>JAMJFZ010000573.1:590000-905000 GCA_026225945.1 Cricetomys ansorgei | reverse complement strand
ACAGTGTGGAGCTGGGAACCAGTCCTGTCTCATTCCCAGGCCTGGCAGCCCCACTTAGGTACCATTTCTTCCAAAATGAGCATGTTACATGGTGTCACAGTGTACTGGTGTTAAAGACGGGGCAGCTGAGGTCAGCAAGGTTCAGTAGCATACCTGGGGCCACACAACCGAACAGGCTTGGCTGCTTCTGTCCACCACTTTAGAGGTGCTGTCTGTGTGATTGGGTTGAGTTTAGCCGGTCCCCTCCCTTGGAGTATGGAAGGCCAAGTTGGGGGTCACCACTTAAGGCTGTAAACCCAGTGCTTGCTCTGATGGCTGTTGGTTCTGAAAGCTGTTCCTTCACTGAGTGCTCAATAGCAGAGCCAGGCCGAGGGTCACAGCTGGACATGGTCCTTTGCCTCCCAAGAGCCTGGGCCTCCGGTTGTGTGCTGGCGTGGGCCTCCTCAAGGGGTTGGTGGTGGGGCTTATTAAGGGATAAGTTTCCTAGAAGGGCTGGGTTGGAACATCTGGTGGAGGTGTGCATGGCTTCCCATCGCTCAGGTGCACTGTGCTCTCGAGTGAGAACTGTTTCTCCTTGCCTGTTTCCTCCTGAGTATTGGTTGTTGTCAGCTGCTGACAGCCGAGGATGTGTGTGTGTGTGTGTGTGAAATAACCAGTTCCTAAATTTGCTACCTAACTTCAGCAAGAAATTAATGATTCCGGTGCACCAGGGCCTGTAATTTGGATCCCTGGTTATTCTACTGACAATAAGTCTTAACAGCTATTCTCTTCAAAGGTCTTCTTTCAATAATTGTGTGGGGGGAAGGGGGAGTGGGGGCAGAGGTGGGGGTGCACTTGCATATATGCGTGTGTGTGTGTGTGTGTGTGTGTGTGTGTGTGTGTGTGTGTGTAGGCCAGAGATCAACCTCAGATGTCATTCTTTGGGTATTGTCAGCCCTGTTATTTGAGACAGGGTCTTTCACTGAGACCTGGGGCTGGCCATTTAGGTGAGGCTGACTAGGGGGCCTCTTGGCTCCTCCTGTCTCTGCCTCCCCATTCCATTGTTGGGTTACAGGTGTGTTACCAGGGCTGGCTTGCTTGCTTGCTTGCTTGATTTATTTATTTAATTTTTTTGCATGAGTTCTAAGTGTTGAATTCTGATCTTCATGCTTGCGGGGAGACACCTTGCTGACTAAGCAAAGCCCCACTCCCCACCTCAGTTCTAAACCATGGCCCATTTGGCCCAGCAGTATGTTGTGGTTTGTCCAGGGCTGGCCCTTACTTGACTAGATGGCATTGCTTTTAAATGTTTGAAGTCAATAAAGCCAGTCAGCATTCTAGCACGGGGCGGGGGGGGGGGTGCCACTCGAGGTCCCACCCCTAGATGAGGGGTGTTGATAGCTAGCTTCTGGTGTGTGTGTGTGTGTGTGTGTGTAGGGAGGGGGTAGTCATTTTTCCTTGAGAGTGTGACTGTTGGTAGGTTGCCTGTGCTTCCGTGGATCAACCCACACCCCAATGAGCAGTATTAATTGGATTCAGGGGGTTATTAAAGAAGACATAGAAGTGGGAGGGAGGGGGACATGTTGTCCAGGGGGAGTGGAAGATGGGGGTTGGAGGTGAATGTGATCAAATCACATCGTACACATGTATGAAGTTGTCAAAAAATAAATGACACAATTGAAAAATAAGCTGCTACGTGATTCATATTTTTAGCCTTTTGGATTAAAAATCTGAAAGTCTGGCAACTAGACCCAAGTGTGAGTATCATAAAAATGTGCCGGGTCCCACAGATTTTTGTCTGCCTCCCTAGATTAGCCCCCATCTTCCTTCATCTTTCTGATCCCTAACACCCTCTGTGGTCTGAAATTTGGTGCCTCACCCTTTGAATAATCAGTTTCGTGAGAGACCCTTGAAAACTCTGTGATGAGCTAAGAGCAGGTGAGTAGGGGCTGAGTCTTCTAACTCACAGACTCTCCAGAAAGGACAGGATGATAACCGGGCATGCTAAGTGCCTGGTCCCTGCTTATCAGACAGACCACCTAAGCATGTATGTGGATTCCTGCTTTATCTCAACAAGACGGGTCCCTTGCCTCTCTCTAGGTCTTGCCTCCCCTCTGTCTGGTGAAGTTTGCTGGTTGCTAGGGGGCTGGTGGTGGTAGTTTGTTAGTTTGTTAGCAACTGTGTGGGCAGGATTTACCTTTTCTTCTCCTGTGCTGGCTATCAGCCTGCTCTGTCTGTGCATTCGTTTAGTGGAGGAGTGGCAGGATCTTGCAGGAAGTAAGGACAGCTTCCCCAGCGACAGGGGACTCATAGGCATCCCAGAGTCCTCAGAGAGCAGAGGACCTGTGTATGTTCAGATCAGTTCAGCTGCATTCAGCTGAACAGCCCTCCCCAGTACGCGCTGTGCCCCCATGCATGTCTGAGTCCAGGGCCCTCAGATGTGGTGACCGCAGTTCAGGGACTTCCCATGGAGGCTTCTACCATGGTGGGTGCATGGGGTGGGGCAGGAGCCTTAGTGCAGGGTGGTAGCAGTTCTGGATTGACAGCCTTGGTCACTGTGTCACACTTGTTACTGTGATTGAGCTAGTGTGCATTTGACACACTGTGCGACTGACTGCCGTTCTTCAGCCCTCCAATCCCCAGATAGGAACATTCTCCCTGTTGTCACTGCAGAGATGAGACAGCAAACTTGGGACATCTAAGTAACTTCTAAGCCACAGTGGGTGCTCCTGCTTAGGTTTCTGGCTCCCAGATTTGTGCTCTTAGCTGCCAAATTTGATTGACCCCCAAAGAGGGTCATTTCACCCCTCTGCCTGCAAAACGGAAATTGACTTTCCTCGGCATGTGAGTAATGTACAGTTAGGGAATGGACAGTTTCCCACCCGTGGCTCTTCTTGCATGCCCTCCCCTGGGTACAGATGTCAGACTCTAGTATTGGGGAGTTTTCTTGTCCTCTGGGGTACAAACCCTGGTTCCTCTCATCCCCAGCCCAAATCCTGCTGCTCTCCAGCTCCCCTGGCAGCAGGAGAGACAGCTGACAGCTCCCGCCAGGGCCCAGGCCAGGGAACAGTGGGGGACATTGAAAAGGCTGCCAGGTGCCAAGCCGGAGGTAATAAAGAAACATTTCATTACTTTCAACCCAAAGTGCCAAGCTTTGCTCTCTTTCTCTCTGCAGCGGTTAAAGAGCACAAGAAAAGGTATGGCTTTCCTCCTTTGGGCTAGTGCCAGTTCCTGTCTGGGAAGCAATCTTTCACCTGAACCTCCCAGTGACGGGGAGCTCACCCCACTTCCCTCAGCAGGTTCCTCTGTTCCACCGAGGCTCGGGGTGACAAAGGATCTCTCAGTCGCCCTCCACTCCAGTTTTCTGTCTCTTCTCAAGTTGTTCCTTTCCAGAAAGCCTTACGTGACCATTAGAGGAGGAATTCGTCTGTCTCTTGGAGACAGACGTGTGTAGAACCCCCTACCTTGTATAACCCTAGACACCTAGTGATCGCTCAGTAGAGAGAAGTCATGTTTCTGAACCATAGCTCTGTTGGAAAGGTTTTAGATGGGTGTGTGTGGGGGGGGAGTACAGGATCCCAGATTGTTGCAGGTGAGCCTACCTTTCCTCCCTCCCTTCCTCCCTCCCTCTTTAGGCGTTCTACTCTCAAACATGGTCATTGTGTCTGGGGGTAATTTTTCAGTCAGAAGATCCCTTGGGCTTGTGGACAGTCTGATTTTTGTTACGGCTACTCCAGTGTGCCATCGTGGTACAAGGGTAGCCACACCATGAATGAACAGTGCTATGTTCTAATAGAACTTTCTCTGCTGAGTGGGCGAGCTCGAGTTGGCTAACCCCTTTTCTGGTCTGTCTCTTCCTGATAGAGGAGCCCTCCGTTGACAGGTGGGAGCCACCAGGAGTTGTATGACCTTAGGCTGGTCCCCAACTTTGCAGTGCCTCCACTTCCCCATTTGTAAATTGTGCTCTTTTGGAGAAAGAGTCCTGAGGGCCCTGACAGCTCTGGACACAGTAGAGCCCTGTATTCTCCAGTGGGTCTGGCATATCACTGTATCGGAACAGAGCTCTGTGTGCATACCAAATACTTCCTCCCTCCGGCTGGTGCCCTACCCGGTCGCCTGCCCCGCCTTTCTGAGATCATAGCCCTGCCCTCCCGTGAGATCATAGTCCAGTCAATACATACAGTCAGATAATGCAGCATAGGCAGAACTCAGAGGCACCTTTCCCTCTTCTAAAACTCTCCAGTGGCTTGCCAAGCCAGCACCCATGCAGCTCAAATTCCTGCCTGGTCTGATCCCAGCTCTCTGGATCTGTTCCTCTCAGCCTGGGGACACTCCTGACATGGTAGACTCATCTTACTTGACACACCAGACATGTTTCTCCCTCAGGACCCTGCATGTGGAATGCTCTTCCCGAAGACCGGTGCGTGACTGGGTCCGTGATCTTTGAGGCCTCAGCTCCAGGGGCGGTGTCTCAAACTGAATTGTTCGCACCTTAGCATTGACTAGCATGACCTCATTTAGTCATTTTCTGGTTCATGTTTCTGTCAAGCACCATGAGGGTTGGCTCCTTGCACGTCTTATTTTCTGCTGCTCACACAATGATAGCACACAGTAGGTGCTCAGACTTTTTGTTGAATGATTGAATGAATGGTGCATATTCTTGTCTCTGAGTAACTTCGAGGCAGGGCCATGACCACTGAACCTTACCTCCTACTCTCTCCTTGCATCTTATGTGGACACCCTGGGGCCCTGGTGCTGGGAGACACTGCAAACTTTCCTCTGGAAAGATGGGGAGGAGACAGACTTCCCTCTTCCCTGGTGAGATGCGAGGGCTGCGAGAGTGCAAGCTCCTAGTAGCAGCCAAGGATTGCTGGCAGAGCTAGGAGGAGCCCTGGCAGGACTCCACTTCTCTCCCGAAAGCAGTCTCTATCCTCCACCACACGCCTTGCTTGCTGGTCTCCCTGCCTGAGAAGGGTTTCGTGCGTGCATTCCCTTCAGATGCTCGTAGGGATTTGAAATACCTTCTCCAGGTTGGTATTCTTCCTGGGCTCTTTGGCATTTGGGCCCTTGCTTGCTTCTTGGTGGTGGGAAAAGGTGTTCCCTGCAGGTGGAGCTGCGTAGCCTGTCAATCTGTGTTGGGTCTCTGAAGAGAAGGGCTGCTGGTCATGGCCATCCTCTTCGTAGGCCCACAGCTCCTATGAAGTAGATAAACAGACACATGGATTTGGGGGGTGTTAACATACCTCCCAGTCATGCCTCAAATTCCTCAGCCCAAGCCTCAGGATAAGACCTTACATAGAAAGAGAGCGGCTGTAGTTAGGATGGAGCCGTGCTGGAGCGGAGTACATTTTTCTTCCTCAATGGCTGATGGCGGTCTTTGGAAGAAGTGAAGAGACACAAAGCAGAAAGAGACTTCTGGTAACCTAAAGGTACCGTAAGCCAGAAACACCTGGCACACCCAGAGATAGGTCTTAATCTCTTTCAGCTACTTCTGTTCCCTTTTAGTTTATTGGAAAGGTCCTCTTCTGAGAGAACATTAGCATGTGTCACATTGCATGTATGTGTTCTTTAACTAAAGTCGCTCTCCTGATTAAGATCTCTCTCTCTCTCTTCCCCCTCCCCCTCTGCACTGTTTTGTTTTGTAACAAGTTCTTACATTGATTGCAACAATTAATTTTTGTTCTGCATCCCCACTAAATTGATTTGGAGGCTTGCTGTGTGACACAAAAGCCAGCCCTTGCCCTCAGAGCTCCCAGCCTAAAGGGGAATACAGACAGGCTCCAGGTGCTGCCTGGGAGACCAGCATCACCAGGTCGGACACCGGAAGACCACACTGGGTGAGGTACGAAAGGGTTTCTGCAAAATGGTGATTTTTACATAGGCCAAGGCCATAGCAGTTTGTGCACGGTAGGACTGGGCCTCTCCGGTGGCAGAGGGGGGACCTTCTGCCAGCAGCAATGGGGAGGGCAGTAGTGTCTGGAGAGCTAGGGGGACACTGGATCTTAGGCTCTCAGGCTGGGCTGGGGAAGCTGGGAAGCTAGGATGGTTTGGGGCGGAGGATGACTGGATAGGAAGCTGTGGCTACAAGGCAAGAAAGTGAGGCAAAGAGACCAGCTGCCGAGGTGGAGGGAGAACGGATCCTGTCATTCATCCTGGCTGTATCCAGATCCCGAGACAAGGGCTCCAGCTGCAGGATTTGTCCCTTGCAGTCTCCGAGCTCCAGATGTCGACTGGATGTTGGTGATATTGACTGTTGCTGGCTGTTTTGCCAGACATGGTGTTAAGCCCTCTGCTACCTAGTCTTCCAGAAGCTTCTGGAGAGTGTAATCATCCCCATCGAATACCTAAGGGTGTGAGGCATGGTGGGGGAGATGAGCTGTTTCACAGCCCAGGCCACATTCTAGCCACTGAGGTGCCTGGTGTCTCTCCCAGACTAGGAAGGGCCTCTGCAGTAGCCCTGGGACAGGATGATACTGTGTGCAAAAGCCACTGAGGCTTTCTTCAAGTAGAGTAAGGTGGGCTAGCCTGCACTAAACAGCTGGGGAAAAGGTAGGAACAGAGGATTCCAGGCAGAGGGGATGCTGTGGGATGGAAGGTTGTGGGGGGTTGTATGGGATACTCAAGGTCTCCCAAATTCAGTTGCACTTGGCCTTGAGGAGTAAAGACTGGTATGGGACTGAGAGAGACTGGCATGCAGGCAGAGCCAGAACCATGATTTAGGAAGAATCACCGTCTAGTTCCTGGAGCAGAAGAGTGCCCAGACATGAAATCATATGGCCAGGATTGTTTTTCAAGCATCCCGTAGTTCAGGAGTTGAAACATGCCCCACCCCCCACCCCCCACCCACCAGGCCTGGTGAGGCAGAGAAGCCTGCAGTGTCTGTCCTGAAGGCTCTGTCCCTCGAGCTGCTGCACAAGCTGGGTTCTGCTTCACTCAACATGTCAGTCACTCGTCAGCTTCTGACTCGGGTCTGAATGTGCCCCAGGCTGGCTCTGCTAAGCACTTGACATTCCAAGAGGAAAGGATGGCTTTCCCTGTCCTTGCGGACTGCTAGATGGCTGGACAGGTCATTCCAGGGCAAAGCGCTTGGTGCTGGATGGAGTAAGCACAGAAAACGATGCACAGCGGCCCCAGACTGCCTTCCCAACTGCTCCTCGCTCCTCCTCGCCCCTCCCCACCTTAGTCCCCTGTCTGTTGCTGTGATAAAATCCCCCAGTCAAAGAGCAACGTAGGGGAGAAAGGATCTATTTGGGATCCTGTGTCTATCCGTGTTACAGTCCCTCATAGCAGAGAAGTCAAGGAGGAAGGAACTTGAAGTAGCTAGTCACATTACGTGTCCAACCACGAGCAGAGAGAATGGATGCGCACATGCCCAGGGCTCATCTCGCCTACTTTATTCTTATGTAGTCCAAGGCCCAAAGCCAGGGAACAGTACGGCTCATAACGGGCGGGGTCTCCCCACAGACATGGCCACAGGCCAACCTCATCT
Source organism: Cricetomys ansorgei (assembly GCA_026225945.1). NCBI lineage: Eukaryota > Metazoa > Chordata > Mammalia > Rodentia > Nesomyidae > Cricetomys > Cricetomys ansorgei. Next base: position 897,532 of record JAMJFZ010000573.1, on the reverse strand, counting down.
ACACAATTCCTCATTGAAATTCTTTCCCCAGATAATTCTAGATTGTGTTGACAGTTAAAATTACCCATCACACTGCTTTTAAGTCTTTGGGTTTTTGTTTTTAAGTTACTTTATTTTATGTGTGTGTGGATGTTGTGCCTGTACGGACGTCTGTGCACCATGGGCATGCCTGGTGCCTGTGGACGCCAGAAGAAGGAGTCAGACCCCCTGGGAGTGGAATTACAGATGGCCGTGAGTTGTCATGTGGATGCTGGGAAGAGCAACAAGTGCTCGTTACCACTGAACCATCTCTCCAGCCCCACTGTTTTATGTTTTTAGAGGCAGGGTCTCATGTAGCCTAGTCTAGCCTTGAACTGGCTGAATAGCCAAAGTACTCATCCTCCTGTTTCTGCCTCTAAGGGCTGAGATTTCAGGCTTGAACCACCAGTCTAACTCTAGGTTTGACTGGGTTTGAACCCCAGCTTGGCACTTTACTACTAGCTGAGCGAGTTGGGTTGCATGCTGTAATCTCTTTGTTGTCTCATTTTAAAAAGCTGGGCATGAAGAGCTGGGAGTGGAGCTCAATGGTGGGCATTTGCCTTGTGTGCCTGAGGTCCTGGGTTCCAGCCCCAGCACCATGGGAAAAATGAAATAAAATGAAGTAAAGTAGCCACGATAATAGAACCTTCTTCCTGGGCTTCTTGTCGAGCTGTGTGTGTGTGTGTGTGTGTGTGTGTGTGTGTGTAATTTGTGTGTTTGGGTGCTTTTGTGGAGATCAGAGGGCAATTTTGTGGGGTCAGTTCCCTCCTGCCATCTTGCATGACAAATGTTTTACCTGCTGAGTCATTGCACCAGCCAGTTACTGAGCTTACATGAGCTCTTGCACACCAAGCACTTGGACCCATCCCTGGCTTTTAGTGACTGATACCATCGTCACTCCAGCAGACTCAGGGCTGCTGGAACGAATGTCCTGGAAGCACCCTCCAGCCAGGACTGAGGTGGAGCACCACCCACTGGACTCCTGACAGTTCTGGGATGGCACTGCCACGCCACAGCAGAGAGGCAGCTGCAGTGGCCCCGCTGAAACATGACAGCGGAGATCTTCCTGCTAGGGTGCTGGGGAAGGGAGCTCAGGAGAAATGTCTCACAGCAGGCGTTCTGCTGCGAAGTTACTCAGGGAACAGGTTCTGGGGAAGATGCTGGCACCGAATGCCAATGAAGAAGTGGGCAATGTAAGAGCCAGACCTGCCTACTACAGGTGGGCTAGGTGCCACCATTGCTCTCTGCCCAATGTGCATGTCAGAGCCGACATGGCGAACCATTCTTCTGCATTGTGGTATTGATCAGCCCCTTTTAGGGACCACAGCACATATATTACTATGAAGGGAAACCGGTTTAAAGGTGCAGAGACATTTGCATGGCAGGCAGTGACGATGATGTCTTTGGAGCTGAAAGGTAACAAACTGATAAATGGATGTCATGGTTTGGCCTGACTTAATAAAATACCGCAGACTAGTGACTTAAATAAATGTTTACCTCTCACAGGTGTGGAGCGCAGGGTGTCAGAGGGGTCTTTTCCTGGCGAGGATTCTTCCTGGTTCACAGATAGTTGATCTCGTATGTCCACGTGTTTGAGAACTCCTGGGTCTGTTCTTAATAAGGCACTAATCTCACTCCGGAAGGCCCCACCCTTGTAAACTGATTACCTCCTAAAGCCCCACCTTCAGATACCATCAAAGAGATGACTAGAATTGGAGCATGAACTTGGGGAAGCATTCAGTGTATAACCCCGGCACAGGTGTCGTCTGGGAACATCTATGGGATGCCTGCATTGTATTACATGGTTGCCTTGCTGGGGTCTACAGAGGCCCCTTTGATCAAATGCTTTTGTTTTTTTCCCTGTGACAAAAATACAGACACACTGGTGGAGAAATAAAGACTATGAATAAACTCATGTCTATTCAGGTCAGACTCTGTCACCAAACAAGTTAATTTAAGAAGTTATTAAAAATGCATTTTGGATTTGGGAATTGAAGCTAAGGGCTGGTTGACCCATCTTATTTTCATTACTTTGCTTCTGATTTGTAAATCATGCCAGGGCTCTCCCGAGAGCTCTTCAGTGCCTTCCTGTTCTAGAATAGAGACCTGAGCTCTGCCCCGGGCCCCTCCTTGTGCCGCCCTTCTCTACCTCTGTCCTCATTGAGTGCAGACCAGTCTCTTGTCCCTCAGTGGAGACTCTGTTCTTCTCACTGCAGGGAGTGCTTTTTTAATACTTGCATATGCATGAACACACATACACACCAAAAACATGCATGCACCAAATATACTATGCACACGCATCAAAAATGCACACATGCACCAAATACTTCTGGACACATATGCACACATCGGACAGACATATACACACATACTGCATATGCCAAACACACACATATATGCATACACCAAATATACACTAGTGTACACACACTGCACATGTACCACACATAACATGCACACAGAGCAGACATGCATACCTGCACACACTCACAAACACACAAGTTCACAACTACCAAAAGCATTCCTGCACATACAGTTCACCTTGCTAATGCTGTTGCATCCTTCAGATCTCAGCTCAGGTGTCCCTTCCCAGTTGGGACTTTCCTGGCCCACACCCCACTTATGGCTCTTCTCCCCTTTAAGGCCCATGTCTTAGTTTAGACAGTCTTAAACTTAGTGAGGCGGTTTGACGAGTCCATCTTGCTGCTAACTGTAAATCTACAAGGACAGCGGCCGTGCCCTCTTCCCCACCATTTTATCTGGACTGTTTCTGGACAGGGCCTGCCTCGTGTCACTCCTGAGAAGAATGAAAAAAGGAATGAACAGGCTTGGATGCTCTCCTGGACCAGAGTAGAAAAAAAAAAAAAAATAAGAGTTGGCCATAGTGTCAGGGAGGGGTCTCACGGGCCTGTAATCCCAGACTCAGGAGGTAGAGGACAGAAGGAGGATCAGGAGTTCATCTTTGGCTACACAGCAAGCTCAAGGCCAGCCCAGGCTACATGAGACTCTGACTTGGAAAACATGAAAGGGGTAAAGAATGTTACTGGAGAGATCCGCAACTCTTGGATCTAGGCTCTAGTTAGACAGTAGTGTTGTGTCCGTGTTGGTGTTGACGTCTCTATTCTCAGGAGAGACACACCGAGGAATTAAAAATAAGGTTATAGTGTTTCAACCCTGTGTGGTTCAGAAAAAAAATGGAGACAGAAAGAGGGGAGAATGAGACTGAGCGTGAGAATGCTCATAGGCGAGCGTCTGAGGGGCTGCATCTTTCTGTAAGCTTAAAATTCACAATGGAGAATTGAGGAACAGCTCAGTAAACGAGGAAGGTGCAACAGCTCGCACTTCATAGCAACCCCAGCCCGCGAAGGCTGTGACAGGATTGCTGTGAGTTTGAGGCCAGCCTGAGAAACATGTAACCCTGTCTCCCTCTCTCCCCACCTCCTCGTCCCCCCCCCACCACCGCCACATTTTCTAAACAGGAGCCGAGGACCATCTCCTTTGGTAGAGTGCTTGCCTAGCATGTAAGATGTCCCCCCCACTCCCCAGTGCCACATAAACAGGACATGGCAGTGCAGTCCCCCCTGGCACTCAGGAGGTGGAGGCAGGAGGATCAGGAATTCAAGGTCATCTTTGGCTACTTGGGAAATTCTAGGTCAGCCCGAGCCACAGGAGACCCTGTGTCAAAATAAGACAAAAACTAATAAAATATAAAATTCCATGAATGGAAGTGAATGAATTAAAAAAAAAAAAAAAAAAGGAAGAACTAGGAGGAGGAAGAGAACCCCAGAAGTCCAGAAGCAGCGGACAGGACAGGGTTTGGTCCCTTTGGGGAACCTGCAGGAAGGCAGTGTGCCCCTGGGTGGGAAGGAGCTGCCGCCTTCCTGTGGCGCTGTCCCCAGAGGGAGGGAGTGCTGTGATGTCAGCATGGGTGGAGGGGTCCAGCCCCTCTTTTTCTTGTGATGATTTTGATTGTATGAGACCAGGTGGCCTCAGGTTTTCAGTCCGATTTCATCCAGTTTTGCTGAGTTTTTTTTCTCTATTTAGAACAAAACAAAACAACAAACAAACCCCACAGTTTTCATGTCGCCGGATTGCTCTTGAACACGCTGCATTTTCCTTCTTAGTTATTACTGTCTAAAATTAATTATTCTCAAACATGGAAGCTCAATATCCATTTGCTCCTAGTTATTGGGTTAAGGATTCTGGCTTTACTAGAAGGTTCTAGCTCTGGGTCTCATGGCATTACAGCTAAGATGCTGGCCCAGTATGCTTGCTTTAAACTGGGTATAGTGGTGGGTGTCTGTAATCCCAGCATTGGGAGGACAGAGGCAGAAGGGTTAGAAGTTCAGGGTCACTCTTGGAGACTAGTGAGCTTGGGGCTAGCTTGGGTTACCTGAGACTCGGTCCCAGCAAGCAAACCAGGGCTGGTGAAGCCTGGTGGCCTGAGCTTGATCCCCATAAGCCATGGCGGGAGGAGAGAACCAACTCCCAAAAAGATGTACTCTGATTGCTCTCTCTCATATGTGTGTGTGTGTGTGTGTATATATATATATATATATATATATGTATAAATTATGATGGCAATGATAATTAGGGGGCCAGGGAAGTGGCTCAGTGGTTAAAGCCTTTGCCCTGAAGGTTTAAAGACTGGAGTTAGGATTCCCAGAATCCATGTTAATGTCAGGTGGTCATGGCAGCCCACTTGGAATTCTAGCTTCTGAAGGCAGAATCAGGGGATCCCAGAGCAAGCTGCTATTGAGACTAGCCATATTGGTGAGCTCTGGGTTTGATTCGAGAAACCCTGCCTCAGTGAGTAAGACAGAAGAATGATCAAAGATGATTCCTGACATCTACCTCAGGCTTTTCTTCATATACACATGGTACAAACCTCACAAGAGCACATACGTACCCACACATGTAAAGCATGTGAAAACACATGAAAATTGAAGTTTTAAAAAGATGGTGGTCGTATTGCAGGCTGCTGGAGTCTCCCTTGCATAGGGCAGTCTGCTCCTGTGAGGACGTGCTGTAGGAGAAAGCTCAGTTGCCCAAAATATGGACTTATCCACAGGAGGCTCCTGTGACCTCACACTGCGGCAGCCAGATTTTCCTAGACCAAGTGATCCAGGAGACAGGCAGAGAGCAAGCTGAGGCTACAGATCTCTTGTGACCTAGTCTAGTCTCCAAGGTCACACACACGGTCTCTAATGCTTACATTCTGCCCTTTAGAAGTGACCGAGCGAACTTCAGCCGTGCGCAAGGAGAGAATGAGACTCTACCTGTTGACAGTGAGAGTTTGAGAGAACTCAGGAACACTGTTAACCATGAACAGTCCCCGGTGGCTGAGTGCATTCTGGACACTATAAATGGTGCAAATAAGGAGTAAACCAACATCTGCCCTCCAGAAGTTCCCGTCCGCTAGAGAAGTAAGTCATGCTCTGAAATTGGCCATAGGCACCAAGATACCCCACAGCAACCTGCTTGAGAGAGCCAAGAAAGGCAAATCAGGATGACTGGCAAGCAAAGGGAAGCACTGGGGAGTCACAGACACCTGTCTGAAGACTGAGCGCCCTGGACATCATTATTCAGTGCTAACAGGGAATGATGGCAGCGGGCATTCTCAGAGCAGCAGTCACAGTGCCAGGCAGGGCTGCCTGCAAGACCATCGCCACGAACAGAACCATTTGAATTGCTCAGCGATATGGTCCTGGTATCCCATGGACTCACTACCATCATCCCATTATATAGATCAGAAAATTAAGGTCTAGAGAAGTTAACTTGGTTCTGGCAAGATGGCTCAGTGGGTAAAGGCACATGCTGCCAAGCCTAATGACTTGAGATCAGTTCCCAGGAGGCACATGGTGGAATGGAAGCACCAACATCTGAATGTTGTCCTCTTGACTTCCACATGCATGCCATGGCATGCACACAAACACACATTAAATAAATACATCGTAATAACAATTTTTAAAGTTTACTTCTACAGCATGGCATAGCCAATAAGTGACAGTGTGGTTAGGATCATAAGCACCTCTACTTTAGAGCCTTGGAGTCTAACATAACTCCGTTGGTAGAGTTCTTGCCAGGCATTCATGAGTCCCCAGCACTGTATAAAATCACAAACGGTGGCTCAGGCTCGCCTTGCAACTTAGGAAGTGGAGAAAGAAAAATCAGAAGTTTAAAGCCATCCTCAGCTACATAGTGAGTTCCAGGCCAGCCTGAACCACATGAGTCCCTATCTCAGACAGACAGATAAAACCTTGTGCAGTTGGCTTTAGCCTCTGTCTCTCGATTTCTGCATCTGTAGTGTGCATATCCAGCTGTGCGTTGGCCTCATCAGTGCCTGGTGGGAGGCTGGGACTGTACTTTCCGTACTCAGAGTCAGGCTCAGCTTTGGGTCTTTCCTCAAGCTCTTTGCTTTAGTTTGACCAACATCCAAGGCCAAGATGAGAGAAGCCAATACTAGGTTTAGCCTCCTACCCTTCACATGCAGTGATGTAGATGAAGTGAGGTGTCCTGGAGAGATAGCTTAGCAGTTAAGAGGAAGGACTGACTGCCCCTTACAGTGTTCAGTTCCCCAAGTTCAGTTCCCAGGATCCACTTTTGTTGGCTCAAAACCTCCTGTAACTCCAGCTAGATCCAGGGGATCCAGCGCCCTCTTCTGGACTCTGCAAGTGCCTGCACTCATGTTCACAATCAATCCCTCCCCCACCCCCATATGCATAATTAAAAAATAAAAGTAAAAGGTAAAGGGAAAAACAGGCATGTTCGGGCTGACCATTTTAGCAGGTATTGATCCCCAGTTTCTCAGCTCCAGCCCATGTGCATGTGGAAGCCATCAGGCATGCCTGCTCTCTCTTTTTTTAAGTTTTTATTTTTATTTTATATATGTGAGTTTTTTTCCTGCTTGGTGCCTTCAGAGGCCAGAAAGAGTGTCAGATCCCCTGTAACTAGAGTTACAGATGGTAGTGAGCCTCCATGTGGGTGCTGGGAATTGAACCCAGATCCTCTAGAAGAGCATCCAAAGCTCTTAACCATTGAGCCAAATCTCCAGCCCCCAGCATGCCTGCTCTTAACCTCCTCTGTAGGCTCGGATCATGGCAGATCTGGATTTCTAGGAAACTGAGCGGGAGCTGGCAACCCTCCTTGATAAGCTTTCTCTCCTGACATGTTGAACAAAGCCGTGGCTGGGTGACAGCTGAGTCAGGCAGGGTGCAGGCCTGGGCTGTGGTTCTTGACCCTCTCTGGGCCCTGGGGCCTCTGATGAAGCTCTCTGCAGGAAGAAGACTGAGAGAGCATTTTAGGAACTGCAGCTCTAGTGCAGGGCCTCAGGAGTCTGCACTCCTTCCTGCTGCTGGAGACATCTGAACACACAAATGCTGGTGGATTGCTCCTTCCCCCACACCACTCACACTGTCTTTAATAAAACCCTTCTGAGAAAAATCAGCTTGGGTCTGAATTCTGAGGATCGCAGCAGCTCTCCAAACAAAATCAAGGCCCAAACCTCAAACCTGATAAGCAACTTGGGGGACTTTGGAGTGAGTTAGGGATGTGTTTTCTTCTGTAATGACTTGGCCTCTGTGCAGGGTCACTACAGAATCCAGCCCAAGGTTTCATCGACTAAGCCCAGAGGCATCAAATTCTCACAGGGGTGACAGCCACCCTGAAAAACCCCAAGTTTCCCAGGCTCTTTCTTCCCTTCAAAATTAAACACTTCCTTTTTTGAAACTTAAAAAAGGGACTTTTTTCTTTTAAAATTTGGTTTGGTTGTTGTGGGCCAGTTTTTAAAATGACCACTCATTTCCGTGCATTCATCCTACACCAAGTCTGGGTAAATGTTCCCCCAGGCCTACATCTTGGCACAAAGTGGCACGAGGTTCATTGGTTGGCTCCCCAAGTGATGCTCATCTCAAGTTCTCACCTCTTCCCCCCAACTCATTGTGAAACTGAGCCTGTCAGAGGCTGGGGAAAGGGTGGTAGGGCAGAGAAAGCAGGGAAGTGAGGAGAGCCCTTAAACTCAGAGGCCCGCCCCACCACGATGAGGATAACAGGCCATGATTGCCTAAGAAACTCTCAGGAAAACACTGGCTAACTTCCGTGATGCCGTTGTGGAGCCCAAGGTACCAGTATCCACACAATAACTGATGCGATTTAAAAAGAAAAGGTTGACGTCATCTTTGGTTACACAGAGAGGAAGAGGGTAGCCTGGGCTACATGAGACCCTAAGACCCTGTCTCAAAAACCCAAAACAGAGCTGAGGAGATGGCTCAGTTAGTCAAGAGCCTGCCATGCAAACGTGAGGGGCTAAGTTCAGACTGCTATACCCACATTATCGAGAGAGGAGAGAAGAGAGGGATGCGTGTGTAACCCCAGTGGTAGCGCCAGAGGGAGAGGACAGAGATGGATCCCTGGAGCTCATTGACTAGCCAGCCTAACCTAGTTAATGAGCTACAGGTTTAGTGAGAGACCCCATGTCAATAAATCAAGACAGAGTGGGACTGAAGGAATGACACCCAGTCTGGGCCTCTGGCCTTTCAATGCATGTATTTACACCCACGTGGATATGCACACATGCAGGTGTGTTCACACACACACCCACATCAAGACAACTAAAATAATGAAGGAATTGCTGGTAGTTTGGGAAGCAGAGTTTGGGCTGGAAAGGGATCTTAGGAGGCCATCAACAGGCGTCCCTCTCTGGGGAGAAGGCCTAGCCGGTGGCCTCCACAGGTCTCATCTAGGCTCCGCCTGAGTAGTTCCAGGTTATGGAGGTCACCTCCTCTCCCTTTCTTTTACCCCCATGGTCACCCCTACCTGTTCTTTCCAGATGTGGGGCATAACTAGGCTCTCCCTTGAGCAGATCGCTGTGCTGTGTGGCAGTGGCTTGAGTCTGTCATCTCAGCACTCCAGAGGTGGAGGCAGGACACTACAAGTCCCAGGCAAGCCCGAGCCTCAGAGTTAACCCAAGCCTCACTCTTACTAATTAATTAGTTGTTAAATGGGTAGTCAGGCTGAAGCATGCATTGAGGACCCAATGGCTGGCCTCCCAAGGGTCAAACTGTTTCTTGGGGGCTCTATATATTCTCTCTCTCTCTCTCTCTCTCCTGTATTCCCAGCAGCTCCTGGGTGACTAGGGTGCCAGCTTTGGCTCTAGGGCAGGGCAAGTCACCCAGCACTGGGCATCTGAAGGCCTTCTTCTGCTCCAGCTGCTGTGGCTCCCTAGCTGACTAGGTACTGTCTGTGACAGTATTGTCACCTTCTCCTCTACCTAATCTCTTTATCTCCCCTTGGCCTGGCCTTTGAATGCTCTTTCTCCTAACTCTGTTAAAAGGAATAAGGATAATTTTTAAAACCATGTTCAGGTGTCAGTCCTTATTTTTCATGTATCAAGTCACAGGCTTACTATTTTGGCTTTTGTCTAATTGGAGTTACTCTGAGAGCAAAGGTAGAGCTAGCTGTGTGTCCAAAAAATGCACACATAGCCATCAGATATATCCACTGCCCATCACAAGGGGCCAGGCTGTAACTCAGTCAGTAAGGTGCCTGCCTAGCATGCAGGAAGCTCTGGGTTCAGTTCCCAGCACTGATTAAAACTGAGTGTGTTAGAGTCTATGAAATGGCTCCGCGGGTAAAGGCGCTCTCTGCCAATCCTGATGGGCAAGTTCCATCCCTAGGACTCAACGTGGTGGAAGGAGAGAACTGACTCTTGCAAGTTTGTCCTCTGGCACACACATGCCCATGTACACGCATGATCACATGTACACAAAATAAATAATAAATCAGTACGCTTAGAACTTGGTCTGCTGCTGAACACCTATAATGCCAGCACTGGGGAGGTAGAGGCAAGAGGATCAGGTTAAGATCACTCTCAGCTATAAGACCCTGTGTCGAAAACAAAACAAACACATAACACCTTGAGCAACAGCAACATCCCAGCGCTCCCGCTGTGGGACTGCCCTAGAGCTAAGAGTGAGTCAAAGCTGGCTTGGAACCCCCTCTCATCCTGAGAGCGGCAGGAGTTCGGCTCCTCCTCGCCTTAGTCCCGGCCAGAACCCAGCTATACACTCTGCTTCTCAGAAACAAAGGAATGTGGCTTGGTTGTTGCTTTATCTACACTGTAGCCAGAAGGAAGCATAGAGTCCTCACGTGCAGATGAGGCGACACCAGTGTCCCTGTCTTAAAACCAATGGGTCCCATTCTTGGGACCAGTGACCCTCCCCTGCCTGCGCCCTATAAATGTATCCTAAAACCCGCATTAAAAGAGATCTCCCCACAATGTGTGTCTCCCGAGCTCCAACCAAAGGCAGGATGGAAACACACATCCACGGTGCGTTCCCACGCGGCTGCCCACTTGGGGGCTGCCAGCTACAGGCAGCTATGGCCGCTCTGCTGGGCAGGGAAGCTGGGTCTGGAGATGCACACATGGGTGAGATTCTTCTTTTTTTTTTTTTACAACACCCCCCAAAACAAGCAAACAAACAAGGAAATCCTCCTTGGCTAACTCCACAGTAAACCTTGGAATTCTGAAAGTTAAGACTTTGTTCTTTTTCAAGCCACCAAACAAGAGGCTCCTTCAGTCGAGGAAAAGCCACCTGTTTTCACAGAGCCCGAACCTGGCTGGCCCTGCCTGTGGTTTTGTTTGGTCCTATGCGCCATTTCGTCGTTTTTCACTATGTCCGAGTTAGATGACGTGACAACCTGATTGTACAAAAGAGTGTCCCGCCTACCAGAGACTTTCTTGGTGTTTAACTTGTGTGCGGAACCTGGCCGGTTCCCTTGTTCTATATAGTATCGACCCATGAAGGAAAACCCCCGCTGGCCATCTGAGACGGGTGCGCCCTCCGCCCGCCCCAGGTGGCTGTGCTTTAATTATAAGAACATTACCTTTTACCTCCTGGTCAATTTGTCTCCCCGTGTATTCAGAGGCTTCAGTGAGCAGTCTGCCCATAAAATATCACCCCAACAAGTATCGAACAGGCTGGGATGATAAATAGATTGGCCGTCAGCCTCCTGGGACCGTGCCCCCTCACTTCCCTCCTCCTGGTTCCTTTCTCTGGATCGCCTTCCCACCCTCCCGTCTGCCCGGCTCCCACCTCCAGCCTTTGTGAACTACTACACAGGCTTCAGCTGGAGAGATTCTGTGGCAGCCTGTCTCCTTGTCAGCTCTGGCCATTCAGAGTGATGTGGGTGGCATGTCAGCCCCAGTTGCCTCCCGGTGTTTGTGTTGAGGCTGCGGTGGGGGTGGCGTCTGAGCCTGGTGGATGGGAGCCTCTGGCTCTCTTCTCTGTGGAGTTGTCATCTAAGTCCATTAGCCTCTCAGCAGCCACAGACTGCTGTATCTGTCCCCTCCTCTCTCAGGATGGAAAATTCAGATGGTGGAGAAGGCGGAGAGTCCCAAGCAGGATGATGAAGAGTGACTTTTGCCCATGAGGGCTCAGCAGCTATGTAGGCCTGGTCTGCGTCCTGACCCGGTCACTGTCATTGCACAGGGAGGTCTCAAGGCAGAAACTGGAAGGAGGTTTTTAAAAATGCTCAGTGTTCTTCCCTATAGTGGAGATGATAGTTTCTAGATTCAGAGGTTTCTGAGGATGGACAGGGAGGGCCTGTGTACATCCCAGAACTCAATGGCTTGCTGGCTGGTATTTGGAGAGCCTTCTTTCTTCAAGGTGTGCTGTTTACCTGTCCTGCTTTGGTGTGGATCAAAGGTTTTGGTGTGGAGATAAGAAAGTGAACTCACCTCCTGTGCCTCTCCTGCCAGCATCCTCCAGGACCTGACTCTCCATCTCCCAGGAGCAGAGCTCTGCTCTCTTGTGGGAGTGGCTGACACTACTCAGCTGGCATGCAGGCCTCCTTAAGCTCTTAGGCTCCCTGTCATTCCAAAGTCCTCCCAGGCCTTCCTGACACTTTCCAGAGCTTCATTTTGGTCCTGAGGAGACTTTTTCATTACAGTAGGGGTAGGGATCCATAGCTGAGAATTCCTCCCTTGCCCCGTGTCCAGCTGTCGGTGATCAGATACACAAGGCTCGGTGTCGCCTTAGAATGGGGACACCAGTGTTACCGAAGTGCAGTGAGGCAAAGGGCATGGTGACAAGATGTCTGTGACTTTAGAGCCCTGGCCATAAGCAGGTTGTGGTTGAGATGGAACTTACATTTTTCAGATGGCAAGCGTGAGGGCTGAGCCACTTCTGAAAGCCTTCTAGAACCTTCTAGCCTCCTAGAGCCTTCTTGCTTTTGCCACTTGTTGCTTTAACACCAACTGGCAGCTTCCACATTGGTTTCTGAACCCAAGGGAGGCAAGCAGCCCACGGCAGTGAAAGCAGGGGAGAGGGGTGTGGCGAAAGGTTCTTCCCTTCTCTCAGCCCTGGGTTTCTCCAGCCAGGAAGAGGTAGCTGTCCTTGTGGGACTTGGGATGAGAAGCCCGAAGGCTAGTCTCCCTATACCCTGCTAACCACCATGTGTTCCGTTTCATCTTTGTGGTGAAGACTCCACTCTTTGCACATCGACCTTTTTTGGCAATACCAGAGATTGGACCCAGGCTCTCGTGCATGCTAGCCAGGCCAGGGTCTTGCCACCGAGCCACAACTTTTCCATCCTTCTTCTAACGCTTTTGTTTTCCTCAAATCCCGTTCTGCATGGCCACCACAACCATCTTCCAAAGCGCAAGTCTGTGCCTGTCCCTTTCTAGCCCAGAACCCATCACCGGCCTTCATAGCTATTCGGATAGAATTCAGAGTTTCTGCTGCCCGGGCCTGGCATGATCCAGCATCACCATTGTCCCCAGCCTCTGCTGTCCCCAGCCATGTGCTCTGCCTATTGCCCAAGCTGGGAAGTGCTTCAATCCTGGACATCCCCCACCCAGGTCCTCCACACAGCCAGATCCTTCTGCGACATCATCTTTTTGAACAAGTGTTCCTTGGCTACCATACAAACTGTGTGAGTGCCCTCTGAGCCCCGGGCTTATGGATGTCTCAGTTCCTCCCGCATCGCAGCACCTTGGCAGGTGACCTCGGCAGCATCTCTTCCCAAACCCAACGATGTATGTGCTCCTGAGAGCTGTACCTGCATCTCTCATTTCCTGTGACAGCCCCCCACTTCTAGCACCATGCCAGCCAAGCCCTAGAAGACAGAATGGAGCATCACCGCCACACCTAGGAACCAGGCACCTGTCAGACTCACACACAGCTTCTGGGCCTATGCCATATTGCAGCTTCTAGAGCCAGAATACTTTTTTTTTTTAATTATTTTGAATACTCTCTTCCTAGGCCAAAATTCTCTAGGTGATCTGACATTCATTTCCCAGAGTGTGACAAGACCTTGCAGTGATCTGGCCCAAGTCCAGTGTTCACAAAATTGGTACTTGACCCAGAGACAGATAGTGACTTCGTTGTGTATCTCCCTCCCTCTCCTTGTTCTCTTTTGTCTCCCTTTGCTCATTCTCCCTTTTGTCTTTCTCTTTCTCTCTGTCTCTCTCCTTTCCTATCTGCCTCTCTGCATGTGAACACACACACACACACACACACACACACACACACACACATCCATGAGATGGCTTGAAGACTTGATGCTCCCTGCACTCCCACAGTGTTGATCTTTGGGAAAGTGACAGGAAGCTCAGGAGAGAGAATTTGTCTCCGTCTAACCTCAGCTCCGAACTGGGGAATCTTGGCACACTGTTTACTTCCTCTCTGTAAAAAGAGCTTCGCTTCAGAACATGGCTACTTATTTTTAAAACCCTGTAGAATGACTTTGGCTCTGTGACTTGGGTGTTTTTTAAATACAGGAAATTCCAGATGGCTCATTTTCTTGTCTCAGAAATGGTCTGTAGGGAGGAGAATGAGCCTGAATGGTGTTGGGAGGTCTGTCTGGGAGGTGGAGCTCAACGTGGACAGAACACGTTCAGTGTTCCAGAGGTACCAAGCCATGCAGCCTGTCTGCAGGCCTACAGGGGAGAGCCTGGTACCCGCTTATTCCATCTGCCATCAGGTAGTTGGAAAAACCAGGTTTAGTGAATACAGGGTCTGGGGTGGAGGTAGGGAAATCAGAAGGTTGGGCCTGAAGGGAAGCACTGAGAAACCCCGTAGTTGCATTTGTTGGAGAATTTAACTGAGGTAAATGCCTGTGTGTTGCCAGCAAAGATCCTGGACACGAGGGTAGAGGGTCCTGGAAAAGACCTTTCATTGAATAGAGGAAGAATTTTCCAGAAAATAAAATCCTACCAGTGAGTATTCTCCAAAGGTCATGAGTTCCCAGAGCAAGGGGTATGATCAGGGCTGGGAGTATGCATGTGCTGGACCTGTTGCAGAGTTCTGAGTGAGGAAAGGGCAGCCTGGGCTAGGTGAGGTTCCAGCACCCTCTGACTGACCATAAGGTGCAGGCCGTATCTACGTGACGTGCCCTAACTGTTGGAAAGGGTCAGTGGGTCCAGAGAAGCTGGGTCTCTCTGGGTTTTTCAGGACCACAAACACTTGTGGCTTTAGTCACAGGGGACCTCCTGAGAGTCGTATGCAGTGCTGTCTAAACACAGCCTTGTGTCTGCTGAGTAGGTTAGGCACTTTGGGCCTTATAGGTGAGATGCAGGAGCCAGCAGGAGTGACATCATTGTGATCCAACTGATTGCAGGGGCCGGAGCACCTGAAGGCCAAGCGGTTACAGAGGAGAACCTGTAAGGAGCAGACACAGGCAGCTTCTTGCCCATCGCTGACATTTTTTAAAACTTTGTTTTTTTTTATTTGTTTATTTTATTTATTTATTTATGTATGTATGTGAGTGTTCTATCTGCATGTATACCTGCAGGCATCAAACCCCATTGTAGATGGTTGTGAACCACCATGTAGTTGCTGGGAATTGAACTCAGGACCTTTGGAAGAGCAGCCAGTGCTCTTAACCACTGAGCCATCTCTCTAGCCCCCTTTTCTTCTTTTAATTTTTTTCTTTTATGTACATTGGTGTTTTGTCTGCATGTATGTCTGTATGATGTTGGATGCCCTGGAAGAGGAGTTACAGATAGTTGTGAGCTGCCATGTGGGTGCTGGAAATCGAACCCGGGTCCTCTGGAAGAGCAGCCAGTGCTGTTAACCACTGAGCCATCTCTCCAGCTCCCTTAAAACTCTTTTCTTAAAATAGCACTTGGCATGGGGGTGGGGAGGGGGGGCGGCATACAGGAAGGCCTGGTGCTTCCTTGGCAGATGCTGGCACAGAATTCCACCTCTCAAGGAGACTGGGGTAAAAGGTATTGTCCTGGCCCCTCCCTTCACTGCTCCAGGGCTTGGGGAAGCCTGTGGGGTTTTGTGTGCAGTGTGTGCATCTGCACAGAGCTGCTCTGGCTATCCCAGGATGCTGCCTCTTGTTGTCCCCCTGGGAACCATGTGTCAGGCCGCCAGCTTTGCCTGAACTTTCATCATTACAACCCTGCGTCTGGGGGAAGGCTTCACGGGTACCCAAGACTATGTCAAGATGAAAGCAGGAAGAGAGTAAAGCCACAGGTATGCACCCTGACGGGGCTCGACGGGCCTCGTAGGGACACGAGCACTGAGTAAATGATCTCTGCCATGAATGCACCCTCAGAGCTAATCACATCTAAATCACACTAGTGTCTCACTGGGCCACTGAGGCCTGTCTGCCCAGCCTCCTGCTCATCCTTCCAATAGCAGCCTTGACCCTTCTGGGGTAGAGCACACTGCCTAAATAGTTTCCTGTTTTACAAAAATCTTTTAAATTAAGTTTAATAATCTGTCTATGTGTGTGGGTGTGCATTCTGCAGTGTGTGTATGTGTGTAGACTGTACACTTAAACCATTTTTACTTTTGCGGATTGCCTTTTTTGATAGCTTCACTGTGAGGATCGAGTGTGAACCCTGTAGACAACAGTGTTGCATTGCAGTGTCAAAGGATTGGACATGCCTGTCAAGACCTTTGTGTGGAGGGAATCATGGGAGGTGTGTGACTTTTGCCTGGCTTTTCTTCATTCATTAGATTTCTCTGATGTGACAGAGAATAAAAGCTAAGCAAACCCAGACTTCTCTCTGAGCATGGGTTGGAGCGATCAGCTGTGCCCCGTAGAGAAGGAAGAGGAAGTAGTCAGGTTATCCTGTAGTCCTAGGCCTGAAGGAAGGAGGGCATAGTGGGTAGGTCTTGATCCTTTGTCTCATACGGACACTGGCCTTGGGTCATGGCATGAGCCACAGCTGTCACGCCCAGACTCTTTGCTCCTTCCTGGCACTCGGGGTGGTCTGTCCTCTGCTGCTTGCAAACTGCTTGGCCTGTGATACTGCTCAGGCCCTGGGCTTCCGTGCCCGGTGGCTTCTCTGCAGAGTCCTCAGCACCTTTCATTTCTGAATGAGCGTCACCTCAGAGTCTGTTTATCCCCCCTTTCCCACTG
Source organism: Cricetomys ansorgei (assembly GCA_026225945.1). Lineage (NCBI taxonomy): Eukaryota > Metazoa > Chordata > Mammalia > Rodentia > Nesomyidae > Cricetomys > Cricetomys ansorgei. Next base: position 881,137 of record JAMJFZ010000573.1, on the reverse strand, counting down.
TGTATCAGCTCAGACATGGGGGGTGGCTCTCTGCTCTTTGAGGAGGGGAGCCAGGACTCAGTGGATAGCAGAGTGACCTGGGAGGATCTGTGAGACAGTGGGAAGACACGAAAGGTGCTATATCCCAAGCCAATATTTACAGAAAATGAATGAGAAAACCAGTGCCTAGGTGAGTGCACAGTCCACCCCTGCCAGTGCGGCGTGACTCCGGGCAAGCCACCGAACCTCTCTTAACCTTAGTTGTATCTTTAGCACCAATAGAAGGCTCTTATCTGTCCTACTTTCAATTGGTTATCGGAAGGTTTTTGGCTAGTGTACATCATCAGGTTACTATAAATAAGTTGGCATAGGCAGGCGCACTCATCCAGCGCAAATAAGATTTATTCATTCAGCTTGCTTACTGCTCATGCCTGCCATATGCTAGAAGCAGTTGCGTATAATGATGAAAACAACACCCAGCCTTCTTGGGGCTTCCACTATAGTGTAGGGGGGTAGACGGCAAATAAGCGACCAATGAATAGGACAGTATTTGTGGTACTGCCACAAAAGGACCAGGAGGTCTGCAAAGAGACCGAGGGGACATTCTTGTCTTCCTCTGAAAGTTCCAGCCTGCTAAAATAAGTTCATGGCGTCATGGTGTTCATTGCCTGGAAGAACTACAGGCACATAGACACCCCCATGATGCAATGGCATTGGAAGCTTACAACCTACTCTTTATAAAGGAGAGGGAAGTGGGGACAGAGTTCCCCTGGTTCTGGAGAGGTGTGGCAGTTCTGGGAAGGTGAGGAACAGAGCTGTTATGGGCACCCTGTCCCTGAAGTCAGGAAGGGACAAAAGATCTGTCTGGGCATGGCTGGGGAGTGCCTTTTGGAAGCTGCTTTCTATGAGAGGAAGGTTTGAGAGAGGGTCAGAGAGCTCTGAGCTTGGAGGATTATTTCCTGAGCCCAACAGTATGACTTATCAGGTCATGACTTGAAGCCCAGGAAGAGTGTCAGCAGCTGAGTTATGGAGGGTGGTGACCCCAAGGCTTCTCGGAGTGGGCTTACTAGTAGGTGGTGTGGTGGGAGCCCTCCCTCGCAGGCAGAGCAGTCTCTGCTTGTTCCTGTGAGGTGTCGAGTACCTTCCACTTGATCTCATCCGTGTCTTCCTATTTTCCAAGTTTCAGAGTTACCAAGTCAGTGGAGATTTGTTCTGAATACTCAGAGCATTCTTTAAAACGTCCTTGGGGGGCCAATGAGATGGCTCCATTGTCTTCCGAACCCGACAATCTGAGTTCCATCCCCCAGAATCCATATGGTGGAAGGAGAGAACGGACTCCACAGAGGTTCTCTGACCTTCACATGTGTCTCCCAACCCCCACCCCCGTGCACATAAAATGAATAGATTAAAATGTGAAAGTATCCTCAGAATGTAGAACGGAGAGTATCGCACTGTAGTGTGTCATGGTGCCAGTCCCCTGGGTCCCCATGAGCTCTCCCACTCTGACCTTAGATAAGCAGTGCAGCCTCTCAGATCCTCCGTCCCTGTCTGTACCACAGGGACAGTCATCTCATCTTGGTTCTTCAGAGAGTGCGTATGAAGGTTAAAGTTAAAGCATGAACTCACTTGGCTTGCTTTAGCGATGCTGTGGACGGGAGAGACCTAACCACAGGTGGGGCCTTTGCATCACGGTTTCACTGGGCTTTGGTGAACGGGTGCCCTTGGCAAGGTTGGCCGAGGTCGGCTTGGATCAGGTGGACCTGCAGATGGGAAGCCAGTCTACGTGCGTCCTTCCCCGTGTCGCAGAGACAGTATTCTGAGGAAGAACATGAATAATGAATGAATGTTTGTGAAGTCAAGCTGCTTCTGGAAGGATTTTGTGAACAGGAAACACAGGGAATGTGGACAGTCTCCTCCTGCTGTCTCTGCAAGAGACTGTCACCAGCAAAGGCTCCAGCCCCTCAAATGTGTGTGTGGCACCAAGGCCATCAGGTGAGGAAAATGAGGCTGTGGCTCTTCAGAGTCACAGACTCTTCAGAGAGTCACCCTTGGGGTTCTGGGGCCCCTGCCTTGTGCCTTCAATACAGCAAAACAGTCGTTCAGCAGCACATGGCTGTCAGTTGTCGTCCCTGTTTCAGGTGGGTGCGTGGCAGACAGACCCTACAGTCAAGGAAGGAATAAGCGGGGCGTGCAGGGAGGCAGTCGGCAGACGCCGTCCAGTTTGGGTTCTGGGATACAAGCGAGGGCTGCTTGGGAGAAGTGTCTGAAGGACAAGGTAGCCCCAAGAACAGACCCTGGAATGGGATCAAGGCTCCTAGCTGGCTTGGCTGGCATGGCCTGGTCTTGAGGAGTGAGCCTAAGGACTGGGAGCAGAGATGATAGAGAGTCCTGGAAGGGAGTTTCGGCCCTAGGTCAGAAGTATGGATGTTTCTTAATGTCTGTGGAAATCGGCGTGCTAAGCCTGAGGTGAAGAGTCAGGTCTGCATTCTGCAGGGTTGATGGCTGCAGTTGCAGGGCTGGGACAGGCCCAAGAGGGGAATAGGCCCAAGGGGAATAGGCCTATGAGGCTTGGAAGCCGGGCACGGAACACTCTAGGGTTAGCCTCAGAGACCATCTGGCTTTGTGGGTAGCACTGTCTCCTCGTCTGAACATCTTCAGCTGGTGTGGCAGCCAGTGCCCGGCTCAGCAACAGGCCTGAGCTCTTCTGCATCATGGGAAGGGCCCAGCAGCAAGTTCTAGGGTCACGTGCTCTTACTTTGCAAAAATAAAGTAATTGACCAGTCTCACCACTGTCTGGACACTGATACTTCCCCTCCTTTGGGGCAGGGTCACAGGCATCTTTTCAGCTTCTACGTAGCAAAGCCAAGTCAGAACACACCTCTCAGCCTTTGCAAAACACCCCATGTGTGTGCCTTATTTCCCTTTTCCCCCACCCATGTGCGGGGATTGAACCGAGAGCCTTGCACACGTTAGGCTCATGGCGTACCGCCGAGACATACCCAAACCTTCCTCCTCCCTCCCTGATATTTTGTTGTTGATGACTTTTGTTTTTTGTTTTTGTTTTTGAGACAGGGTCTCACCATATAGCCTTGGTGTTGTAGGACCTGCTATGTAGACCAGGCTGCCTTTGAACTGGGAGATCCACTTGCCTCTGCCTCCTGAGTGCTGAGGTTAAAGGCTTGTGCCACCGTGGCAGCTGTCCTAGTTATGAGTTTCTATTGCTGTGATGAAACACCATGACCAAGAGCAACTTGGGGAGGAAAGGAGGGTTTTTCGGCTGGTACTTCCATATCACAATTCATCATTGAAGGAAGTCAGGACAGCATCTCAAACAGGTCAGGAACTTGGAGGCAGGAGCTGATGAAGAAGCCACGGAGGGGTGCTGCTTACTGTTTTCTTCACATGGCTTGCTCACTTTGCTTTCTTATAAAATCCAGGACCACCAGCCCAGGAGTGGCTCCACCCACAATGTGCTAGCCCTCACCCATCAATCACTAATTGAGAAAATGCTCTACAGGCTTGTCTACAGCCAGATCTTATGGAGGCATTTTTCTCAATTGAGGCTTCCTTCTCTCTAATGGCTCCAGCTTGTGTCGTTTACATAAAACTAACCACCATACCAGCCTTCTTCCTAATTTTGAGGCAGCGTCTTGGTTACTCAAGGTGGCCTTGAACTACTGATCTTGCCTTAGCCTCCAACGTAGCTGGGAAAACAGCCCTGTGTCATTATAGGCTTGGCTTTCTTCCTCTTCTTCCTCCTCCTCTTCTTCTGCCTCCTCTTTTTCCTCCGACTCCAACAGGGTCTCATGTAGTTCAGACTTGCCTCGATCTTGCTATGTAGCTAAGTATGACCTTTTTAAGTCGCTCTGCTTCTACCCTTCTGGGTGCTAGGATTACAAGCATGTACCACAACCTCCATGTATGCAGTATTGGAGACCAAACCAAAGGCCTTATGCATGTTAGACAAACACCCTACCAACTTAGCTACACTCCAGCTCTCATTCTTTTTAAAGAACTATGGGTACCACAAAGCCAAATCAGGCCATGGTGGCAGTTGGGATTTTTCCTCCCCAAAGCCTTGGTGGCTAATGCTCCATTAGTGGCCAGCCCCTTAGCTCCAGGACAAAGGAAAGCTCCGAGGCTGGGGGAAGGGAACCTGCAGATATACAGAGGACTGTTTGTTCTTGGTGTGCAGTGTGGCTATCAGCTTTCCTTGATTACTCTGCCCTCCATTGTTCTGTGTCATGTGGTTAAGGCCTTTGCACCTTAGGAGAAGTTTACGAATCACAGATCATTCTATATGTGCAGGGAGTGGGAGAGTGTGCGGTCAGGGGACGCGTTAGAACTGTCTCACAGGTAGATAGGTTCAGATGGTCTGTGTCTAGTATAGAGTCAGCATAGATGTGTGGGACTTTCCCCTCAGTTTGTTTTAATTATTTATTTTAAAGTGTGTGTGTGTGTGTGTGTATGCAGGGGTGGGGGGAGCGAGTGCTGAGGGCGGATGTGTATATATAACTAAATGTGTGGCGGTCAGACGACATCCTCAGGAGTTGCTCCTTGCCTTCCGCTTTGCTCTTGTCTTGCGAAAGCTGCGCCAGGCTAGCCGGCCCCACCTATCTCCACCTCCCATCTTACCATCAATGAACCGACTCTACTGACACTTGTTACCAGGCCCTGGTTTATGTGTGAGTTACAGAGATTCAGATGCAGGACCTCTATGTGGCAAGCATTTTACCCACTGAGCCATCTTTCCCAGCCTGGCTTAACTGTTTTAAAACAGGGCCCTAGTTTGTATGGGATCAGTCCTGATTAGGGCTGGTGCTCTTCGGCTTTGGGTCATGGATAGTTCACAGATGTGGTACAAGTTGGGAGAGTAATGAGCTCTCCACCCCTGGAGGTCAAGGGGAGGCTGGCAACTCCTGAGAGGAGGCCTCGGTGCCACGCGGGACATCGGATGAGACAAGTTTTAATTTTGAGATCCTCTGAGTGCTGAGACTCTAGGGTTTGTTGCTTGCCCTCTCACAGTATCACAGGCCAGAGGGAAACTGCCTTGTATAACGTTCTGTGAGAAACAGGGACATCCCCAGCGGAGGGAACATTTTTGGCAGGACAAGGGACTTGGAGACTTTTCTTTTGACTGCTGACTGCACTGATTCAAAGCTCAGTGCAGACTTGCTTCCTGCCCCACTACCTCAGATGGCTCACCAGCTGCAGGTTGGCTGCAAGCATGTTCACAGGGGAGAGTGCTGTCTAAGTTTATTTTTAGTTATATTTATAATGTTTTTTGTGCACTGTTGGAAAAGGGGTTTCTCTAGGTCTTAGCGTTTTGTATTGTCTGCAGGTGTTGGATTTCTGTGGGTGTTGTTTAATTGCTAATGATCTGCATGTGCTATCAGTAGAATACCTGAAAGAATAAATACACCTGAGCTCAGATGCTTGGGGTTCCACTGTGAGTTTGGCACTGGCCATGACAGTGGTTCCCTCTGATGAGGTGTGGTAGGGCTTCCACCTATGAAAATGCCTCCTTCTTTTCCTTGCTGAGCCTACACAGTAGCTAACTACTACAGGAGTGCCTGGGTTTGACCCTTGAGTCATGGAGCGTAGCCAGGTGCTTCAATATCGATGGGCTCAGTCTGTGACCTGCAGGTTGCCTGTCCTGCAAGGCTACGGGTTTATAGCCTGTTCCACTATCTGACCACCAGATAGATTCTTTGCTTCAGATCCAGGAAAGGGCCATAGAGTCAATTGACACAAATTCTTGGGTGTGTGTGTGTGTGTGTGTATGAGTGTGTGTGTTTTAGGAGACTAGAGATGGAACTGAGGTGACTCTCTGGATATTCTGCCATGCCTATGCCATTAGCTTCCAATGTCATGAGCGAAGTGTTCAGTTCCTCTACAAAGAAGACATGGACATTAGGGCTGGACTTAAAAATGTTATCAATGAATTCTTGTGAATAATGAAGCTGGGGCAGGGCTTTGCAGGATTTTCAAAGAGCTTTTTGTGTATGCGATGTCACCAAATTGTCTTAGCAGCTAAAAGCTGGTATTGCCTTCATTTGCCTGAAGGAACTGAGGCTAAAAGGCTGGGAGGAGCAGGGCACCACAGATGCTCACTGTTTCTTAATAGGTGTCTAAAAGTATGTCCTTTGTTCATTATGCTAATGACAGGCTTTGTAATGTGACATTGACATATTCCCAGGCTTCTCTTATGCACAGTGACACCTCCACCTCTCACTGGGACCGTGTCTTGTTATGTAGCCCAGGATGGTCTAGAATTGATAATCTTCCTGCTTCTGCCTCCCCAGTGAAGAGAGCACAGATGCCTGTGCCACATGGGCCACTGTGTCCTGAGACTCTGCCGAGCTCTGCTTCTCTCTCTCTCTCTCTCTCTCTCTCCCCCCACCCCAGGTGTGTCTGCTCTGACTGTTAGACTAGCTGGATGAGCCAGACCCTGAACTCTGCTGTGTACATGCCCCCAGCCTGTCCCTCCAGCTGCGACTCTAGACAAATGACTTAAGCAACACTTTCGGGCATAAATCAGGATGAACACAGCATCTGTTGCATGGAATGATCACAGGAGTTCCGTTAGATAATCCATGTGCAATGCTTAGCCCAGTGCCTGACCCAGTACATCTGCTTATTTACTTATAGACCGTACTGAGGATAGAACCTTGGGCCCCTTGCTTGCTGGGCAAGAGCTCTACCACTGAGTTACAGCCCCAGCCCCTGATCCCAGTCTTGGTTGTCATCATCTCCATTCTTGTAGTTACTGCTTTCGTGGACCGAGTATATTCATCTTTGTTTGGGCCACTTTCTGTATTTTTGCAGTTATATCCTAAACATGGACACACGCTTTACCATTTTAGTTGTTGTTGTTTGGCTTGTTACTGTTGTGTGTGTGTCACGTGTCCCTGCGGGAGTGCCCGTGCCACTGTGCCAGGCAGAGGTCAGAAGACGACTTCGTGGAGTCGACTCTCTTCTCCCAGCTTTCTGCGGTATTCCGGTAACAACACACCCAAGGAAAGGCTTCTTAGGGGTCACAGTCATCTCTGTGGGGGAATCGCAGCCGCAGGGGTTCCAGGCAGCTGTCACATCCACAGTCAAGAGCAGAGAGAAGGTCTCGGCAACCTTTCTTTTCGTCTTACACAGGCCGGGACCCAAAACCCAGGGAATGGCGCCACCACTTTCGGGCTGGCTTTTCCCACGTGAATTAAGGCAATCAAGAAAATTCCTTGCAGACCTGCCCACAGGCCATTGTGATCTAGACAGCCCCTGGTTGAGTCTCTCTTCCTAAGTCATTCTAGATTATGTGGAGTTGACAATTAAAACGAGCCTTCATATGTGGGTTCTGGGGGTCAAACTCAGGTCGTAAAGCTGTGTGCCAAATGTCTTACCTACGGAGGCATCTCACTGACCCCTTTATTTTTGTTTAAGACAAGGCCTTGCAGTGTAGTCCAGGCTGGCCTCCAACCCTCGATGACCCTTGAGTGTGCCACTCTGCCCCGTTCTTTTAAATACATCTTTAATAAATCTATTCCACCTGGAAATCCCAGACTTTGTGTTTTCTTTTTCGAATCTGTTGGAAGTATTTTTCAAAGCTCCATCTGAATTCACAGGGAGCCCCTTGAAATCCACTGGAAAGTCTGTCTTATCCCTGCCAACCCACTGGACACCTCAGCGAGATGGAGAGGGAGAGGGGAGGCTGTGCGTAATTTACGGTCGCCACTCCTCGCTGCCATTTGGCATTCTACAAGCTGCCATAGCCATTAGCAGTCACTTTTGAGTATTTATGATCTTGCAGCTGGAGCACTTTGAGTCTCATAACAGAAACAGGGTCACATTTAGAAAATGTCCCTGAAGCCATGCTGGACAATGAGACACCCCCTCCCCTCCCAAGGCTGGATGGGGCCGGCCAGGCAGAGTGTGGCCGGCCAGGCAGAGTGTGGCAGGGGCCCTCCAGGCCAAGCTGGAGGCTGGCTGCGTGGCTCAGGTCTGAGCTGTCTGTTTGGAGGTGGCCAGGGTGGACTAGGGTAGAAAGATGTGTCACTAAATACTAGGTTGACCTCTGTGTGATGGAGGTGAAGCTGGGCTCTGGCAGTGACTCCCCCATAGTCCTCAACTGGTTCTGTCTGGCTCCCTAGTTGACAGAAAGAGCTTTGAGGACCAGAGAGAGGGCTCCGCAGTTAAGAATGCTTGTTAGTCTTGCAGAAGTCCCAGGTTCAGTTGCCAGCCCCATGTGGTGGCTCACAACCACTTGAAACTCCAGCTCCAGGGGATGTGATGTCCTATTCTGATCCCTGAGGGTACCAGGCATGCATGTGGCACACATACAAACATGTAATCAAAATACTTGTACACATAACATAAAATTAAAAGAGAGAGAGAGAAGAAAGGGAAGAAAGGAGGAGGAAGGAAGGAAGGAAGGAAGGAAGGAAGGAAGGAAGGAAGGAAGGAAGGAAGGAAGGAAGAAAAAGAAAGAAAGAAAGAGAGAAAGAAAGAACAAGCAAGCAGGCAAGCAAGCAGGAGTGCAGGTTGGACCAGGTGCCTAACCTGCAGCAGCAGCAGCAGCAGACACTGTCTCTACTGGGGGCTTCTTGTTTCCCTCTGTTAAGCAAAAAGTGTCCTCCACCTGCTCAATCTCCAGATGTCTGGCAGATAAATTATACAAGAGTTTTGATCAAGAGGATTCAAGGGCTTCAAGAAGGAGAGAACTAGGGTTGAAGTTGCCAAGTTAAATTAAACACCAGGATATTCACTGTGTATGAGAAGGGGTGCTGTCTTCAGCACTCTGATGCCCCCACCTGCTAAGGAGGTTTTTCAATGAATAATCTGAGGAAGGTGTGAGCCCCTGCCTCTGCCCCTGTCCCTCTCATCTCTGTGAGCATGGGACCAGGCTCTGCATCTATATATAGATTCCTTCCAGGATTCCCTCCCCTCCCCTTCCTTTACTCCCCTCCTCTCCCTCCACTCCCTCCTCTCTCTCCTGTCTTCTCTCCCCTCCTCATCTCATATCACCCAGGCTGGTCTTGAACTCTCCATATAGCTGAGGATGACCTGACCCGCTCCTAATCCTCCTGTCTCCATGGCCAGCTGTGTATTTGTTTCTCTGGTGCTCACTTGCGAGGCTGGCTTTAGAAAGACCACAGGACCAACTACCCTTTCTAGCACATCATCAGCCCTGACGAGGGTTTTCAGAGTCCCCCCACTTCTGTTTTCCACTGGACCCTTTGGAAGTGTCGCCGTGGGTTGTCCTCTCCTGTCATTGGTTGCTCTCGGTGTGCTGGCACAGAAGCTCCAGAGATCAGGCCTCTACCCGGGGTGACCTAGAACTGTGCATCAGGGCTCCCCACACTCTTGGACACAGAGAACGCCCCCAACCACTATGCTCTCGTGTTTTAACTTTCTATGCTTTACACGAATTCCCCCTAACGCCCGCCATTTCCTTCAACCATAAAATTATAAATGTTAAAAATGAGAGAAAAATAAAAGAGACCGGCTTATCTCCTCCACATTCTTACCCAGAGACTCCTGGATGTTATTATTTTTTTAAACCCTCCCATCACACTTTCAGCCTTGAAAGCCTTTTTAGTCATTAATTAGTAATCCGCATTAATATGCAGATTGAATTAATCGGTTTCAGGCAAAAGTTTGTCTGGAGGAAACAAAGTAGCTGGCTGTTAGATCCCTCCACCTGCGCCTTCCCCCTCCCCTGCACCTCTCCCAGATGGTTAGTAGGATTATCGCTGATTAGGAGGCGCCTGCGGGTGGGGCTGGAGAGTGTGCGCAGCCCCGGGAGCACTCAGGGAGGACATGTCCGCTCTGAGGACTCAGCCTCGTGGACGCCATCGGGGAATCATTAGCTCTTAGAGCCGAAATTGACTTCATAAATACTCATCTACAGGAAGCGGTTTCTGCTCCCATTTTTATTTGAGCTGAGTTCCTCCTTGCCTGTGGTATTGTCTGAGGAGATTGTTGGTTTTTTTTTAACTCCAGGAAAAAAAAAAAAAAAAGAAAGTATATTCTCTACAATATGACTACTGATTGCTCTCTCACTGTGCCCCAGGCACCCAGCGAGCTGTGGGTTTGATGTACACACACTTCAGGAGGGAGGCTGTTATTTTCTTCCCGGTGCACATGAGGAAGTTGGGGCTCACAGAAGGGACAGCTGAAGGCTGGAAAAGGGCAGAGCTGGTGTGTGAACCCTTTGTTGTTTGGTTTTGGTGTTTTTTCAGGAAAATCTTCCACTGTGTAGACCAGGCTAGCCCCAATCTGAAGACGATCCTCCTGCCTTGCTTTCCCTTTGCTGGGATTACAGGCTTGTGCTGCCATGGCCTGCGGGGGTGTGAACGCAAAGCCCTTCTGTCTGTGCTTTTCTTTAGTTGACCATTCAAGTTCTTTCCACCCTGGCTGCAGTGTTAATGTATGTCACATTTGCTGTCTCCTCTGTGGGTTTTGGGTGGGCAAATGTCTCTTCACTGCCCTTTGGCAGGGAGACGCCCCTAACCCATCCCTCATACCCCTGCCCCCGTCTTGTAGTGAGGGACCTAAGGAGCTGAATGCTGTAGTTAATAGTTGGCATGCCTTCCCTGGGAATCAGGGAACCACTTCCCCGGCAGAAAGCACCCGTGTCCTCTGCTTAGGGGGGAGGGGGGCTTGCTTAGGTTATAGACCCGAGTGCCCCAGCCCCTTGTCCTTACGAAGCCCATGGATTGCCTGCATCTGTTCCTGGCCTTGTCTGAGTTTTAATAAGCAGCCACTACACAGCAGGCTTTGTGCTCAGGGGGTGACGTCCATGATTCCTGTCCTTAGTAGTGAGATTGTTGGTGAGCCTGTAGACCAGCTGAGAAAATCTGAAGCTCACATAAGACTGAACTGTTTATGTAGAGCACTCTTAGGTCATGGAGGGTCTGTCCAAATCCAGAGGCTCCCATTCCAGTTCCCTTGTGGTATTGTGTCCCCCTACGCTTGTGTGTGTGTGTGTGTGTGTGTGTGAGAGAGAGAGAGAGAGAGAGAGAGAGAGAGAGATCACAAGCTTGTGCTTACAATACTCCAGGTTCAGTACAAGTCCTATGAGAGACACCTGCCTTCCTCATGGACATGCAGTCTGACAGTGACAGATACAAGATAACCCTTAGATGTGACTATCAGATGCTGTCAGGACGGTTCCTAGGCCCAGGTGACCTTGCACAAGTCTCTTCTCTTGGCTCCAGTGTCCTCACCTAAAAGTAGAAAAATCAAAATGGCTCTCCCAGGGTCTTGATAAGGCCAAAGAGGAGAAGTGAGCGGTTAATGGTGGATCCAGTGAGCAGCGGTACAAAGAGTGTGAGCGACAGTCTAATCACAGCTGCGTGTTCTCAGAAAGGGCCAGCAGACAACTCCATAGGCTTCTTTGTCTTAGGTGATGGACAGTGAGAAGTTTAGATGTTAACGATATGTTTTGTTTCTGTTGTTTCCAGCGCCATAGTGAGAAGAGTAAGCACCTGTCTATCCAAAAGGCATATACGCAAGTCTAAAGGGATAACTTGTTGGCTAAAAGCAGCCGTCTGTCCTGTGAGTGGGGATGGAGTGGCCATGAGTCCATTTCTCAGATAAGGAAGGCAACTCAAGGCCAGGTGTGTTCACTAAACCAGCACCAGCGTGCTCCTGTTCCTCTGGAACAACATGGGGGACCTGGGGTTGAGGCATCTTGGTCACTTCCTGAGTTGCAAGAGCCAGGCAGGGGATAACAGAGTCTCACATGTCCCTATCTGCCTGAAGGGAATACCTGCCTGGTAAGGCTGTGGAAATAGAATAAGGCTATATGCGGATGAGTAATGCTGGTGTGCTCGGCCAGCACCGGAGGCGATGCATAGCAGCCCTGCCCAGCTTTGGGCCACAGGGACAGGACGTGCGATTGCCAGTTCATTGTGGCTTCTCTGGGAGGCCCCACCCCAGGGGTTCTGAAGAGCATGGGTTTGAGGTTTGGTGATTGGGCCTGAGAGCCCCTGAGATGTGCTGAGACTCATCGAAGACAGAGGGGAAATCAGAGGGCATGGGGTGAGAGTTTCTTGTTGTGTTTTTCCCACTAGCAATACAATTTCACTGTAGGAGGTTGGCCTGATGCAAGCGAGCATAGACATGAGAGCAAACTCGGTGGCTGTGACGCTCAGCAGATGACCACAGCCACCTTTATGTCTCTGCTCAGCCAGCAGATAAAGAGGGCAAGAGGGTGAAGCCCTGGAGAGTCTCGGGCATGCAGTTCGTACATTGTAAGGCTGTCGTAGGTCACAGGGAGATCAAGCTCTTTCCATTTTGCTGGTGCTATAGGAAAGGGTAGTTATCTGCCCAGTGGCTCATTCAACCGCTGCCACTTCCCAGCCATGTGGTTAGGTCTGTCCCTCAGTTACTGCACCTGATTCTTTCTGTTTGTCTCACCTTCTTATGGACTTGTTAAATCGCTGCTTCCTGCCCCTACCTCAGGGTGAGCTCCAGCTGATTGAGGGGAGAGTCTGGAACTTGGTTCCTAACCTAATTTCTGATGCTTGTGCTGTTCTAATACATGCTGCTGTCCTGTTCTGTCCTCCCCCTGGAGTGGACTCTAGGCCAGTGGGCCAGGTGCACCATCACCAGGCCCAACACCAGAGGCTGTCGTAGCCAAAGCTGCAAGCATGCAATGGAAGAAGTGGCATTTTGAACATCCAAGAAGGTAGACTCTAGCCTGTTCCTTAATCCTGGACCCAACTCCAGCTCCCACAAACAGCTCTGTCCCTGTGTGGTCTTCAGGATTGTAGGTCAGCGAGGGCCCGATCTTCCAGCTGTGATCAGGACAAGGCACTTGTCTCAAGCAGTTGATGGACTGCAGACCCCATGGCAGGCCCACACACATCCCTAATCCCCAGTGTTCCTGCTAGTGAGAATCAGAATCCTCAAGGAGGTGAGAACAGACAGACAATCTTTCCTCCTTGCTTGCAAAAACCACAGAAGGCTTCTCTCTCTTGCTACCCTGCAGGGCACCCTTGGCCTTCAGGAGCACATGAGGGAATACCTTTAATTGTTATCACACAACACACACACACACACACACACACACACACACCATGTGAGCAGCAATGCTTTCCTGGGCCCTCAAGCATAGAAGAGATTCCAGAGAGACAAATGGAGATTTCCGTGGAATCAATCTTGCTCACCTGGTGGTCTCTGCAGGCCACCATTAAATTGCATTTTCTTTTCATTTTTCTCTCCCTTCCGTGGGAACATCTCCCCTTAGAGCCTGACACCAGTTAGATTTGTGTGATTAAGAGGTGAAGTTAAGGGGCCACTGTGGGAACCAGGAGACTGTTGGGGTAACCCTAGAGTCACGTAATCTGGACCTGGGGGTGTAGGGACTGTTTAGATGTAATTTTCCTGGAGTATCACTTCTTAGTGCTTGGTGGGCCTTTAGATTATCTCCCCTAGAAACCCCATGCATAATTTTGCCTGCTTGTAGCTGTAATTAATGGGAGGTGCAGCTCACTCAAATGATAAGGAGATTTATTACTTCGCATAAGAACCTGACTGAAGGGTGACTGTGGAATGAATTAATTCAGTGGCTCAGCCAGCATCATCCGATAGTCATTCTCCTGCCGTCTTTGGCTCCACCATGCTGGGCATGTTCTCTCCAGGATAAATTTCTTCATTGTGCCAAGATGAGGGCTGCAGCTTCAGACCTCATGTAGATACGGAACCCCGCAGGATGGATAAATGCACAAAATCAGAGTTCTGTTGGGGAAGAGGGAGGGATTGGAGTGAGATGTGAGCCCTGGGGTGAGGATCCCAGCGCCAATCCGTGTTCAGACACATTGACCTTTTCTCTTGTGCCTAAGAACAGACGTCTGGGCTGACAGGATGAGATTCGAACAGAGGGCTCTCATCCACACTTCCTAGATTTATTTCCTTCTGGTCTCAACCTGTGACGGCCTCAGATGTCAGACCACTGGCTGTTCTCAGGGTGAGTCACACCCCAATTCTACCTCCCTACCTTGCTTGAGACGTTACCTGTGTCTGGAATACCACCATTCTATGGTTCCTAGCTCTCAGTCCCAAGATGCACCAAGCCACCAGGTATAAACAGATTCCTCTTCTCCCTCCCTCCCGTGTCTGTTCCAAAACAGACTTTTTACTGAAAAATAAAGTACAGGAAACAGAAAACGATAGGAAACAACTAAAGGTAATGAATAAGGCACTGTCCTCCCGGCAGCGAAGACAAGGAACCTGGCAGTTTCCCAGGTGCCTGTGCCCTTGCCCATCAGCTTCCTCTCTCCTACAAGAGCAAAGTTATTTTCTTGGCAGCCACTTCTTTTCACTTAGAAAACAGAATTAATACTCAGATTCACACCCCAGCGGGATTTTGATCGTGCGTACTTTTAAGTGCGTGTCTCCTCTACCTTTCTCCATCTGGAGGTGCCCCCACCCCTACCCTCCAAGATATCCGTGTCTCCTGCGTGGTTTGCCTGTTGTAGAGCCTGGCCCTGGCAAGCACCCCGTGCTTATCGCTCAGGCTCTGGTGTTCCCGGCTTCTCCTCATTTTTTCACCAAGCAACAGCTGGTGCAAAAGACCCGGCCAGACAGCAGTTAGTTCCTGTGGCCAGAGCCCCAGGTGACCCTCTGCCTCTTTATCGGAAGGCACACCATGCCTCGTGGTGTCTTCTCTGTCCATCTGTTGGAGTCTTGGTGACACTACCCTGGATTCTTTGACACTGTTCTCGGTCTCTGCTGTGTCGTGATACCCGCATTCAGCCAATGCTTTTTCTGTCTCAGGCTGGGCATCAGCTTCTCTGCTCTTGACGTTTTGGGGAGACACGTGGGAGGGAGGGATTATAAATATGTTTGTATTCACATTTGAAGATAGACTGTCTCACAAGTACTGGCGTATGTGCTTAATTGAAACCAAAGACTGTTTACTTCCCCCCACACCCCCCCCCCCCGTGTCTCTGTGCATCTTTTCAGCACATGTAGAATCCTAGTCTTTATTATTATTATTACAATTTATTTTTCTTCTCTCCTATGGGAGAGAAGATCCCAACCCCCATCCTGCCCTCCCTCCATTCTTCCCAGCTCCCCCCATTCTCCACTCTCCTCCCAGGTCTATCCCCACCCCCACCCTTGCTTCTCCTCAGAAAAGAGCAGGCCTTCTAGGTTTACTCCTCAAACAGGGCATCTGCTCTCATCAGCTGCCAGAGGAAGCCTCTCTGATGAGCACTGGGCTACTCACCCAGTGTATCATTAGATCTCCAGCCTATCCAGTCTCTGGTTCCTGGTTAGCCCTGTAGTGTCAGGCATGGGCTCCCTCCCTTGGCATGGGGTTCTGCCCTTCCACTGCCCCAGCAGATCCTGCAGGCACGATAGGTTGTAGGTTGAAGGTTTTGTGGTTGGGATGGTGTCACAGCCCCACCCTTGGAAGCCTTGCCTGGAGAACCGCAGTCTTACCCTGGGCAAGAGTCATTACAGGTCAAGATAGCAGCATTGACATAACCACGACCGGGCTGGAAAGCACTGGGAACTCTCCCTGCGCCTACTATCCTCTGTGTTTATAGGTGTGTGTGTCTGTCACTCCTCAATGTCCCTCCTAGCGCTCACTTACTTGGTCCCAGAGGTATCTGTGTAATGTTTCCACCATCTGCATAGCGATGTCTCTGCAGTTGGTTCAGCTCTTTCTGGTAGATTCCATGATGGGCTCCTGGGAGCAGTAATCCTCACATTCCTGAGTGTTGATAACAGTTTTGTCCTTTGACCTTGACTGCCAGTGTTGCTGGACATAAACTTCCTGTCTCTCATTTTCTTTTCCTTGGGTGTATTGATTGTGTGAGCCCAGTTTCTTCTGGAGTAATGCATGTGTCGGGGCGCTGGGACTGCTCTGTCACCCCGCCCTGAAGGCCCCAAGGCTGCAGTCCTCACCTGGCCTGTGGCGCTCTCCCCTTCTGCTCCTGTTGCCTGTGCTCGACTGTGCTCTCAGGACAGAGCCACTGTCCCCGTCACTCCCTGCTTCTCCCTGTGGTTCCTGCTCTCTCCCCTCGTGTTTGGACTCGTGGGGACCCTTGCTGACTCATCCTGTTGTGCGCACTGTTGCAGTGTTTGTGCTGTGTGGTAGCCTTGTGTGTCTTTCCGAAATCCAGACAAACTGAAAGGCCCATGCTCTGTGGCTCCCTGGCCTGTGATCTGTGGCCCGCGAGGAGGGCGCTGAGGGGGGACTATGTATGTGCCCAACACAAGATAGTAAACTGAAAAATTAAGTGTTTTTTTTTTGTTTTTTTTTAAACTCCATTGGGAGGTTTTTCCAGTGTGACCATTGGCGGTGACGACATCACGTCACGGTGTGAAAAGGTTGGTTGCCGCGGCCTGCCAGTTGGCCTTGCATGCATTTTAGACACACTGTCATTCTTCCATATCCCTCTTGTTCCCCCCACCTCCCCTCTCTCCTTTCCTCTCCCTTTCCTTCTCCTGGCTTTGTTCAAGTTTGAGTCACACACTGGTGTCATTGCACATCTCAGTGGCTTAGAATCCACACTTCCGGGGCTGTCACCCGTAAGGTCTCAGTAATCCAGTGGCTTTGCTCCTGCAGTGGGAGGACAGCAGGAAGGACCTTGGCAATGGCTGCTGAGCTTGCATACCTCTGCCTTGCTTACAGGCCTTCTTCAGGCAGGTGACCAGTGAGACTGCTGCCTGTGAGGAAGAGGACTGGCTGGGTTGTGGGTTAGACAGCCAGCTTCCAGCATTGAGACAACTGTCACCTGCTGCTTCAGACACCCAGGACTGGCTGGCTCTGCCATCTGTGCTGTCTGCTCAGGGAAACTGGACATGGAGGTCTTTAGAGAACTTTGTGCATCTTGAGGCATTAGCTCTTCGTGGGTCCTGTGACTGTGGCTGCCCTTCCTGGTGATTCTGGTTTGTTTTAAAGATAATTGTATCACTTGCAAATGTAGAACTCCCCTCCATGTTGCTGAAACCACAATGTGAAAGCCTGGGACGGTGCTGCCCTGATGCTCCCAGGATCCCAAGGCTTCTGTGACCTCTACTGGGTATCATTGCCTCTTCCAGAAAGGTCATCCTTACCCTTTCAAGGCAGCAGGACGCTTCCAGAAGCTCTGGACTTGGTTTCTCCAGCTCAGCTTCCCCAGCACAGAGGGCTGCTCTCCTGCTGCTTGTGGCCAAAGTCACAGGCCACCTCAGCACCTTCTTCCTGTCCTGCACTTTACCTGTGCACCTCATGTGGTGGTGGTGGTGGTGGGAGAGGACTGGAATAAGGAAGCTCAGGATCAAACACTCAGAGAAAGCTCATTCCCCAAGATCAGGGTGCAGGCCCTAGAAATGGGGTATATGAAGACTGGGTACATAGTTACCTGCTTTTATAGGTAAAGCAACAAATACTTTAATATTCAGTAAGTACCATAAAGCCCCAGAATCACCTGTTTCAAGGATCCTGGGTTTTCAGGACTTGCTAAAGGAGATAGATAGGGAATTTTAATGCCACCTTAAGGGCTGCAGATGTAGCTCAGTTGGTAGAATGCTTGTCTAGCATGCACCAAGTCCTGAGTTTGATCTCCAGCAGCATGGGAGCAGTTGTGCATGCCTGTAATCCCGGCACTCAGGGAGGCAGAGGCAAGAGGAGCTGAAGTTCAAGATTACTCTACATAGAGAGTTCTGAGGCCAGCCTAGAATAAGTAAAACATTCAAAAGAAGCAGATTATATTTTGTCAACACTTCAGGTGGTCTCTAACAATGAAAGGCCCCTGGGAAGTTTAGCAAACTCAGGCTTTTCCTGACATGTAGGGAAAGGGCAGTTTCACTGCCCATATGGGACTAAAGTGTGTGCACATTGTGCACATCAGCCCCCCCCATGGGGGTCTTCACACAGCTTCCTAGAAGAGCACAGCTGCTCTCGCCTGCCTGCCTTGGGGAGCAATGACTTCTGCATGAGCGGGTTTCATCGATTTGTTTGTGCTTTCAAGGTTTGACTCTGTTCTTAAAAAACCTTCCTTCAAACACTTCTTCACACTAACAATGTGCTGATCCGGTGAACACAAACAGAGGTTTTCCACATCGCTTGCATCTGACTTCCAGAAGCCAGGCTGAGTGCCAGCAGGTTTGAGTGTCTATGGGCGAAGTCAGACTTCTTCCCAGACCTGAGCTGGGAGGAATCATGCTTTTCACGTGAAGTAAACATGCCTTGTTATGTAAAGCTCCAGGGCGTTTTATAGATGAAACTTGAAAGAGACAGGATCTCATACTACATATAGCTCAGGCTTCTCTGGAACTCACTCAGTAGACCAGGCTGGCCTCAAACTTGTGGTAACTCATCTGCCTCAATCTCCCCAGTGCTGGGATTACAGGCATGATCTTCCATGCCTACCTCATCAATAGCTAAGCCTCCATGCCAGGACTTTCCAGGAGAAGCCAGAGTCATATGAGGCCTTCAAAATGAATACAATTAGATCCTTCCACATAAATCAGTCAACTTTTCCTGTGGGGTCAACCCAAGGCCGTGTAACTTGTCCAGTATAGACTCACAATGGGACATTAGCCTTTAACTAGACTTTGGCCAGCAGATAAATGGGATGTCAAACTAACTGCTCACCATTCCAACCCGTGGCCCGGCTCTTGTTACTTAGGAGGGAGTGGGTTGCCTGAGCTTTCTTGGCACTAGGACAGTGGCCTGTCCACCCTTCATTGCCAAGAGTCTATTTCTCCAGGCAGAAGCAGAAATTGTGGTCTGCTGTTCATTCCCATTCTGAACTTGCTCTGATCCTGAAATGGAATCGCTGGTGAGAGCAATCCTAGCTAAAGTACAGTTGTTTTTTCTCAAAAATGCTGACTTGTTAGATGTTACTGTTTTTGTGGAAACTTTTTTACCTTCATTTTGGAATAATTATAGATTTATACCCCCCAAAAAAATGCAAAAAAAAAAAAAATGAACCCTGTGCTCTGGAATGCTGCTTGCAGACCAAAGCTCTGACTTGTGGCTTCGTCTTTTAGTGGTTATGGTTTTTACACAAGTCATAAAAACCCATACTCTCAGAATATCCTTCAGGGTAGCTTTCTTTCAAACTGAAGTGAACCAAGTCAGACTTAACACAAACAACAGGAAGTATACTTTCTACCCGTCAGCAAGCATTTATTTAGCCCTTTCTGTGTGTAGTCCCTGTGTTGTCTATGGAGCATGAAATCCATGCAGCACAATTAATGCCCATCAAACCTGCATCCTTCCCCCCTTACCACAGAGGGGGTTTGTATCAAAGCCCAAGGAGCAACTGTAGAGATGGCAAACAAGCAGAAAATGTGCCCTTTGGGGCACTGTACTTGAGGGTCTTTGGGGGTTTCAGGGAAGGTATAGAGATCACTTTGGGCTAGCTGGCCCTGAGCTGTGGCCTCACAGCACTTTCCCTCTGAGTTCCCTCTAATCTGAGGTTTCCCGTTCTGAGATACAGAATGGAAAGTTCCAGAAATAAACAATTCATTGGTTTAACCTAACTTAATTATAGATAATTGTACCACTTTTATAATTCATTGTTGTTATTAATCTTTTACACTGCCAGGTCCTGAATTTAACTCCACCACAGATTCCTATGGATAGAATGAAGCACTTACAGAAAAGAGTCACATCATTTGCCATTTTGGGTGTTGGGGGGGGGGTGTTGTCT
The DNA here is from genome assembly GCA_026225945.1 of Cricetomys ansorgei. Taxonomy (NCBI): domain Eukaryota; kingdom Metazoa; phylum Chordata; class Mammalia; order Rodentia; family Nesomyidae; genus Cricetomys; species Cricetomys ansorgei. The sequence goes on along the minus strand of JAMJFZ010000573.1, from coordinate 861,506 downwards.
CAGAACATGAGATGAGAGGACTACAATGTGATCCAGCAGACAGAAAAGGAGAGGGAGGCAGGGGATGAGGGAAAGAGAGAGTGGTAATGCAGTTCTAACTCCTTCTTTTCTAAATCCCTCCTTTGCTGGCTTTGATTTGGGTTCCCATGTTTGAACAGCTCCAAATCCTTGCCCTTCATGGCTGAGGTGTTTTCTCTCTGTAATTACATTATTATTCCAGACACCGTTGAAATGCTTGTCACAGAGGAAGGAGGATTAGGCCAGGGCGGCTGAAGGTGGCACAGCCAGGCATCTGCCCTGCGCCTGGCGAGGGAGACTGCGCTCTGGAAGCCAGGCTCCCGACTGAGCCGGCTTCATTTAATTAGTCTCCTCTTTCTTGTCCCTGTGAGACAGTGGGAGAATCCAGGACTCACCCCCTTAATGATTGCAGATGCTTCCGATGACATTTCATCATCGCCCATTTTAAGCAAATCAGAAAATTGTCAAAACCACTTGAGTCTCAGGAAATAACTTTGAAAGGCGTCTGTCTCTCGGGGAAGTAAAGTGGCAAAAAGCATCTCCTCTAAGTGTCGGTTGACCGTGCACTCTGGTGCTGTACAGTTTAATGCTCTTTTGAGTGAATTCTCTTCAGTTTCTTCATGAGACTCAGATCACAGATCAGTACATTTCTATGCTGATCACAACCAGGAGTCAATGTATAAAATGGTTATGGTTTAATTAATTGGTAATAGATCGTAGACAGTGTCTAAAGGCTAAAGAGAAGGGGTAAGCATCGCTTTGTGAATCAGCCTCTGTAGAAAGCACAGACCAGCCATGCTGTCTCCTGTTGGGATGAGTTATGTATGGTCCAGTTAACTACATAGGAGTGTGAGGTTTGCGGGGGGGGGCTGTGAATGAGGAGGGGGGTTTCTCATTATTAAACAGCTGTATCCAGCTGAGCAGAGAAAATTCCTGATGCTGTTCCTGCAATCCCACGGAACACCGTGGGAACTCTCCAATGCCCACCTTGTTGTTTGGTAGGAAAAGGAAGAAAGACAGTGAGTCCTAAGCTGAAGAGCAGCCTAAGTTGTGGATAGAGAAGCAGGGTCCCAGAGAGGATGGAGATGGCCTCTTACCACAAGCCAACATTACCCTTGCTCAGAATCTTGATCAGAATCTTGCCTGGAACGCAAATCTTCCTGGAAACTGGGTGCATTGATCAAATGACTCTAGGAAGGAAGGTATGCTCCCTGCCCTTCCCAACCAGAGAAGCCCAGGTGGAGTCTCATTCCTGCTACCCTAGGCATGCCTAGGCTGGCTAGAGGGAGCAGGAGGCCCCAGAGCCACACACCCTCTGTGAGTAACCTTCCCCACCTAGGCAAAAAGCTAGCCCAGGGTAGGTTCCCCACCTGGACTCCTCACTCCCCTCATCATCCTTGTGCTTAGGCTTCATCCAGTTTCCGGTCTAGCTGAAAATGCAAAAGGAATCCCTACCCACCCAGCCCTGTGTGTGTGTAGCCCCTGGTACAGAGCCCCTTAGTCTAGAGCCCCTGGTCATACAGTTATCTGGCATTAGCTGGATGCATCATAATTAATGTTCAGGAATTAATTTATTAACTGAGCTCAGAAACCTTCATCCATTAAGTGGAAATAACTCAACCCTTGGGGGACAAGAGGGACAGCAGAGGCAAAAGAACAGCAAGTACTCCCCGAGTAAGATGCTACTGACTATGTTGCTGGTCGTATCGACAGCTCTGCCTTCTTGCCATGTTTTCTTGTCAAGAAAGCCTGAGGTCTCAGCAGCAACATTAGCTGAAGCATCCTGCCCAGACTGCATCTCTTCCTCCTCAATGATGCTAGGAACCTGGGCCAAGCCTGTCACTGGCTCAGCACTTGAGTTCCTGCTACTGCAGATGCTGTGTAGTGTTTCCTTAGCTCCCACCTCAAAGGTGTTATGTGTAAGCTTGTTACCATGCTGTAGTGAGACTCTTTGCCAAGAAATTTTTTGTGCTGTGCAGCCTTCCTTATGGTTACATGCCACTTGGACTTCTGGGAACAGCTTGCGGAGAGCTATTTAAGAGAGTGTGTCAGTTGGGAAAGACGTTGGTGTCAGGGGAGACAGTGAGCAGGCAGAAACAAGGCTCAGATAAAGACAGTTAGTTCCAGAGAATAAGAAAGAAGGCAGATAGTTGCTGGGAAGCCTCAGGCAGAGGAGAGTTACTGAAATAACCGGGAAAGCAGTTAGTTATTGGGATAGAAGTTGTTAGAAGTTAGTCCAGCTCTCCAGGTTTAGAAAGATTAAGACAGCCAGAAAGAGCTGTAAAGAATTCTCTCTCTTTTCCTTCCTAACCTTTTAGAACTAAAGAGGGTTTTAAAAAGTTACATTAGGAATATTTCTCTGTAACAGCCAACAGCCAGGAATAGGGGGGCAGAGCCAAGTTACCAATGAAAAAGTAACAGTTACAAAAGGCTTAAGAGGCCAGGTCCCAGTGTCAGAAAACAACTACAGCTTTTAAGAAAACTTTTACACCATGCTGGGAGAGGTTTCGTTGTACATGCTACACCCCGACTCCAGCTAACCACAACACCTAGGGCAGCAGAAGCACGCCCATCACTGAAGGCCACTTAGAGGCTGAACTCTGATTTCCCTGTGTCCCTTCAGCTTCCTGCTTCCCTAGTCTGGCCTGCTGTACTTCCCTTGGCTCCCTCCTAGAACAAGGCTTCAGATGGTTTTTCCCAGCAGTCAAGAATCAACAGCATCATTTTCTCAGCACCAATCCCTGGAGGTTGCACCCCAGCACCCACAAGTTGTCGGCATGGTAGGCTACAGAGAGGTGCTTTTTGAATCCTACCAGAACCAGAGTGAACCCCTCCTGTGCACTAGACCCTGCCTCTGTTCTTTGCATGTTAACATTACAGATGATAGAAGAATGATGTTTGAGCCAGTTACAGAAACCAAAGTGGCGTATCGTGCAGAACCCCATGATGGATCTTGCTCTGAGGGTAAATGGCTATCAAAGCAGATTGGAGACAGACAATAACAAGTGTTGGTGAGGAAGTGGAGAAGCTGGACCCTGGAGACATTGGCAGCTCTGTAAAAAGGTTCATTGTGGGATTGTCATGTGACCCAGCATTTCTACTCCTAAGTATATACTCAAGAGAATCAGAAACCTAGAGCCATACTAGACCTCGGCACGCATCTCACCTTAATGAATGGACGAACAGAACAGTGTATCCATGCTGTAGAATATTATTCAGCTGTGAAAGAATGGAAGTGTTGGCTCTTCCTGGGGAGACAGACGTGCTGGATGGTTTTGTCAACTTGACACAAACATAGCAGACAATTCCTCAGAGGAATTGTCTCATAATGCTATCATATTGGCCTTGGGCATGTCTATGGGGAATTTTCTTGAATGATGATTGATGTAGGAGGGTCCTGCCCACTGTAGGTGGTGCCATCCCTAGGAAGTTAGGTGGCCCTGGGTAATATAAGAAAGCAGGCTGAGTAAGCTATGGGAAGCAAGCCTCCGTTGCCTCTGCTTTAGTTTCTGCCTCCAGGTTCCTGCTTTGAGTTCCTGTCCTGACTTTTCCTTCATGATGGACTACAAGCTGTAAGGTGATAAAAACCCTTCCCTCCCCAAGTTGTTTTGATCGTGGTGTTTATCACAGCAACAGAAAGCAAAGTAGGACAGATTTGAACGAGTCTATTCATCCCAGATAGGGTACTGACAATAGGCCAGAGAAGCTTAGTGATTTAGTTTGGGTTTTTATTTAATTACTTACGGGAACACGGATGACTTAAAGGTAGTTGCATCACTGAAAAGGCCACTTCAGCATGGGTGATGACTCATGAGAGCTATATGTCTGGAGCTCCATGCACAACTGGTAGGCAGCTCCACATACATGATATGCCCAGAGTTGAGTGCCATCCAGATAGGAAGTAGGTTAGTGGTCTCTAAGCCTGGCATGGGAGAATTGGGAAGGGACTGGTTTAATCTGTGTTGGGATGATGTATTAGTTACTTTTCTGTGGCTAGGATTAAAAATACTTTGATCAAGGAAACTTATAGAAGGAAGAGTTTATTTGGACTTACAGCTCCAGGGATTTACAGTCCCTCGTGGAGCCAGATGTGATGGTGTATACTTTTAATTCCAGCATTCAGGAGACAGAAGAGAGGCAAGCAGATCTCTGGGAGTTGGAAGCCAGCCCGGTCTACATAGTGAGTTCCAGGCTAGCCATCATGGCAGCAGTCAGCAAACAGTGGCAGGAACAGAAGCTGGGAGATCACATCTTCAAATGAAAACCTGAAGCAGAAAGGGCAAATAGGAAATGGTTTGGGGCTCTTTAATCTCAAAGACCGCCTACCCCGACATACTTAAACTTCTCCAAATGGCACCTTCAGCTGGGGACCATGTGTTCAAATGGTCAAGACTGAGGGAGGGGGAGCATTCTCATTCAAATCACTACAGGAGATTATAACCAAATGCCTTAAGCAGTTGATTTATACACATAGAGTTTATATCTCCCATCCGTTGAGGTTTGGAAGTCCAGGCTCATCGTGTCAGGAGACGCTGTGCCTGATGAGGGCCAGCTTTCTGGTATGCAGACAGTGCCCTCTTACAGTGCCCTCACATGGTGAAGGGGGTAAGGGTCTCTTACCAGAACGCTAATCCAGGTTCTCAAGGCTTCAGTCACTTGTCAGTTCACACCAGCTTAGGGTTGTGCCATCCTGTGAGCTCCCAGACATTCAACCACAGTGCCCAAAATGCTACAATCTTTTTAGTGGAAGATAAAAACAATCCCGTATTAGACTGTAGGTCGTGGTGATGCGCGTACAACCATACAAGAATAAAAACCACTGGATTCTGCACTTCCAGAGGGTTTGCCTTGTATCCTGTGAATTATGCGTCCATTGGGAAAATAGGGGCTGGGGAGATGGCTCAGCCTTAAAGCATGAGGATGGGATGCCAGAATTCAGGAAAATGTCAGGTGGGTGAGGTGGTCCACCTGTAATTCCAACGTCTGAAGGCAGAGATGGGTCTAGCCATGATGGCGAACTCCAGATTGTAGAGGAACTGTGCCTCCGTGAATAATGTGGAAGGGCGATCAAGGATAGATAGTTCCTGACATCACTTCAGGGCTCCACATGTGTGCATCTCACCCCCCCCCCCGCCCACACATACACATGGGCCCCCACGCACGCATACAGACACACCACACATATGTATGTGAAGATAGGAAGAGAATGAAATGCAATTTGGGGACCAGTAGGGAAGTGTACGAATGCCGCACACACATGCTGACAGAGACGTGTCATGGCAGGGGGATGAGGCCATGTAAGGAAATGGTCCTTGCTGGGGAGGAACGTGCTGAAGCACCCAACCTGACCAAATGTCTCGATACGTCTCACGAGTCAGCAAAAATGGTCTACGTAGGTGGAGAGTATCGTGGTGAGACACCAATGCTTGGTGACGCCATGATGGTCTCAGCACTCTCCCACTTTGCTGTTCACGTTGTTGGGAGTGACGGCCTGGCACATCCCAGTTTCACGAGGCACCGAGTTGGAATTTTTAGAATGCCAAGGGACGGAAAAGAGTCAGAGAGCTCTTGGCTGTCACCCATCTGTAGTCTCTGTCTAAGACAGGGATAAATGGACCCTTGTTCCTGCCTTCCCCAGTGTGGTGAATTCTGTCTCAGAGCAGGGCTGGCTCCCCTCCCCCACCCAGCTGTTCCTAGGGAAAATCTGAAACTCACAACCCAGTCTTATAGGCCCCTGTGCCAACCTTCAGAGGGGACTTTCGTCTGACCTCCAGTGGGCAGCTGGTGGGACCCCTTCCCCCCCCCCCCCGGGCGTGCCCTCATTCTAAAACCAGGCCAGCAGACTTTTCCTGATTCAGGAAAGCCCAGAAAGATCCAGCCGGCCTGGATTCTGGGGAGGAAGGTTTCTCGATGAGTTTCTGACCCTTATGTGTTTTCTAACTCTTTGCAGCGTCTCTGCTTGGGGAAATGTAGAGCCTCATGTAATTGGTCTCTAATTCTATGTCCTTGAGCCCTAAATATGAAGGAAAAAACCCCTGTAAGCTGCCAGGCAGTCTTTACATTCATGAAAATCTGGCCAGATGTCTCCCAGAATGAATGGGAGAATTAATCATCCGAATGTCAGATCTAGGGCCTGGGGCTGGGGCTCAAGAATGCTTGCCCAGCATGCACAAGGCCTTGGCTTCAGTCCCTTAACCCCATATAAAACCAGGCATGGTGCTGTCTGCCTATAATCTTGTCGCTCATGAGATACCAACAGGAAGGTGAGAAATGCAAGGCTATCCTTAGCTACATAGTGAGTTTGAGAATGGCCTGAGATATGAGACTGGCTCCAAACAAACAAAGAAACCAGAGCTGGCAGGGTCCCCCAGGCTTCCTTGCCCCCTCACATTGGCGAGGGCTGCCACAGGAGAAGCCCACTCATTCCACACTCCACCCCTACCTAGTCAGTGTGGCCAGAAGTATTTTCAAAAGTTGTTGATGTCAACCACCACTTTAACACTGGGCAGGCTGGTCTTTCAATGTACCCGTTTGTCGTGAATTTACAGAATGTTTTGATTCTAAATTCACAGTGTCCACCTTCAGTGGCACAAGGCTTGGATCATTCTGTGCTGTTTATATCTCAGCAGCAGCAGTATATGTGTATTTCCTGAGCTGTGGTCTCTCAAAGCAGAGCCCAGCCTTCCTTTAGAACAGTCAGAGCCCAGGGCTGGAGAGATGTCTCAGCAGTTAAGAGCACGTGCGTGTGGAGGCTGGAGGTTGGTGTTGGGTGTTTTCCTCAGTCATTCTTCACTGAGGTATTTGTTTATTACAATCATGACTTATGATAGTTTTTAAATTGCATCTATTTATTGTGTGTGCTTGTGTGTGGGTATGCACATGCCTCTGTGTGTGTGGAGGACATAGGGCAGTTCGTGGGAGTTGGTTCTCTCCTTTCACCAGGTGGGACCCAGAGATCAAGCTCAGGTTGGCAGGCCTGGCAGCAAGCACCTTTACCCACTAAGCCATCTGGCTGGCCCTCCTCACTTTATTGAAGCAAGTGAACCCGGAGCTCATTGATTCAGCTAGTCTGGCTAGGCCGCTTGCCCTGAGAATTCAGTCTCTGCCTCCCAAGTACTGGAATTACAGTGCCACACCCACTCACCAGGCTAGAGAATGGAACTCTGTTCCTTACACTTGTGCAGCAAGTGCCATCCCTCTGCCCCGTGTAAAGACTTTAACAGTGGAAAGCAGGAAGCAGATTAAACATCCAGCAGGAGGGGACAAGATGCACCCCTGTATTAGGCTACAGAACACTCTGACAACACTTCCAACGTATATCTAATAACAGGAAACTTCTCTGACAACCGATAGATGAGAAAGCTGCCCCTGGGCCTCTGGTTAAGCCTCCAGACTTCAGATATGCAGGAAAATAAAATAGTAAGGAAGAACACGAAGCTATTCACAGTGGTGACACTGGATGGTGGAGTTATGGGAGCCTCCTTAATTACATTTTCGTGTTACTTTGCGTTAATTGTAAATTTCATGTGCAATTACAAGGAATAAGGGCTACAGGGGAGTCCTGTGTGCCTTCCTCACTGTTTGCTGCAGGGAATTTTTATTTTTCCCTTTGTGCTTCTTCCTTGACACATAATTGACAGTTGGGGGAAATAACGTCGAGGGCTATCATTTTAAACATGCGTGCGCGCACATGCGCACAGATACACACACACACACACACACACACGCATACATGCACACCCTTCCTTCTGGGGAAGCTGGCCTTTCATTTCTCTGTAGACCTGTGCCTCTTGTCCACTGTGCACATTTGAACCTTCTTCTAATCCTAAACTGCTGAGGCCCACGCCTGGTGTGTGCTTTCATGGAGAGAGTCCATGTTGGTCAACGACCTTCTGATAGCATCTGGCGTCCTCAACACCTTTAGATAAGAGAGGAAAGGAGCACATGGCTTCTATGTTAAAGTGAAATTAAAGCATCCAAATTCTGGAGTGGAAAATAAAGCCTTAAGTAAACATTAAAGCAAAGCACAGCAGACCTGGCCGCCTTCTATGGAAAGCGTGGAAACTGTTCCCACTCTGAGCTGTCTCCTCCCAGGACAGCAGCAGGGTGGAGGGTGGCAGCAGGTTGGACAAGCAGCTGTCCGGGGAGTACTTCAGGAATTCTGCTGGATGGCTTGTCTCTTCTCTTGCCCTCATCCAGAGTGGAGGAAGTCAGAAAACACAGCACCATAGGAAATGGGGTGGCTAGAGTCTCTCTTCTATATTTATATCTTATTTATTTTGTATGTTTACTTGGCACAGAGGAGAGTCTCATGTAGCCCAGGCTGCTCTTGAACTCACTAGGTAGCTCACTGGGAGTTTGAACTCCTGACCCTCCTGCCTCCACCTGCTAAGGGATGGGATTACATCCAAGTACCACCGTGTCTAGCTTCTCTACTTTTAACAGAATCCTAGATTCTCTGTCCGTGTCTTAGGACTCATAGCTTACTGAGAAGCACCTCAACCCTCATCAGAGAATGGAGCCCATGTGTTGGGTTCTTGGCCCCATCGATGGCTTCTGCACTAGCCCAGCAGGCTGTCTTGTGTCTAGGTTGCTCTTCCCTTGCTAGCTGACTGAGGTATCTGGGTAGATCATCTCTCAGAATCCTCCATCTTCGAATTGCTGCAGGTTAGTCAGCCTCGAGTGTGGGATGTAGCCAGCTTTCTCAAGCTCCTTGCACCTTGCTCCTTGCACATTGTTGCTCACAACGGACCTCAACAAGTGGAGTCTCCTTCAAAGCCAGTCTACAGGGACTGCAGCTATTTCTCTGCTGCCTTAGCGAACCTCGATGGCAGTGCCTCTTTTGTAAAAGAAATGAGCTCAAGAGTTAGCTGGTTACAGAAACGGACAGACGGGAGACTTCTGCTTCCTCTCCCCTGAAGATTATCTCGGGGATGTCAAAAGCAATTTTCATAGGCAGGCTGTTCTTTTACAAGAGATGTGTTTACAAAGCATGAAATTAACATTTTTGCACAGAGCCAAGGAATTCCCGATAACACTGTGACTCAGGTGGCAGATTTGTAGCTCCAGTAGTTATTAGCAAGGTCAGTGTTACACGCAGTGATGCAGTTAGCAGGCCCTGTCATCAAAGCCCTAGCCTGACACGAACTCTGGACTTCCGAAATGCAAGCTAGAAAGGCTCCCCACACAGTCTCCAAACACTTGACTTTTTGCAAGAGCCCTTTCCCAGACTGAATATCAATTAAGGAACAACAGATGTCATTTGAGGGGAGACGGTAGCACAGGTGTGTTATATCAACAGTTGCACATTTCAGTTGTGATTTAGGATCTCCTTAGGTTCATGAAGCCAGCAAGAGAATGTTAAATTCTATTAATCGTGCGCGTGCACACACCTGTCTGTCTGTGTGTCTATCTCTGTGTGTGTCTGCATCCCCGGTACTGGAGTTACAGGTGGCTATGAGCCATCTGACCTGGGAATGGAACTTGAGTCCTCTGGAAGAGCAGCAAGCATTCAAAACTGCTGATCCGTCTCTCTATCCCTGGATTGCATTCCTGGGCAATATTTAGATAACAGATAAACACTGAACTCTCTGTCGGATCTGCTCATATTTCTCTCTCATGTGACTTTCAGGTTGCTCTCTAGCCTCAATCTCAAGGGCACTCAAGAAGGGAGAAGAAAGGCAAGGAGGAAATTAAATTCTTGTTACCTTACTGAGAATCAGTTTAGAAAATGCTGTAAAGAACATGAGGTTTCCAATTTCTGAGACCCAGATCTGGGTATGTGGGAGAGAAGACTCTCCTTGAAGGTCACACCTCTTTTAAGTTTGGATACTAAATCAAGAAGAACAAGATGTTTGAGATGCCCTCTGCTGCTGGGCTGGGGATCAAGTTTTGCAAAGTAAAGAGTCAGGGTCAGTGAGATGCTCCACACTGACAACCTGAATTCCATTCAATGGACCCACAGGAGAGAAACGACTCCTGGAAGTTGTCCTCTGACCTCAAATGCATGCCACAGCATGTGCAGGTGTGTGTGTGCACGGCATGTCCGCATGCACGTGCGCACAGACACACACACATACACACACACAATAAATGTAATTTTAAAACACTTTTTAAGGATTGAGACACCATGTGGTTGCTGGGAATTGAACTCAGGACCTCTGGAAGAACAGCCAGTGTTCTTAGCACTGAGCCATCTCTTCAGCCCTAAAAATAAAATTTGTAAAGGAGCTGAAAGCCATGTTGTCATGAATATCAGGGTTCAAATCATTGCTATATCTGTAGCACTGAGCAAATTATTTAACACTGTTTTTTTTGTTTGTTTGTTTAGTTTTTTTATTTTTGAGACAGGATTTTATTATGTATCCCTGACTGGCCTGGAATTTGCTATATAGAGCAGGCTGACCTTGAACTCACAGAGATCCCTCTGCCTCTGCCTCCCCAGTGCTGGGATTTGGCAACACACCCTGCATCACTAGTAAAATGTATGAGCTGTGATCTGTGACCTTGGCGATACTTTTATTCTCCCCTTGGAGTTGTTTTGAGCGTTAAATGAGCTGGTGCACTGAGAAGGAATTCCAAGGAGCAGCATGGATTAAGCACCCATTCATCCATTTAATTAGTTTATTGAGCTGGCATTTACTGAGCACTTACACAAGCCTGGTATGTTGCTAAGTGTAGTCAGTTGTGTCTAGGCTGCCCCTGCCCCTCTGAAGTGTGTGATCCAGGCACAGATATATTCCTTAAGCAGTCACACCAAGTAAGCCTGCTTTCTGATGCAGTGCTCCGAGGACTGGATCAAGCTGTGCAGGGAGCAGCCTAGACTGAGAAGTAGGGGAAGATTTCCCAGAGGAACCGGCATCTGAGATGCAATGTGAACTTGGAACAGGGGCAGGTGTGGCAAGTGTCTGCAATAGAGGAAATGACTTGTGCAGAGGCCTCACAGTAGGAGAGAGCAAGGTGTGTTTGAGGGACATAAGAAGGTCCCTTCAGCTCTAAGACTACCGGGAGGTGGGCAGAGGCCAGACCTTCCAGAACTTTCTAAGGCATTTGGTTTCACTTTTAAGAGCAATGTGAAGCCACTGAAGGATTTTAAAGAAGCTTTTAAAATTATTAAGTTCAATAACTACTAGTTCTATTGTTCTCTTCTGGGAAGATATGTACATCCCAGCATTTTTCTCTTACTGGATTTTATAAATACATCACTTTAAAAGTGCACGTAATAGGGCAGGAGAGATGGCTCAGCAGTTATGAACACTTGCTGCACTTCCAGAGGACCTGAGTTTGCTTCCCAGTGCTCATATCGGGCAGGTGAGTTACTGCCTGTAACTCCAGTTGTTCTGTAACATCAGATCTGGTAACGAGGGGGATCTGATGCCCTCTTCTGGTCTCCTCAGGATTGCACTTAAATTATGCAGCTCATAAACTCACTTTGGCAAGTATGCATGCCCCGCCCCCCGCCCCCCCCCCCCCCCACACACACACCCTGCACCGGCACTGCTTAGTCCTTGAACTGTGCTTCCTCCTCCACAAGTTGTCAGAGAAGAGCTGTAAACAGCCTAGATTCAGAACAAAGGGCGTGACTGTTGGGGCTAGAGCAGGGCTCAGCTGGGCATTGCGGGGACTCAGACTTGACAGGTTCATTGAACCAATCACAGCCACTGTCAGGCCTCTGAGTGTGGGCAGATGCAGGCTACTAGAGGAGCCAAGCATGGCTGCAGTGGTCAGGACACCAGCATTAGAGAGGCTGGGATGTCACTAAGCAGGAGCTTGAGGGTTGGTTTGATGGAGGGCAGGAGGGACGGGGCTCTGAGTCAGAAGTCCAAGTCAGAGCTGGGGTGACACCCAGATGCAGGTGAGCTTTGTCAAAAGGGAGATGGAGAGAGTCCAGGCCCTGGAGCAGGTATAGGATGCCCAGGTCATCTGACCCAACTAAGTTACTGAACCCCTCATTCAACCTGGGATCTTGGTGAAGGCCAGGCAACCCCAAAGTCAGGTGGCTTGGTGGGCATCCACTTTCAGGATGTGTTTGGTTCATATTTGATACACTGGGTGACCACGTGTAACGAATCTACATCGGCTCCCTGCTCACAACTGGAGTTCCCCAAAACCCTGCTGAGGCCTGGTGGAAGTTTCCACCCCTCCGACCCCATTCTGCCTTCACCCGTACTCTGGTCCCTTTGAGGAGTCTCAAGGCCAGCGATGTGTAGCCTATGTCCCATGTATATACCAGCATTCTCAAGTGGGGTGGCTGGAGAGCCAGGTGTTGGCTTAGCCAAACTCAGCATCATGCTATGCAAGAACCACGATGGGGCTGGGTTTCTAGAGTGTCTATGAAGACTCAGGCCCTTCTTAGAGCAAGAAGCAGACAGATGATTGTGTCCCACTTCCTCCACCTGATGTGAGACCTCCAGCTTTATGGGTAGCCCATGCCCAAGGATGGTGACAGCCACTTCTATGTTCCTGGATCTTTGCTGTCACAAAACTCTTAATAGGTTCAGTCTCCTGTTCTTTGACCATCATCAGCGAGGTGAGCAGCCTGCTCTCTGTGAAAAGATGAGGCCTGAATTTAAATAAAGTACCGTGTCACAGTGCCTGGCCAGGTGACCGTTGGAATCAACATGTTTGGATCAATGCAAATGACCCATGGTGCCCTGTAGTAGCCACTAAACAAAAGACAAGTGACACAACTGAAGAAGCAATAGCTTGGATTTGTGCCTCAGTCTTGCAAGTGAAGTTGGGGCTGAGTGGTTTAACAAACAGGTCTTGGGCTTCAGCCGACTCTGCTACATAAGTTCTCCACGTCCAGGGGCATGCGTGGTGCGTGGCCCTGCTTGCTTGTCATTCTGTCAGTAGTTGTTTCCTGGTGAGGAAGTAGAAGTTAATATGTCCATACATTGTTCGCCCTTTAAGCAATGGTATATTTCAGAAGTATGGGTCAGTGTCTGCAATACATACAGCCATCTGGGATCCCTTCAGGAAACCAGAAAGCACCCCAGAAGAGGAGAACCTCAGAAACCAGAGCTTTGGGTTGAGTAGGGTCTTCAGTCAGCCACCAGAGTATCTCTTAGCGAAGGAGCCCTTTCAGACTTGGTTGATGGCCTAGTCATTAAAGGACTTGCCACATAAGCAAGAGGACCCCAGTTCAGATCCCTAGAACTCCTGTAATGCCATGGTGGGCATGGTAACCTGTCTGTATTCTAATACTGAGATGGGATCTCGAGAGCAAGCTGGCTAGTGAGACTGGACTGGCCACATCAGGGAACTCTGTCTGGTTGAGAACCCTGTCTCACAGAACAGGGTAAGAGAGCAATTGAGAAAGATTCCTGACATTAGCCTCAGGCCTACACACCCACACATGCACACTTGAACACAGACTATATGTATATACTCATGGAAAAGAGAGTGTCCGGGGAGCCCTCTGAAGTAGTGGAGAGTGGCCATTTGCCTCCCTTGCCTCCTCCTGGTGTCATTTCCAAGTGTGGAAAATGTGAAGAAATAGAGTTCTCCACATGAGAGACAGCTGCCTCTCCAGGCCTCACTTGAATGGACCAAATTGTAAAAGTTTATGTTGTTGTTTTTAATCTATATTGCTGTTTTCTACCATTTGGGTCTGGGCTCCAAGCCTTCTTTATTTGGGGCCAAAAAGTAAATGTTTTCTTAAAAGGTAGTAACCGTTTCTAAACACTGTACCCAAGCTTTGAAACCTTTTGTAACTGTTACTTTTTCACTGGTAGCTGGACTCCTAACAGAACTCCACCCTCTCTGGTTCCACATTCTCCTGGCTGTTGGCTGTTACTGAGAAAGATTCCTAATATAACTTTATAAAAACCCCATTAGCTCCACTTTATCTGAGCCTTGTTTCTGCCTGCCCTCCCTATCATCAGCTTCAGGAGCTCACTGTCTCACCTGACACCACCCAACCTGGTACTCTCTCTTCCTGTTACCACCCAACTGACTCTGGTGCTCACTCTTTGGTATATAACCATATGGAAGGCTGCACAGTACAAAAAGCTTCTTGGTAAAGTGTCCCTTTATACCAAATAATCCAACTTTTAGTTGAGTTCTGACCAGCACCATGTTTTTGCTTTCCAAGTGACAGTGGAGATCTCTTGGTAAGTGAATGCTTTCCAGAAAGAGCCTGTCCTTCCCCACCCCACCACACCCCCCTGTTGCCATGTGGCCCCCTCTCTGGTGTGTGTCTACCTGTGCCAGCCTTCTTGCATCATTGATGCCTTTATACCAGTTGATTTTTCTTATACCAGTCAGGAGCCTCACTTTCTCACTTGCCCCAGGACTGCGTCAAGGGCTGTGTGTGTCCCCACTGGTGAAGGAGGGAGCATACCAGTCTGATTAATTACAGTAAATGGGACATAACGGGCAGTGACTTAAACACCAGTCAGATAACTTAGGCAACAGCAGGGAGTCCCTGTCACTGGTGAAAAAAGTGGGATCCCTCTCTTTCTAGATCTTTGGCCCTCTCTGGAGCTGAGTCTACATCCGGAGCCTCAGGCAGGAGCTTGGTGGGCTAGTACATGATGGAGGACATCACTGGGAGTTCTCTGGGGTTGTCTGTTTGGGGCTGTTTCCTTCAGAACCACAAATTGTCAGTGTAAGAGACAGATATTATATCAAAGGCCATGGAATCAAAAACAACTACTCATGCGAAGGCTGTGAGCTAATCCCCCTAAGCCGTGGGTTAGCCAGGCCCATGTTCCCGTCCCAGCTATCCCTTCCAATTCCATAGCCTCCTCTCTGAAGCAGGGAGGGTAATGTCAGTAGTCTCATCCTTCGGCTTGGCCCCACACAGATCCTGGTGCATAGAGAGCCCAACAACTGTTAGCTAGCCCTGTGGAGGAGAAAGCTACCCTGCCTCATCTCCTGAATATGAGGATGTGTAAAGGGAGTAGCAGGTAAGGAGACCCAGGAGAACAACTGAGCCACAGGAGGTATAGGTGAATGATGACTGTGCCAGAACTGCAGAGAGAAGCAGCCAGGCTGCAGGAAGCCGCTCTCCAAGGTCAGGGGCATGAAGATGTCACCCCTGCAGGATACTGCTTCAAGCCTGTCCTTTGATGGACACACAGCATCTTGCTTCAGGCCTGAACTTGGCCAGTGCAGATGCTGAGAATGCTAAGCCTGATTCTAGTCACTTCCCCACCATGAAACAACCCACAGGGAGACAAGGTCTCTTGGACAGGACACGAGGTCCTTCTGTTCCGTGATTGAGGCTGACAGGAAGCATTTTGCATGGGCTGTGATGCTGCTGGTGTTGGCTTGGGGTGACAGCGGTTGATCTGTAGAAACACTGGCGACTTCAGCAAGTTAGAAAGGGAGAAGAAAGGGCAGGAGAATAAAGTCCAGTGGAAAGACACGGAGCCTGGCTGAGTGCTCTCTGATGCCAAGCCCTGGGTCTGTTTCCTCACTATCGATTCTGGAAGCATCCACAAGAAAGAGTCATTTCTAGGACATGAGACTGGGGCTTGGGAATGGAGAGGCTTTTTTTCTACTGTGTGCTTTTTTGACTCTTTCTTATTTGACTCTTTCTTATTTGACTCTTTCACAGTTTGTCTTTATTATTTCTATAATTGCAAATCAAATTACAGGGTTTGGCTTTCAAAAAAAAAAATGCAGTGAAGGTTTTGGATCAGACCATTGGTTTTCAAGCTTCCTTTTAAATCAGCAAAATGCTTTCTGCATAATCTTACATGAAAGTCAAATTAATGTGCAATGGAGAGGAAGCCAGAGCCCCTCACGCTGGGATGCCCACCCCACCTTCTGGTCACAGCGTCTCCACACATCTATTGCACTGTTAACAACAGGTTTCAGTGATTTCTCCCAGGCCTATTTGCCTCTTCAACTCTATGCCTGCCCTGTACCCATTACAGGAGCTGGGGTGCTCCAGCCCTGAGGACTAGCTGCAACCCCAACTGTAGCTATAGCCCCCATGCCCCTTGCAGGTGTGGTAGCTGGCACCAGTTGAGTGTCACCCTGAATCTTGGGATGTGGGGAAAGAGGTCACTTTGGGGTTGTTTCTCTTAGGTTGGTATGTTGACATCATGGTATGTTTGTAAAATGCCCCCATCAGGCTCGTGTGTTTGAACCTTGTTCCCCAGTCAGTAATGCCATGTTGGGAGATGGTGAAACCTTCGGGAGGTGGAAGCCTAGTTGGAGGAAGTGGGTGGCTTGGAAGTTTATAGCTTGGCACCACTTCCTATCCCATTCTTTTCCTGATCCCACCCAGACGTGAGCAAGTAGCTTCACATTCCTGCCACCACAGCCCGAGCCACATGGTAGACTGTACCCTTGTACTGTGAGCCCAGATAAACCCTAATTCCCTTAAGTGGCTTCCTGTTCAGTTTTGGCCACATCAGTAGGAAAAGTGATAGAGAAGAGGCCAGCAAGAGGGCTCAGCCAGGAAAGGCGTGTGCCACCAAGCCCGAGGACCTGAGTTCAACACTTGGAACCCACATGGTGGAAAGAAAGAACTGACTCCCACAAATCATTCTCTGACCTCCACAAGCTCACCGTGACATATGCATGCATGAGCAAACACTCACGCACACACACACAGAGGCATGTGGATGCAGTATAAATAAAAGAGAAGGAAGGGAGGAAGGGAGGGAGGGAGGGAGGGAGGAAGGAAGGAAGGAAGGGAGGGAGGAAGGAAAGAAGGGGAACATTAAGAAGATGCCTTTGCAGCATCCCAGGCAGAAGCATTGATAGGCAAGGTCCTAAAAGGACAGTGAAATGGGGAGGCGTGGTAGACTAAACCCTTCACATTGTCACAGTGTGGCTGTGGCCGCAGACCCCAGTGCATGTGCACACCGTGATCTCAACAAGATGCTCGGGGTCTGTGAACGGGGAAACGCAAGCTCCTGTTTCCGAGGACTATAGGAGTAGGGCGGTACTCGTGGTGCTCAGTAAACATCGTTGGCCACTGTTGCTCTCATTGTGTTCACCACAGCCATCATCAGATGCCTAGGGGGCCGCAGCCATCCTTGCCACATCTTCCTTGGTACTCTTAGAAAGATGTTACCTCCCAGGACTTCATTTTATTTGTCTCTACATTAGAAGTGTTCTCCTGGCTCAGGGATTGCTAATTGGATTGCTAGATGGAATCTACCCATGGACATGTTTACTTATCCAGAGTCCTGTAGGAAGATTTAAAAAAAAAAAAAAAAAAAAAAGGCATCTCGATTTGTTGGCCTTCCCTGGGTGACTGTGGGCTGAGCTGGCAGCTGCTCTTCACAGACATGCAGGCTCTGGCCTTCTCTGTGCGTTGTCTCTCATACCCAGCCAACCCCTCTCCACTTAGAGGGGTTTTGGAAGTTTGTAACCTCATCCCGGCCTGGGCTTACTCCTTCCATACTCAGTTGTGGTTTAAATGTGAAATGTCCTCCATAATGTGAGAGCAAAAGTTATGTTTTAAATTTTAATTACTGTGCCTAAAAGATCTATAGAACAAGGACAGACAACTTCCTGGAGTGCTGGGTGGGGCTGTTCAGGTGAGATACTGAAAGACAGAATCCGGAATCTCTCTTACCATCTCTCTTACCCAAGGACAGGTAACCTCGGGGAATGTTGGACAGGGAATATCTAGATCGCTTTTAGTTAATCCTACTTCACTAGATGTGCTCCAACACGCCAAATATGCTTAGTCATTTGTAGGCAGGAGATAACCCAGACAGGAAGTACATCAGGATAGATGCTTGCCACTGATTGGATCTGGTGGGAATTAAATAGCCTTACAGATTCTGCCTTTTTAAGCACCTGTGCCACGTGACTCCGGGCCATTCTGCGGGAACTCTGGAGGTGACAGGTTCACTCCATGGGAACCTCAGAATAGACCTGGTCAGAATCCCATCATCCTGGCCAGTATTTAATTAATTTAATTAAAGCTTGCTTCAAATTTGGCTCAGTTTTGGTGGTCTTATTCTCGACATCTGCACACTTGGTGTTGCCTTTTGGCTGGTGGTGCCCTTTGGGAAGGTTGTGGAACCTTTAGGAGACAGAGCCTTGCTGGAGGAAGTATGTCACTGGGGGCGGGCTTTCTAGCCCAAATGTTGTTCATACCGCTTCCTGAGATGTGATCAGCCAGCTTCCGGCTCCTGCCACTCTGCCTTCCCAGCCTCTGGAGCTGTGAGCCAAAATAAGCCCTTCTCCCTTATGCTGCTATGTCAGGGTATTTTATCACAGCAACAGGGAGGAGACTAATGCAAAAAAATAAGTAAACTGAGAAACAAATACAGTAACTGGCCCTGAAGGTCTTTTTCACCTCTTGGAACCAACACATGACCATCTGTAGAGTGAGCAAGCCAAGCTTCCTAGCTCTCTCTAGTCTTTGGGCAGTTTGTACAGTTTATTAATGTTCACCAGGACCCTCTTATATCCAGGAAGTCTAACAGGAACTCGTGACCACAGGAGCTGAGTAAAGATGGGTTTTCAGTAATAACCTCCCCCAAAGGGCTTGTGGAAGATTCTAGAAGAAAACAGAAGACGGAAGCTTTTGTTAACAGCCAGTTTGGAAAAATAGACTAGAAAACAAAATGTCGTTAAGATGTATAATTGTTTTCTGTTGCCATGCAACAAGTTGTCACACATTTAAAGCTGGATACTCTATAGGTCTTGACTCCAAGTGAGCTCGACTGGGTTTTCTCACAAGATCAAAATCAAGGTGTCAGCCCACCTGGGCTCTTAAGTGAGAACTCTTGGGTAAGAGTCTAATCCCGGCTGTTTGGTGCAGCATTGCATCCTTGTGGATACAGGATTGAAGCCTTTAATTCCAGGCTATCTGACAGGACTGGTCTCTGCTCCTCAGGCCATTCATACACAGTCTCCGGATCTCCAGAGACAGCAGCTACATGGCAAATTGATCCCCACTCGAGATCCCTCTGACTTCCTCTACTCTGCCAGAGGAGGAAGCACTCAGGGATTGTGTGGGGTTTGTGACTTTGGCCTGGTTTGTTTCCTCTTGCCATGGAACACACTGCAAGCACAGGAAGGAGGCTGTGTGTGGTGTGGGTGGGGTGTGGGTGTGCGCGCGCGCGCGTGCGCACGCGCGTCTGTGCAGCCCATCCACTCTTAGAGGTAGGGATTGTATAAGATGTCTGGCCACTCTTAGGACTTTGGTTTTAGTTCTCAATGACTTGGAAACTCAAACAAAATAGCTCTTCTTCACAGACAGTTTGAAAACAATGGGTAGTGTCCAGTGGGAGGGGGTAACGTGTATGCAAACAGCTGTAACTTAACACTATGTCCTAAGTCCAAAGAGAGAAGAGCCCAGTGAGGGCCCCGTTCAGGGCCCAGTGACGTTGGCTTTTACATGCAGAATCACAGAAGGAGGCTTCATGGAAGACATGAGCTTTGAACAGGCTTTGGGAGGCAGGCATAATTTGAATGTTTAAGAAATGAGTTAGGAGGCCAAGACTCAAACAGTTCTTTGGATTTTGACGCCTGCAGATGCAAGGGACAAATTGATATGAACACTCTTAAGTCATTTTGTTGCCCTCTATTCCCACAGACTGTGCTTTGATACAAACCACCCCAACGAGCAGGGACTCCAAGCAGCCACTAGATCTTGCTCACAGCTCCCACAGCCAGCGGGTGGTTTCTCCGGCCCTGGGCTCCCTGGTGTGTCTTTTTGGTCATCCACATGTAGCTAGGAGCCCTGCTTCTCCCACCTGGGGTCTTGCATGTCTTTAGGGATTGGCTGTCCGTCCACTAGCCTAGGATGGTTACTTTTTTCATTGCTATGCCAAATACCTGATAAAAGGTGACTTAAGGGAGGTTTTGTTTGGGGCTCACAGTTTGAGAGGGTAGGCCATGGTGGGGCCATGGTGGAGAAGGCCTGGCAGCAGGAGCATGAGGAGGAGGGTCACACTGCGTCTGCAGTCAGGAAGCAAGAGAGGGGTAGATCCCAGTGCTCAGCTCACTTTCTCCTTTTTATTTAGTCTAAGGCCCCAGCACATGTTGCCCACATTCAGGGTCAGTCCTCCCTGCTCAGTTAAACCTCTCTGGAAATACCCTCACAGAGACCCCCAGAGGCGTGTCTTCTAGGCGACTCCAAATCCATGTCAATAATGAAGGTTAACCATCCGGATAGCCCGTATTCTCCACATGGTCTCATCTTCTTGTCCCTCACATTTTTACAGTCTTGGGTCAGGAACTAACAGGAGGGTAAAAGAGTGCATGTCTCTGGAGCTTAGGTTTAAGCCTCATTCTGCCTCACTGTTTCTGGTAAAGCAAAGCAGGAAGCCAGGAAGCCGATCCAGCTTCCAGAAGTGGGGAAGTGACAGTTTTAATGGAAGAAGCCATTGGACAGCTCATTGCAAGGACCTCAACAGGAGGTCAAGGGATACAGAGAGGGGGTGGAAGATTAGGACCACTTCCAGCCAGTCTTCCACAGTCCTGTACTCATCAGATTGAACTCTCTAGAGCAAAAGAGCATCTGATGCTTCAGACTCAGTCAAGGTTTTGGTGAAGTGGGCCCATAAGAAACTGTTCAGGAATGTGACTCTGTTAATGGATCGCACACACCAGGCTTGTGGGACAACCTCATTTCCTTTGCACACACCTCCAATCTATTCTTCCTTCCGTGCCTAGATAAAGTCTTGCTACATAGCTCTGGCTGGCCCCAAACTCACCATCTCCCTGAGATTGCAGGCACGTGCCACTAGGCACAGCATCTGAATGCTTCAGAGGAACAAAGCAGAATCAAAAACCCAGTTACACATTGTGTGGGGAGAAACCATGCTGTGTTCTTTCTCAGGAACCCTGTAATTATTAGCAGAAAAATGAGGTCCCCGAGTTTCCCTCCAAGCTGCATTAATCACTACTCAGTGAGTGTGGGGGCAGGGTGGGTGGGACTAATATTCAGATAAATTTTTGAAATGCTGGATTAAACAAAGTTGAACAACTTTCTGAGACTTCAAAGAGCCTTTATTTATCTAATGTGTGCACGTGTGTATGGATGTGTGTAGGTGAGTGTGCATGTGTGTGGAGGCCCGGGGACCTTGGGTGCTATTCCTCAGGCACTGCCCATATTGCTCTCTTGAGGCAAGGGTCTCAAAAGGGTCTCCCACTGGCCTGGAACTTGCTGAGTAGGTTGACCAGCTAGGGAGCAACAGTGACCCACCTGTTTGTGTCTCCCCAGTGCTGGAGTTACAAACTAGGACACAGTTATTTTTTTATTTTTTTAATGTGGCTTCTGGAGATTGAACTCAGGTCCCCATTTGCAAAGCAAGCATTTTACCAACTGAGCTGTTTTGGGGTCCTCAGAGAGTCCTTACTGTGCTAACATACATTGTGACATCTGAGAGGTAACAGTTTAATCCCATCCATTCACAGGTGTGTAACTCTTGCCTTTAAATACATTCCCAATGCTGTCTGTTTCCACCATGCACCCGCCTTTCCCCAAAGACCCCTCCCCCGTCTCCTTGCTCCACAGTTATGCCTCTATTCTTTCTTTTACTGAATTTATCTTCTAGGTACTTACAGAAGTAGAATCATACGGTACACATCCTCCCGTGTCTGGCTTATCTCACTAAGCATTAATATGTTTTCAAGGTCTGTCTGTCTTGGAGTAGCTATCAAACATCTGCCCTTTTTACTGTTAAGCAGTGGTCTACTATGTGTCTGGGCTTGGATTTATTTATGACGAGGGGCACTACTTGATTTGTTTGTGTCTTTGGACAGTCGTAACAAACAGTTCAGTGAACACTGGTGTCCCAGGTCTGAGTCTCTCTTGTCCATGACTTTAGGTGAGGAATCACTGGGTCATATGCTGTCTCTGTTTAACCTTTTGAGAACTTGTCCTCAGTAGCTGTGTTCCCACCAACACCCACGTGGGCTCCAGTTTCTCCACCCACATCCACTTGTTTTCTGTATATTGCACTATCCTACTAAGTCTTAAATGATAGATACTTGACGGTAACTTTGAGTCCTTTTTCCCTAATGACCAATACTTGGAGTTCTGAGTGCTCTTTGTGCACCCCCAATATGAGTCCTTTATCAGTTATGCTTTGCAGATATATTCTAGTCCACAGCTTGCTTCTTGAAGAACAAAAGATGTAGTTGTAATGTATTTCAATTCAGCAAAATTTATGCAAATATTGTCTTATTTAAGAAACATTTGCATCCAATGTGGTGACACATGCCTTTAATTCCAGCACTTGGGAGGCAGAGACTGGCAGATCTCTGTGAATTCAAGGCCAGCCTGGTCTACAGAGTGAGTTCCAGAACAACCTGAGCTACATAATAGGGAAACCCTGTCTCAAAAAAACAAACAAGCAAACAACAGTAACAAAAAAGAAAAAGAAAGAAACGTTGGCCTATGGGCTGGGGAGATTGCTCAGTGATTAGAGCACTTCTGTCTCCCCCAGATGAGGACCAGAATCTCCAGAGCCTGGACCCCCAGAACCCTCATAAATGTCAGGCGGGTATGTCAGCCCATCTGTAATTCCAGCCTGGGAAGGTAGAGACAAAAGATCCCTAGAACAAGCTGGTTAGTGAGGCTGGCCAAATCAGTGAGCTCTGGGTTTGATTGAGAGACCCTGCTTCAGTGAATAACACCGAAGAAGTATGCAGGATGATTTCAGACACCAACCTCGGGCCTCCACATACATGCATACTCACAGACATGTGTCCAAACACATGTGAACTCGCATACACTCCTACGAAAATATACAAAAAGGAAGGGAGGAAGAATTACCTAAATGAACCCAAGTCACTAGGAGGTTTCCCACTTACATTTGGTTCTGTGACCCTGTCTGTTTTTGTGTGTGGTGAGAGTTAGGGTTCAGCTCTGCTGGTCTGTTTGTCCCCCATTCTTCCTCTGGCCCATGCTGGCCTGCATTCTATCTCCTGCATTCACCATCCTCCTGCCTCAGCCTCCCAAGTGTGCAGCCTCTCTTGGAGGAGAAGTTTGTCTTGGTTTTTGGTGTATTGAACGTGATCCTTCCAGCGCCCTCTGTTGAAAAGTTTCCCCGTTCAACTTCCTTAGCACTTTTGGTTGGAATTTATTCAGTAATAATCATAGGTATGCACACGAGAGTGTGCACATGTGTGTGCACGTGTAATCGAGCATGTGTGTGTGTACATGTGTGAATATGTGCACTCTGGGGGCAATGTTCATACGTGTTTGTTCTCCACTCGACCTCGGTAGTCACTTGTCGGTCCTCACTCAAGGACTCCGTTCTCTGGTTCGCTGTAGCCATGGACCAATCCTTGAGAAGTGCAGATGTGTCCTTCAGCTTTGTTCTGTGTGTGTGTGTCATTGTTTTAGCTGCTCATCTGTGTCCCTCATGTTTCTACCAAGACTGAGTTGTGTCTGTAGATCAGTCATGTAAGGGCCGGCATTGTTTTGTTTTTGAGGCAAAGTCTCACTATGCACCTCAGGCTGCTCTGAATCTCATTATCTTCCTGCCTCACCTCCCACATGTTGGCAGCCCCAACCCCTGCCTCTGGTGAGATTGACATTTTTTTTTTTTTTTCCAGACAGGGTTTCTCTGTTGAAGCTCTGGCTGTCCTGGAACTTACTCTGTAGGATAGTCTGGCCTCAAACTCACAGAAATCGGCTTGCCTCTGCCTCCTGTGTGCTGAGATTAAAGGCGTGCACCACTGCCACTTGGCTTCTCATGAAGTTTTAAACTCATTAGTTTTAGAAGCAGTTCTATAGGTACTTCAGTGTATTCTTCAAACCGATAATATATTGTACCCGTTTTCTTTTTTTTTTTTTTTTAAGATTTGTTTATTTTATTTATATGAGTGCTCTATCTGCATGTACACCTGCATGCCAGAAGAGGGCATCTGATCCCATCATAGATGGTTGTGAGCCACTATGTGGTTGCTGGGAATTGAACTCAGGACCTCTGAGAGAGCAGTCAGTGCACCTAATCCTTAAGCCATCTCCCAGCCCCATGCCCAGGTAATTTTTATACCAATGCTGCAGGCAAGTTGTAGAGACCTAGAGAGACACAGGAACCTGTCTGAGGACCTACTCCTCATAAATGTGGACAGAAGGAATGAGAGAGCTGGGTCTTCCGGTCCCCTTCAGGCTCCCTGCCATCACAAACATTAATCAAGAGAGATCTGTGTCTCAGTTAAGACTATAGTCGAATGAATCAAGCAAGATAGGAGTTTTTCTCTCACTGAAAAACCTGGAAGATTCTGTGTATGTGTGTGTGTATGTGCGTATGTGTGTGCGCGCACACACACATAAGCATGAGGACTAAAATGTCTGGTACTTGTACATGAAAATGAAAGGAGCCCCAAAGGAAAGACAGGCAGAACCTCTGCCACCAGCCTCAGGGTTAGGAATACAGACAGGAAGCCAACTGGGAATGAAGGAGGCAAGTATGAGCGTTCAAAGCCCGTGGCATCTTTTAGAAATCACTTTCGGGTCAGGTGAGCACTGTCTTCAGAGTTTTGCAGCCCATTAAACTGACCTGAAGCCATTTAATCAGAGGATAAAGCTAATCCTCAGAGCCCTTTATGGCATTAATTCCTTGTGACTAAGTTAGGCACCTCTAATCCCTGCATGACCTTCCCACCATCCAGAAAAAAAACAAATAAATAAAACAAAGGCAGATATTCCCATTCATCAGTCTGTGGAAATGAGGCCTGCTTTTGTGGAGCACACAATGTGGGGAGACAGGCAGTCCTCAGATGAGTGCCCAAAGGAACATGAAATGTGGAGCCCTGAGGATGCTCTGGAATGCCAGGGCAGCTTGCCTGAGGCTTTTCTCTTGGACCAGGGGGATGCCAAGGGTGCACATTTTAGATCTAGGAGATGGCATCTCAGTTCTCATTTGGTTCTGGTTAAAGTTCAGGTTTCTGGATTTCAACACTTTCTCCTTGAGCTCTGCTCAGGCTCATTCCTTGCTCAGAGACCTTCTGTGCCTCCCACCTGCCAAGCAGCCCTGGTCCAGAGCTTCCTCCTACTGTGTGGCTCATGTCTGCCCTTTGGACGTCATTTATTCCCACGAGGTCAGGCCTTTGCCCTTCAGTAAGTCTGTCTCTCACATTCTAGCCTGCACTTTGGCTGGTGCATCCTCTCCAGTTGGAGTCCACCTGCACTGCTCCCAGGCAAACTCCTCCCCATCCTTTCACACTCTTTCCAAAGACTCTTCTGTAGGAATCCTTACCCAGTGGTCCCTAGGAAATGCTAATTTTTAACTCTTCTAAATACGTATAGATTTTATCTGTACCACCCTTAAGGCAACACACTATAGTGATTTGTGTTTTTTTTGTGTATCATCTGTCATTGAGACCATGGATTGTCTAATTTATCTATATCTGTTAACTACTTTTCTCATTGCTATGACAAAATACATCATTAAATGCAACTTTTGGAAGGAAGATGTTTTCTGTTTTGATGTGCGTGAGTGTTTGCATGTAGTCAGTGTACCATGTACATGCCTAGTGCCTGTGGTAGCAGGAAGAGGGCATCAGATTTCCCTGGAACTGGAGTTACAGATGGTTGTGAGCTGCCATGTGGGTTCTGGGAATAAAACCCAGTTCCTTTGGAAAGGCAGCCAGAACTCTCCACCACTGAGCTATCTCGCTAGCCCCAGGAAGGGTTTATATTAATTAACGGTTTAAGAACGATTATAGTCCATCATGTCAGGGATGGCATGGCTGCAGGAGCAGCGCGTGAGAACACTGGTCACATGGGTCCACAATCAAGAAGCAGCAAGAGATGAATGCTGGTGCTGATGAATGATGAATGCTCATTCTCCTTTTGATCCAGTCTGGGACCCCAGATCACAGGGATGGTATCATCATCCAACTCAGGGTACACTTTCCTTCCTCAGTTAAACCTCTCTGGTAATGCCCTCTCAGACACTCCCAAAGGTGTGTCTCCTGGGTGATGCTATGTCCAATCAAGTTGACCCTAAGATTACCCATCATACTTAGCGTCTCCCAGAATTCCTTGGACATAATAGGCCTCTAAAAAGATGTTAGATGGATAAATGAAAATTACTCAGTGTTTGGCCTTAATATTCATGAAGAAACTGCATTATACAACTGTCCAAATTCCTTTGTCCTATTGCTGTAAAGAGATATTTAATTGGGGCTTGCTTACAGTTTCAGAGGGCTAGTCCATGATCATCATGGTGGGTAACACACAGACATGGCACAGGAGCAGTAACTAAGAGCTTTACATCCTGATCTTCAGGCAGCAGACAGAGAGACACTGGGCTTGTCCTGGGGTTTCAAAACCTCAAAGCCCACCCCCTAGTAACACACCTACTCCAACAAGGCCACACCTCCCAGACAGTTCCTCTGAAAGGGGACTTAGCATTCAAACGTAGGAGCCCATAGAGGCCATTCTCATTCATACATTGTATAAAGCAACTTCATGCATTTGGCTAAATAAGTTCTACCTGGTCCACTCTGACCTGGAAGAGTGATAGTGTTAGGGCGAGCCGGGCGGGTTTCTAAGGAACCACGAGACACGGACCGCTGTAACATACGTGAGGCATTTATTGATTACCGGCGCGCGTCCGGGTCCCGCCTATCCCACGCAGGAGATGAGCATGGCGGGCCCAGATCCCTTCCCCACCAGCCCTTTTATCGGGTTCAGGGGAAAAGGGTCTGGGAATGGGGGCTTGTGCAGCTGATTGGCTCCGAGCTCTCTATATTAGACTAATTGGTCGGGAGTTTCGTGCGTGCGGGATGGGGGGGGGGGGGCGTGGTCAACCTGTGCCCTTGGACTAGCCCCTTGGGACAGGGTGGCTCCTGGTATGCTGGGGAAGGACGAATCCTGCTGATAAGCTTAATGGTCATTTCCCTGTGGGTGGGGAGGTGACTGAAGAGTACTGTTAATGGCCGTACTTGGGAAGGCATTCCCCCCTATATGTGACTGCATTCCTATGTTTCATATTTCTTAAACCCTTTCAATAGTTTAAGTGATAGTTTAAGTGTGAGCAAGTACACACACACACACACACACACACACACACACACGTATGCACAGGAAGGCTATTAGAATAATTTACTTAATTTTGACATCAAAAAGTGTATGTGATCCAGAAGCAAAATCAGAGTCTAGAGAATCACTCTAACGTCTCCAGAAAAGTCTGTTCCCCAATACAACCTGAGACCTGGCTGAAGCCCATGAGCCACTCTCTCCATTTCCTTTCAGCCCTCCTGTGGTTTTGAGGACCCTGGCCAGCTGGGCCCAGAGGTTCAAGCGCCCTTGCTGACAGGTGCTGCCAAGTCTTCAGTCTCTGGATTGGAGTATGTGCTTTGACCAATCTTTCTTCTTCAACAGAATGCAGTTGGCTTTGTTTCACCGTTCTCTCCTCTCCTCAGAGGGTGCCAGACACACTAAATGGTGATTAAGCAAAGATTAAAATTCCATTTGGATGAGTGAATGAGCGGCTGTTGGGACCATGATGGATTCCTTTGGAATGTTGACTAAGAGCACGTGGGTCCCAGGCACAGTCACTCCCTCCAGGCACATCAACATGCACTTGCCGTTTGCTGTCTAAAGTGACTTCTAGTCCGTTCTGCCAGTCTCCTCAAGTGTCTCACAGCCTCCTGGTGCTCCTTCCCTTTGCTTTCCTCTCCTGTGGGAAGTGGACAGTCTGGAAGCCGAGGGTGGTGGTGGGGTGGGGGGGGCTTGTCAGAAGAAAATTGCAAACAAAAGGAAATGATCTCAACTCTCGGAGACACACCTCTGGGTGTTCAGTGTTACGGAAACATACGAGTACCTCTGGCTTGGAAGTCCTGGTCTACTCTTTTACATAATACTACATTATCAACGATACTTAAGAGCTATGTGTTTGGAACCAGGGAGATGGCTCAGTGGGAAAAGCATTTGCTGTACAAGAACTGATTTTGAATTCCCAGGACTTTGTCGTCCCCTCGCCTGACACTCTCTGCTGAGGCTCTGACCCAGGTGTAGCCATTACCCAGCCACCTGTGGTTCTAGAATCATTGGAAATGGGTTTGAATTGATGTGAACCTAAAAGTTCAGACTTAGTCCAAAAAAGAGTAAAATGCCATAATTATGTTCTACATTGATTGCATGTTGAAATGCTAATAATTTAGATAAAGTGGGTTGTCTGGAGAGATGGCTTAGTGGTTAAGAGTATACACTGATCTTACAAAGGACCTACATTCAGTTCCTAACACCTGTGTCTGGCAGCTCACAACTGCTGGTAACGCCAGTTCCAGGGATCTGATGCCCTCTTCAGGCCTCCACAGACATACCCACATACAGACATACATATAAATAACTATGCACATACATAATAAACATACACATAATTATAATTACATATACATAATTAAAAATTAAATATATCTTTAAAAAATAAGTGTGTTAGTAAAACTAAGTTCATGTAACTTTTTGTCTGTTCCTTTGAAGGACTGAACCCAGGGCCTCATGAATACTAAGCAAGCACCACACCATTGAACTACATTAACCTCTACTTAGTTTTTGCTTTGCTTTGCTGTGTGACAGTGTCTCAGCGTATAGGCCAAGCTGGCCTGGAACTCATGGTCTTCCTGCCTCTACCTCCCAGGTGCTAGGATTACAGGGTGTACCACCACACCCACCTCTTTTTCTTTCTTCAATGTGGAAAGCAGCTTGTTTTGACTGCCACGTCTGCCTTACATATCCTTTCTGTGGGGCAGCAACACTTGGCACTTTCTCCCATGGGTGAAAAGATCACGCCTGTGTTTCCTTCCTCTCCTGGGTAGCGAGCTCCCAAGGGGTGGCGCTGAGCTTCTGCGTCCCCCTGGCCTCTGCCCATCTAGCGGGTACGTGACAGGCACTCAGAGAAAGTGCTGTGAGGTCCGGACAGGTGATAGTACTCCTTTAGGCAGCGTAGCCTCTGGAACTTTGTTACTGCCAATTATTTTCCTTTTCTTCCTTTTCACTGTTTCTTCTTTTTCTTTCTTTTATTTATTTTTTTAAGGACTTACACGGCCGACAAAAAAAGACATTTTTCGCTGGAGATGAACAAAAGCTGAAGGACTGGCATGACAAGGAGGCCATCAGGAGGGACGCGCAGCGAGTAGGTACGGAGGGCCGGGCTGAGTGTGGGGGCTGCGTAAATGTGTGGGCACAGGTGTGTGCGTATGTGCTGTGGGCTTTAGGAGCGTCTGGACTTCTTGTCCCATTCCTGCCTGCCCCCGTCCTTCCTAAGTCCTGTATCCACCTTTCACCTGTTCTGACCTCTGCTCTCAGCACCAGACCCACCGTCTTCAGGTTTGCCCTGCCACTTTCATAGCAGCAAGTGACCGTGTCTCCAGCAGATGCCATACTACACAGGGAGCAATGATTTGAGTTGACACGGATTGAACACGGAACAAGTTCCACCCTCTGCAACCTGACCAGCCTTTATAACCCACTAAATAAGAAGGGGCCTGTACCACAGAGAGTTGCTGTCATCTGCCAACCATCACACAGGGAGAACAAGGCCAAGTTGGGACTTGAACCCAGGTCTGGAAAGCAGAGTCGACCCCTCACCAGCTTCAGAATTGGCTGAGTGGGCTTAAGCTCAAGATTCCTTTTGTGAATAGGCCTTTGTCACATTCCTGTGAGGCTACAGATGGGGGAGGAGCCAGCCTAAGGAAGTGCAGAGACTGTGTGGAGGGAGGTTCTTCTCCACAGAGTTCAGGCGAAAGGCTCGGGAGAGGGAGAGCAGCTCCAACGCCACCTGCTAGTCTGAGGGGCCACCAATAAATTCCACCCTTCCCGGGTCTCCCCATCTGTGGGTGACCTCATGCAGTCTGCTTGGGCAGCCTCAGAAGATTGTTCTGATGATGCATATGAGCTCGCCTTGCTTGAGTGGAAAGTGGATACGGCACCATGAAGGATTGAAATCGTGTGTGACAATCTGGGTTAAAGGTGTCCCTTCCAGATTATTTATGACAAAACCAACTCACTGCAAAGCTCGGCAGAGAACGGGTGTAAAAACTGAGCTGACGCCAAGGGCGTCCCTTGTCCTGACGTCCAGTACTCCGTGTGCCAGGAATGTTATAGGAACAGGGAAGAATGCTATTTAAACTAAGACAGGAAACATCTGCAAAGAGCCAGCTGGCTGGACAATCATGCCTGAATTGTTGGAATATTGGGCTTCCTAGCAAGGCAAGAAAGAACCGCAGAGAGATGAAGAAAAGTAAATGACTATTTAATTTCTCCTTTGTTGAAATAAAATTATACATAAGTATTAAAGAGTAAATATTTTAAATTAATTTATGAAGTTGCCTAATTATAAAAAACAAAAAGGAAAGAAGTGCGTAATGAGACTGAGGACTGCTAAGTACACAGCAGGTATTCCACACCAAGTGGCCTCCTCACAGTGGCCCTTGTCTGATGAGGAGACAGAAGCTACAGCCTTGCCAGGATACCATGCTGGGACCAGCTGCCCGGCCCTGGGCCTGATCCTCTCTCCTCTATGTGGTTCTCCTGAGGCCTCACTCTAAGCAGAGCATCAGACCTCTTTCCACCCACTGCAGCTCTATGGAGTCAAAGTTCTAACACCCAGAGGGCAGGTGGCCTTAAGCGGGCCCTGATGTGGCTGACTCTCGGACACTCAGCAGTGCTTCTGCCAGGGAATGTCTGTTCTCAGTCACCCGAACCTCATGAGAACCCCAGAGAACATGCTCTCGGGGCATCAGAGAGCCTTCCGGGATTGCCAATTGTTTGTCCACCTGAATCTGTGACTTGCAGCAGAACTCTCTGAGCAGACCTGGCTTAGTAGATGAGGCGACTCTTAATTTCTCTCCCGACTTTAAAGAGAAATCAAAGCATCTTTAATCATTGTGGCATTTTAAAAGCTATTTACTTATTATTTATTTACAGCCATACTGGGGATCCAACCCCAACCCAGCACTTCATGGGTGCTGGGCAAGTACTCTACCACTAAGCTACATCCCAGCCCTTGTTTATGGCAGTTTTGATTTATACAGAACATTGTCCTTGCTTAAATAGTAATCATATCACCTCAAGTTTTCTGGTATTTTACAGTTTGCAGGGAATGTTGACTTGTGTAGCCTCTCATTTGACTCCCGCAGACATGCTGCTGGTATCAGAGGGAAAAGTTATAACTGAGAGAGCCAGGGTTCATCAGCTCAGAGAAGACAGACCTGCCTCCTGTCCAGGGGGACTCATTGGTCAGGGGGTTCTGGTTCTGGGGGGAGTGCAGGGAGCATGGGCTTCAGCCCTCGCACCTGGTTCTATAACCTTTTATGAGGCTCAGTATACCTTCAGGGTTAGAGTTCTCGAGTCCGCTATACAGGGTTGCTTTGGGGACTCTAGGGAAAAAAACAGGTAGACTACAGAACAGGACGCTGGCTGGGTGCCTGCCCCTCTCCCTCTTCTCACTTCATCTGCAGTTTGGGGAGATGCTTGGGTAAAAGTTAATCTTGATTGTTGTGAGCTGGAGAAATGGCTCTGCAGTTAAGAGCATTTGCTGTTCTTCCAGAGACACTACTTTGGTCACAGCACCCTTGTCAGGCAGCTCACAACTGCCTGTAACTCCAGCTCCAGGGGATCTGATGCCCTCTGCTGGCCTCCATAGACACCTGCACTCACATGCACATACCCACACACACACACACATTCATGTTCACATAATTAAAAATACATTTTAGATTTATTTATTTCATTTTATATGGATGAGTGTTTTGCATGTGTGTGTATGTATGTGTACTACATGTGTGCTTGGTACCCGAGGAGGTCAGGAGAGGGCATCAGATCTCCTAGAACTGGAGTTATGGATGACTCCATATGGATGCTGGCAACTGAGTCCAGATCCTCTATGTGAAAGTGCTCTTAACTGTTGATCCATCTCTCCAGCCCCAACATAATTTTAAAAATAAAAGAAAATTTATTCCCCCCTCCACCCTTAGAGATAGGGTTTCTCTGTTGTAACTCTGGCTGTCCTGGAACTCACTCTGTAGACCAGGCTGACCCTGAACTCACAGAGATCCACCTGCCTCTGCCTCCAAAGTGCTGGAATTAAAAGGGTGTGCCACCACCGCCTGGCCAAACTTCTTTTAAATCTTGGTTGTCTAAATATTTTTTTTTTTTTTTTGAGAAGTGCCTCGAAGATTAGCAGAGCTCACTCTGAGGGTCTGTCTGTGAGGTCCTCTCCAGAGATCAGTAGATTTTTGGAAGTCTGACCTGATGAATATTTATATAAGGTAATAAGGAGGGAGATGAGAGGGCATGGGTTTAGGAGACAGTTCAAAGGGAAGAGATTTATTACTGTCAAAGTCTTCAGTCTCGACAGACAAAGCATGGTGTTCATCCTTAAAAGTTTCCTTGCACAACCTGGGATATATGATCTAGTTATATATATGTTCTAGTAGTTAATATATGACCAAGTAGTCAGGTCGTCTCCAGTGCCCAGGTGGCAGCGGGAGGGGGAGGATTTGACTTCTTGTGAGAGCAGTGAGTGGCCTGTCCACCTCCCAAAGAAAGCCTCAGTAGAGAGAGCGCCTCCCGGAAGGTGTGGCTGGGTCTTGTGAATCCCTCCAGCGCAGCATCAGCAGGGTTTGGGACCCAACAACGAATAGTTTGATCCTTTGATGAAGCTGACGTGGTGACAATTTGGGAGGAGACAAAAGGAGGAGGTGGGGCCTCTGTGAAGAAAGTATACGTTTTGCCTGCGTGTATGTCTGCGTACCACATGTGTGCGGTGCCCATGGAGGTCATGAGAGGGCATCTGATCTCCTAGAACTGGAGTTCCAGGTGGCTGTGAGCCATCATGTGGATACTATGACCCAAATCTGGGTCCTGTGCAAGAGCAGCCAGCGCTCCTAACCACTGAGCCATCTGTCCAGCCCCAGGCATAAAGTTTCATCTGTGGTCCAGTCATTCTCTCCCCAGTCTCACCCCCTGCAGATGTCAGGTAAACTAGCAACACTGAATTTGCTCTCTGCCTCTAGGAAATGGAGAACAGGGGAAGCCTTACCCCATGACCGATGCCGAGAGAGTGGACCAGGCATACCGAGAAAATGGATTTAACATCTACGTCAGTGATAAAATCTCCCTGAATCGCTCCCTCCCCGATATCCGGCACCCAAAGTGAGTGTCAACACCTCTCATCTTCTGCTAAGGGTTTTGCCCATTGCTCTGTGTTGTGAATTCATTAAAGAAACAGTAGCCGGGCGGTGGTGGAGCACGCCTTTAATCCCAGCACTGGGGAGGCAGAGGCAGGCGGATCTCTGTGAGTTTGAGTCCAGCCTGGTCTGCAGAGTGAGTTCTAGAACAGCCAGAGTTACAACAGAGAAACCCTGTCTCAAAAAACAAAAACAAGAAGGAAAGGAAGGAAGGAAGGAAAAGAAAAAAGAAAGAGAAAAAAGAAACAGTCACATGAGAGTCTGCTGGCCTCCTGTGGAACAGAGCCTTCTCGGTGCTCAAATGATCAAACCCTCTGCAGCTTGGAGCTGGTGTGGCCAGAGATGGTGCTGTCAGTCTGTTCTTTCACTCAGGGAGTGAGAGCCAGCAATTCTCAGCATGCGTGCACATGTGCATGGTGTGATAGAGAGAGAGAAACAGAAACAGGGAGGGCACATGTGCCACAACACATGTGGAAGCCAGAAGACAGCCTCTGGTGTAAGTCCTTGCCTTCTGCCTTGTTTCAGACAGGGTCTGTTGTTCACCGTGTATACAGCACGCTGGTCGCTGCCAGCTCCTAGGGAATTCTCCCTCCTCCCATCTCACTGTAAGAGTGTTAGGATTACAGACAGTTCACTGCTGTGTCTGGCT
This sequence comes from Cricetomys ansorgei, assembly GCA_026225945.1. NCBI lineage: Eukaryota > Metazoa > Chordata > Mammalia > Rodentia > Nesomyidae > Cricetomys > Cricetomys ansorgei. Next base: position 827,752 of record JAMJFZ010000573.1, on the reverse strand, counting down.
TTTATGTGGCTTCTAGGAATTCAAACCTAGATCCTCAGGCTTGCTCAGCAAGCACTTTACCTCTGAGCGATCTCTCTTGCCTAGTCCTGTGTCTCCATGCAGATTGACTGTATCAAAGCGCCCGGAGGCTGTCAGCTGTCCGTGCCCTCAGAAACCCTACAGATGGCTGATCGGGCACAGGGTAGAGCAGAGAACCACACCGCAGGGAAGCCTCTCCTAGAAGACAGGCTGTCCCTCAGGACTAGCCCGTTTGTACCACAGTCTCTTGCCCAGAGGACACAGAAGAGAGACCCACAGTATGTTACTGTCTGTTTCATGGTCTTCAGTAATGCCCTGGAATCTTCCATCGACATGTGAGAGTACTGTTCAGCCACACTGGTGTTGCTGGGTTCAGAACTGGGAGCTGACACTGAAGGTCACCAGACCAAACCCTGTGCCCAACACCAGGAGCACTGATGGCCGCAACTGTAAAAGCGTACGCCATCTGTCCCAGCCCCACACCATCGTGAGCTCCTAGGAAGCAGCACAGTGCCTCATCTCTCACTATTCTTGTGGTGTGGGCCTTCAACAACCTGTCCTCCTGCCTCAGCCTCCCAAGTAGCTGGGCTGACAGGCCTTTGTCATCAGGCCCAGCTCGCGTAACTCACTAAATGCTGCACTGACTGTGTGGGACAGACAGATTACATGGGGAAGGTTCGGACGTGATTGTAGAATAAGAAAATCCTTAGGCGAACAGTCCAAAGTTGGGAACAGTGTCTGCCTGATTGACTTCCTTTCTTAAAAAAATAAATAAATTATGGCTGGGCGGTGGTGATGCACACCTTTAATCCCAGCACTTGGGAGGCAGAGGCAGGCCAGTTTCTGTGAGTTCAAGGCCAGCCTGGTCTACAGTGTGAGTTCTAGGACAGGGAGAGTTACAACAGAGAAACCCTATCTCGAAAAACAAAACAAAACAAACGAATATAGACAAACATACATTATATATGTATATGTATTACATACATATTCATATAAGTTTGTGTATGTGTGTGTGTGTATGTGAAGGTGCACATGCCACAGCATGCCTGTGGAGGTCAGAGGACAGCTTACAGGAGTCGGCTTTCTCCTTCCACCATGTGGGTTCCTCGGATCGAATTCTGGCTTTGCAGCAGTCACCCTTACCTGCTGAGCCGTCTCCCCAGGTCTTCCTTCTAATGTTGTGTATTCTTTTTTTTCTTATATGTTAGAAATGTTGCCCCGAAATATTCCCATAGCTTGGGGTGGGCGGTGTCCAAGTTCAGGAGGCATCCGGCACCTCTGTTAGCCACCTGAGCTCCCAGCCAGCCTCCTGGTTACTAATGTTGAGTACTTCTGACACCTGATTTTTAGAATCACCAATCCAGGAGTAGACAGATACCTAGAAGTCCTCTCTCCCCAGAGGGGAGCCGTTCCTGCATCTGACAGTGGGAGCATACAGTGGGAGCACACAGTGGGAGCATACAGTGGGAGCACACAGTGGGAGCACACGAGTAAACCAGAGCAGTGGAGCAGCCTACGGCCTGCAGCTTCTTCTAGCTTAAACAACTTCTCAGGCAGGAGCAGGGGTTTCTGTTTACCTTTTATCTCTTCTAACTAAATTTTGGCAACAGCGTGTCAAGAGCAGGATGGAGGAGCTGTTTATTTCCGCCAGCTGCCTTTGCTAGCACCAGAAGCTGCCCTGGAGACACACACCCAAGGAGAACAGGAGCTAGGAAGTTTGGCCCCCCGACTTGCTGGGCTGGCATGTGGGAGGTGGCCAGCTGGCTGCGAGCAGGCCTGCCCTCTGCACCCCCAGCCCAGCGAGTGCGAACATGGGCTAGCTGGTGGGCTGGCCCACTTGCCCTACTCCCTGGGGAACCCAGCCCAGCTATTTGGCAACAGAACATAGATGCCTTCAGGACCCAAGGCGGGTGACACAAGGGAGCCTCAACTGCAGAAGTGAGAGAGTAGGATCTGTAGGCCCCTCTGGGATGCATGCAGTTGAGTGGTCAGTCTCCCAGTGCAAATATAAACCACACTGGGAATGACAGCAGCCTGCAGCCACGGCCTGCTCACTCCATCTCGACCACTGAGCTTGAGGAAGGAGTGGACATGAATAGAATGTCTACGGCGTTCCCACTCCCATGCCCCCTTTACCTTTTCTTTTTATGTTACGAGGTAAATTTATGGCATGTGCTGAATTTCCTCAAAAGAACTTCCAGATTATTGTAATAGGCAAGGGTTCTCTGAAGCCTCTTTACAACTCCCGACAGGTTACAGAGTCCAAATGAAAAGGAAGGTAGAGCTTGTTACCTCTGACAGTCATATTACACACACTAATAAAATGAAATGGTCTGGGGAGAGGGCTCAGTTTGATAGAGTGCTTGCAGCACAAGTATGAAGACCTGAGTTCAAATCCCCAGCACCCACATAGAAGCCAGGTGTGGTGGCACACTCCTGTACTGCTAGCAGTGGGGAGCGGAGACTGGTGGATCCCCAGATTCACACACATACACACAGAAAAAGAGAGAGAGAGAGAGAGGGAACGAGCACTAGGACAGTTTGCAGAGAGAGAGAGAGCTAGAGCTAGGACAGTTTGCAGAATTTATCAGTGGATTCTTGTGCAGCATGCGTCTTGGAGGGAAAAGAACTGTCCAGGAGGACTGGAGAAACTGCATCTGGCATCCGCTGAAGGCTGATAACTGCTCTTCCCACCGCTCAGGCTGGGAAAGCCCGTAAGTGAAACTTCATGAGGAAGTGGGTGTAGTACTTAGCAGTGTTTATTTACCTTAGTGGGAACTCTTTAGCCCTCTGGACCCATCTTGAAAATAATCATAAATTATGAATCAGAAAGATAAAAGTGTTTTCACGTAACTTAATGTAATGCAAAGCTCAAGGGTGCAGATGTACAGACACCGTGAGCACTGATAGCCAGTCAAAAATTAGTAGGAGGGCAGAGCAGCAAGGAAGGTGGCCTGTGATGAAGAGAAGTCATCAGTCAGAACAACCTGGAGCTGATACAGACGTGGCATCAGCAGGACACTGTGGCTATGTTCTGTTTATAAAGTGAAGTAGAGACATACAAGATGTCAAAAGACTCAAACTCTAAAAATAGGGATTTATTCATTTTTATTTTATGTGCATAGAGTTTTGTTTGCATGTATGTGTATATGCCACCTGTGTGTGTGACTGATGCCCTAGTAACAGAGGACAACATCAGACCCTCTGGAACTGCAGTTACAGATAGCTGTGAGCTGCCTAGTGGGTTCTGGGAATCAAAGCTGGGTCCTCTGCAAGAACAGCAAGTGCTCTTAACCAGTGAGCCAGCTCCTTAGCTCCCAAACTCCAGAAATAAAACCAACTGTGGCTGAGATGAAATATACATAGAGTAATGATGGATTAGCTATTGCAGAGGAAAATGTTAGTGGATTTGAAGGCGTAGCAAAACAAACTGCCCAAAATAAAACATGAAATTTTGAAAAGTAAGACGTCTGTGAACTCTTGGACAATTTTGAGCCTTCTAATATGTGTATAATTGGAATCTGTGGCAAAGAGGAAAAAAAATGATGGCTTGAACTTCTCCACATTGGGTGGCAACTGTAAAGCTACATCCAAGAAAACCAGAGAGAGGGCCGGGAAGATGGCTCAGTGGGTAAAGCACTCGCCATGCAAACATGAAGACTTGAGTTCAGATTCTAAGGGCTAAAGTGAGACGTGGTAGGCTATGGCTGTAATCCCAACGCTCACACAGGGAGGTGGAGACACAGATGAAGACAAGAGAGTCCCCGGAAGCTCGTGGGTCAGTTAGCTTGGCGTGGACAGCAGCAATGAGACCCTATCTCAAACAAGGTGGAAAATGAGGGTGGACATCCAGGGTTGTTCCCTGTCCTCCTCGTGTGCAGCGTGGCACATATATGCCCACACCCGTGCGCACACACTCACAACACACACAGAATAAGTGTCGGCAGCCACAGATGGGAGCAGGGAGCCATTAGGAGAGTCTGTGACAGCAGAGGAGAGAGGAGAGTGATCTGTGTCAGCTGGGAGCAGCAGAGGAGCCAGGGCTGGATCTAAGGATGCCATGAAGGTGGAGACAGCAGGGTCTACCCGAGAGCTGCGTGGAGGTGAGCGAAAGAACAGAGTTGAGGACAGAACCAAGGTTCCTGGTCAGAGCAGTGGAGGGGAATGGGATCACTCTTTACAGATGGGGGCCAGTAGTTGACCTTGGGAAGAGCAGGATTGGGGGAGGCATCCAGTGTGAGACACTATGTAGATGTCAGTGTCCACGAGGCAGGCAAGTGCATGGTGGTGTGGACAGTGGAAATGGGACGTTTGGGTTGCTGTGTTCAGGTAGTGGTTTTGACTCCTCTTCCTTGAAGAGCAAAAGACAACAGAGGCTGAATGAAACTGTGGATCTAAAACCAACCCAAGACTGACTGTTGTCACATTACATGGATTGTGTGCATTCACTGTCGACTTGACACAACCTAGAATCCTGAGAAAGCAGCCTCAGTTGAGGAATCGTCTAGATCAGGTTGACCTGTGAACATGTCTTGGGGTGGGATGGTGGTGGGGGTCTCCATTGTTAATTGTTAATTGAGGAAGACCTGCCCATTATGGGAGGTGTCATTCCCTGGTTTGGGGTTCTGAATAGTGTAAGAGTGGAGAATGCTAACAGAGAGCAAGCAAGCAGCATGGATGCGTTGTTTCTTTCTGCTTTTGACTGCAGATGTTATGTGGCTAAACCGTATAGACCAGCGGATTGCAGCCCCTTTGGAGGTGGAAAGACCCTTTCATAGAGGTCCCCTAAGACCATCCTGCACATTAGATATTTACATTACAACTCGTAACAATAGCAAAATTACAGTTTCGAAGCAGCAACAAAAAAAATTTTATGGTTGAGGGTCAACACAACTGAGGAACTGTATTAAAAAGTCGCAGCCAAGGGAGGTTGAGAACCACTTCTCTAGACCCTCTCCTCCTGAAGGCTGCTTTTGGTCAAATAGTTTTATCTCAGTAACAAAAATGAAGCTGGAATAGTTCACCTTCGGGGTTGGGAGTTCTGCAAGAGCATCGCTCACCACATCTGCCCTTCCTCAGAGTCCACACCCACCCTCACTGCTGCCACACAGAGACGCTGGTTAGACCTTCTGCACACCAGTGACAGGCTTAGAAGACACAGCACTGATCAAGCACACTTCTTCCTTTTCATCACGATTCATGTAGTAAAGTAAGCTTGGTGGACGCCTTTAAAATAGAGTGTTCTAGAAGCACCCAGGGTGTGGGATTCTGCCTGTGGGCCGGATGTGGGCAGAGAGCCCCTGTGGGTGGGGCAGGCCTGTGCACTGGAAAGGAAGTCCAGGTTGCTCTGCAGCACGTCTACTTTCTCAGACTTACATCAGCTCTCCTCTCAAATCAGACACCCCCTTCTGAACCACGGAGTGGTTTTTTAAGATAGCGGTTATTGATCCATTAGACCCAATATCAAGATTTAAAGGTGCACAAGCCTTGGAGTAAACTGGCAGCCGATAAAATTTCTCCAATTGACTTTTTTCTTCTTCTTCTTTTTTTTTTTTCCCCCACCTCTGGTTTTTAAACCAGATTTCAGCAGGCTCAGCCCTTGGGTTGAAAATTGTGGAGATTGATAGTTTACAAACAAAAATGGCTGCCTGTCAGCTAAAACTCAAACAGACATGTATCACCCACAACACAAGCTGGCTAAAAACCACCACAGCCACGCCAATCGAGGGTGGGTCTGTGTGTGTGAGTTTGGATTTTTCATTGTTGTTGTTTTATTGTTTTTACAAGCAAAGGCACTTTCTGAATCTTCTAGAAATAGATGCTCCGATCATCCTTAATAAAAGCTCCCATTTATCATGGGCTTTGGTTGGTTGGTTGGTATGCTGAGCACCGGGCGGGGCACTTCCAAGTTACAGTGTGGTCTCACTCCCTTAAGCATCATTTTGGGGAGGTCTCCCACTGCATCACCCAGATTGAATCCTAGGGCAGCTTTTGGCTAAAGTCAACACAGCTAGTAGATGGCAGATCAAAGCACGTGGCTCTTTTTACCACTGCATCCCTGTATGGACAGAGGCCCGAGTCTCACAGAGGAAGGAGAGATTTTGGTATTTTACTCCTTGAAGGTCTTTGGACTAGCACATTGAGTAGGTCTTATTAGATAAATCCAACAAACATGACCAACATACTCTCCACTGGCACACCGAAGACAATACACACCTATCCAGGAACAGGCAGTTGGAATCCAGATGGACTGGTTAGAGAAATTAGTGGAATTTTTAAGTGATGTTGGTCTTGAAAGAGTTGAAGGAAAAAGAAAAGAACAAAGGAAAGATGAAAGCAACTTCCACCTGTCCTAGTCAGCATTAACTGCCAACCTGACACAGCCTAGCACCCCCGAAAAGAGAGTCTCGATTGAGTTAACTGTCTTCATCAGGTTGGTCTGTGGGCATGTCTTGAATGTTAATTGACATAGGAGGGTCCAGCTCTACTGTGGGCATCACCATTCCCTAGGCAGGTGATCCTGGGCTGTATAAGAAAGCTAGCTAAACATTAGCCTGTGAGCAAGCCAGCAAGCAATATTCCTCCATAATTTTTACACAAATTCCTGCCCAGACCTCCCCTAGTGATAAACTATGACCTAAACTAAAATAAGCCCTCTCTTCCCCTAAGTTGCCTTTGGTTGTGGTGTTTATTATGTCAATGGAATGAAAGTAAAGCATCACCTCTCTCCCTTCATTAAGATAGTATCTGAGAAGCATGGTGACAAGCTAAGCAGCTTTGTTCAGGGACAGAACAGAATGCCCTCCTCATGGCAGGTTCCTGTATACACATTTGGCATGGGGGTGTCAGCAGTTCTTCATCTCAACCCCACACACTCAGACCTAAGCTCTGCCCAGGAAGTGAGTGCAAACCATTTGGTCTTTTCAATATTAGCTGCTGCTGGGTGGCTCAGCAAGGAAAACAAGGAGGTATATTTCATAACTACAGACTCTGCCAGACCTCAGCAGAGGGAACCACTGTCATGCCCAATGCCATTGTCAACAGTAGAACCCCGAGCGTCTGAGCTCAGGTGTTTTTATTGATTCAACACTCCTCAGATGCAGATCGTCAGCAACCAAACATCCCCCACAGAAATCCAACACCTGCAGACAATAAATAATGCCAAGGCCTAAGCATCCCTTTTTCCAACAGTACACAAAAACAGTTATTTTAAATATAACTAAAAATAAACTTCCATAGCGTGTGTGTGTATGTGTGTGTGTGTGTGTGTGCGTGTGTGTAGACATGTGTGAGTTTAGTGTTTTATTTGATTTTACAACAATGTGGTTGGACTATTGTATTCTACAAGTAGCTTCTTTCATTTTATGTATTATGTTAATGTTTGTCAGTTGCTCTCCTCTGCAAACAGGTGTGCCATACTGGTAACTTCCCAGTTCTTTGTTTCTGGAGACACCATGGCAGAACATTCTGAAACTCATAACTCGTTACAATTTTTTTGTCTCCTCTGCTTTCACAAATCATCAATAGTCTTGGGGGTAAAGTGCATTTCCTCCTAGTGGCTGCCAGCCATCACCTACCCCTCTGCCATGAATCCCTCAGGAGCCACAGTCACTAGCAGAAGCAGAAGGATCATCATGAGTTTTAAGCCAGCCTTGGGCTAGATAGTAACACTCTGTTTCTAAAAAACAAAAGGAAAGCACCAATTATTTGTGACCTGAACATAGAAGTTTCTAGAACAAAGATTCATAGGGGAAAGAAGACAAAACCAAACAGCACAGCCCAAGACCTAGTTGGGACTGCCTGCCTCTGAACTCTGGAGCAAGCAAGTCAGGAATGTAAATCTGCCAATGCCTGATAGGGCCAAGGCCCTTGACTATGTGGCAGTAAACTTCATTCTGGCTGTGTCTTGAGCAGGTGTGTGTGGCTGGCTCCCAGCAGAGCCTGTGAACGGGGAAGAACTTAGCTTTGCCCTTTTTGCCCACCACACACTCCCACTCCTCTGGTTCCAAACAGCTGTGGGCTGCTGTTTGTTGTTGATGGTTTGGTTGCTGCTGTTTTGGTTTTGTGTTTGTTTTTGACACTAGGTTTCTGCATAACTAGGGCTAGCCTTGGACTCCTAGCCTTCCCAGCTCACCCTCAGGGCTGGGAGGACAGGTGTACACCACCACTACGTTCATCTCCAACCAAGTGCATTAAGAGAAAGCTGTCTCATCCCCAGACAGGGATAGCTACAGAGAAGGACTGGGAGTGCCTGCTTAAGGAGACTGAAGCTGGGTGGTGGTGGTGGTACATGCCTTTAATCCCAGCACTCTGGAGTCAAAGCAGGTGGATCTCTGAGTTCTGAGTTCGAGGCCAGCCTGGTTTACTACAAAGAAACCGTATCTCAAAAAAAAAAAAAAGAAAGAGGAGGAGACTGAACATTGGTGCGAGAGCAAGCTGAGCACTAGGCACACAGTGGATTCATTTCTCACTGCACTTGACCGTGGATGTCTTGTGACCAGCTGTTTAAGTGGGTTTCCTGATATGATGGGCTATAACCTGGAATTGTGACCAAAATAAGCCCCCTTTCCTCATAAGTTTCTTTTTGTCAAGATCTTTTTGTCATCACAACAGAAATGAAACTCAGAAAACCAGGACAGCAAACCACAAGAACAAGCTGTCAGACTTGCCCCTTGGGTAGCATATCAAAGAGGGGAGCAGGGGTGCAGGGATCTGGACGTCACCTCTTAGGAGATGGCATTATGCTGGGGTGTGGGGACTTGAGAAACCACCAGCCACATAGTGGGTACAATGGGGGCACCGTCATAGGAGGCTTGGGGGCAGCTTATGTGGGAGGAGCCAGGAAAGCACATTCTCACTCTCTTTCTTCCCTCAGGCTCCCCCACCCCACGTGCTGTCCACCAGCACACAGGTGCTGACACAGGACTATGCGCCTTTCCTCTCAGGGCTTCAGGCCCAGCGATGTCACCAGTGGAGTCCCTGTGGCTGCGACTCATTCTCTAAGTGGCTGCCTCCCTTCCTCAGTTCTCAGACCATCCTTCAAGCGGGGATGACAGGCCTACCTGTTCTGCCCTGGAGGTCCTGTCAGAGTTTAGATAGGAAAGCAACCCACAGGTGTCAACCCATCAAGGAGATGTAGCTCCCTCCTCCTCCTCATCCCCGTTCTTTTCCTCTTCCACCCCTTCCTCTCTCCTTCTTCTCCTCCTCCTTCCTCTCCTCTCTTCCTCCTCACACATTGCTCCCCAGCACGCCCTCCACACCTCAGGATCCCAGGAAACGTTCTGTAGTGCTGTTGTGATTTTGCATGTTTACTGCAGTGACCCTTGAACTTGAGCTGGCATCAGAATCATCCAGGAGATATGTTAGAAACAGACTGCTGGGCCCTGCCCTGAGAGGCTCTGTGCATGTCCCTGGGATGGACCAGTGGGTCAGTGTTCTAACGAGCTCCCGGGTCTAACAGGCAGGACGACTCATTCAGAACAGCTGCCTTCTCAGCCCCCTGTCTCCTCTTCCTTCCCTCTCCCATCCCGCTTCTCTCCTGAAGCAAAACAGAGTCAATTACAGAGCGAGTAAATTAGCTTACCTACCGGAAAATGATCTTAGGGTGAGCCAATGGACTTGGACGTTGTTCCCCTGAGTTGAGCTCACCTGGTTATTAAAAACAGAATGCAGCCCGGGAGATGGCTCCGTGGGTACGAGCACTTGTGATGCAAGTGCGAGGACCCGAGTCTGAAGCCCCAGCACTGGTGTAGAAGGATGGGTGTGGCTGCGTGCCTGTAACCCCAGCACCGGGAAGCTAGAGTGGGAGCATGGGGAGGGCAGGGGGTCCTGGGAGCTCTTAGCCAGCCAGCCAGCAGTTCCAGCCAAAACGGCCAGCTTCAGATTCAACGAGAGACCTTGTCTCAACAATCGTTAGAGCTTGGTTTGCAAGACCAAAGGATTGATAACCAAATACACTAAATGAGTCAAATGTTCCATGTGCATGTAAGAAGAGCAGGGGCTGCAGAGAAGAATCACTCGGGCAGCTTCAAAGCAGACATTTTGACTGAGATGTACACTATAGAAAAAGCATGTGACGATATTGCTACCAGTAATACTGGCATTGGTTTTTCCTGACAGTATTGCATATTGTAGGGCAGAAAAGCAAATATGTAATCATGATAATGTTAAGAACCTAGGTTTGCTTTGGCTTGGTTTGGTTTGGGTGCATATGTGAGAACCTACATGTTTGTATGTGTACCATGTGCGTTCCTGGTACCTGAAAAGAAGAGGGTGTTGGAACCCCTCTGGAGCTAGAGCTGAAAGGGATTGTGAGCCACATGATGTGGGCATTGAAAAGGCAGTCCTCTGAAAGAACAGCAAATGTTTTCAACAGCTGAGCCATCACTTTAGCCCCAATAGCCTAGATTTTTAGCAAACTAAACACAATATAGAAAACCAAAAAACATCACAGGAAAACCATAGGTCAACATTCCTAATGAGAGTAAATGCAAAACTCCTCAACAAAATAACCAGTAAACAAAATTCAGCATCATAAAAGGATTATGTGTTGTGGACAGGTAGGCTATCCCAGAAATTCAAGGTTGGTTTAACATAGGAACACCAATCACTATGACAGACCATACTAATACAACAAAAGGCAAATGTCAGTAGATGCAGGGTGGGGAAGCATTCGACAAAACCCAAAACTAAAGAAGCTAAAGATACTCAACAGACTAAGAATAGAGGGATAAATAGCACCAGTGGAAAACTACACTAACATTATACTCAAGGATGAAAGCCCACCCCTGAGATAAGGAGCAAGAGAAGAGGTCTGTCCTTGCAACTTGTACCCAATATTGCTTTACAATCTCTAGCCAAGACTATCAGATTTAAAAAAAAAAAAAGATCTATCATCTGTCTAGCTAGTCAGCTACACAGATGATAGATAGATAAGCAAGTAAATAAAAAAGTGACCTCTAAGATTGGAAATTAAATGAAATTATCTATTTGTAGATGACATTGTCATGTGTGCGTGTGTATGTATGTGTGTCTATACACAAAGAATGTTCTGAGAAATCTATATGGACAGCGTGCCTCCTAACACATGTGCATGGCCTACTCTGAAGAGATTGCAAGGATATCCTATTTAATTAAGTAGAGCTTCTAGCTCAGCATTCAGACACCGAAGGGAAGGGACCGAGATGTCTGCACAAAGAGATGCAAGTAGCCAGACTCAGACCACCGCAGGTGCTGGACCAGAAGCGGCCACATGTCTTCGGCACACAGATTATAAGAAAAAGATGTGTAATTGGAGAGACATCATAAGTAAGACATGTCCACAGTGTGTAGACCTGCTTTTGCTCTTCATGTAAGCCAGCCAACAGTAGGAGAACATAAGACCAAGAAAATCTGAACACCAACTAAATATCCAACCCTCTTTTTGGTTTTTTTGAGATGAGGTCTCACTGTGTAGTCTTGACTGTCCTGGAACTAGCTCTGTAGGCCATAAGCAGTGCTGGGGTTGAAGGCGTGTTCCACTTCTCCTGGTTCCATCCAACCTTCTGTTGATGGTCCTGGTGACCAGATCCCCTCACGGAGCCCCAGAAGAGTCACTTCATCTGAACAAGAGCCAGAAACCAAATGCTAGAACCAAAGATTCGCCTGGCACCTTCTGCTCAGGAAGCAGCAGGGGTTTTAGCTTTGTGTCAAGAACAAAGACCAAAGCTCCTCTCAGCGATTCAAGTCCCAGCTCCCCTGTGGTAACCTGACTTCATACAAAGACAAGGGTTTTTTACCAGTCCCCCCTCCCCCGCCCCCCCACTCTGCTAACAGTAGAAGTGAGACACTGTGGGGCCAAGGAGAACAAAGTCCTTCAGCGACTGAGGTCTCTCCACCTCTCTCCCACCCTAATGGCTGGAAAGGACGCAGGACTCCCATTTAGCCTGATGCCCTGTCTGCGTCCTTGCCACACAGTGTGAGAGCTGAATGGTGACTCAGGATAACACCTGCCTTCTTTTCTCCGTGCCTCCCTCCAGCTGCAACAGCAAGCACTACCTGGAGACACTCCCCAACACCAGCATCATCATCCCTTTCCACAACGAGGGTTGGTCCTCCCTGCTGCGCACCGTTCACAGTGTGCTCAACCGCTCACCCCCAGAACTGGTGGCCGAGATCGTGTTGGTCGACGACTTCAGTGATCGAGGTAGGCCCCGCCCACCCTGGGATACCGCACACAAAGGGGTGCGGAGATCCCCTGTTCACTCATCAGCTACTCCGCAGGCCTCTTGCCTTACACATGGTCTCATTTCACGCTCACAGCATCCCGGCAAACAGATCCTATTTTAATCCCCTTTTGTAGGTTTGGAAATGCTTTAAACTGTGAAGAACAGAAAACTAGATGAGCAATAGCACATCTACCTGTCTTTAGGACTGGTAGAACTCAAATCTGGGGGCTGTCTGAGTTTGCTTTCCATAGCTATGATAAAAAACGTGACCCAGAGCAACTTGGGGGAGGAAAGTGTTTAATTTCATGGTCACAGTCTGTCCTTGAACAAAGTCAAGGCAGGAGCTTAAGCCGGGACTGAAGCAGAAACCATGGAGGAACACTGCTTACTGGCTTGATGCCTAACTTCTGTTCAGCTAGCTTTCTTACACAGTCCAGAGCTACCAGCCTAGGGATGGCACTACCCACAGTGGACCAGACCCTCCTATATCGGTTAGCAATTAAGACAGTGCCTACAGTCATGCACTCAGACTAGTCTGATCAATCAGCTCTTCAACTGAGTTTCCCTTTTCTTAGGTGATTCTAAGTTGTGTCAAACTGGCAGTAAAAACCAACCCGAATAGGGTCTGGTGTGAAAAAGAAAAGCGAAAACAAAAGCAGGCATTTAACTCAGTCAATGCTCCTTCCTTCTTCCTGAACACAGAATGGCTGCCAAGACCTGGGAAAAAGACACAGCCTCCTCTTGTCAAGCTTTGTCTTCTTTTTCTAGAAGTCTCTCCAGAACTGCGGCCAGACTCTGGAATCTGGTCCTTCTATCTATGTGGGAGGCTTTGTGTCTGTGATGGAGGCAGGAGGTCGGAGGCAAGGAATAGGGATATCAAGCCAGCCCGCCTGTGGCATTTACCATACCGAGTTGTGTCTGTGTGCCGCCAGCCATGGGACCGTGTCCATTTGCAGAGCCTCTTAGCTGTACCTCTCACCTGGGGGTTGAAGGAACCCAGTGGTGTGGTCAGAAATGAAACCCAAGACAGATTGCCTTCCAGCCCATGCCCCAACCCCCATTTCTGGGGCATCATCCAGTAAGGTCTGAACCTGCGATGCCACATAGCTAATCAGGCTCTTAGCTGCAAGCCTCGAAGTAGTCTCTGCTCTCACTCCTGCCTCCCACTTGCCCTATGACCTTAGCCCAGGCACCTAACCCCCTTTGTGCTCACCCTCTCATGTGTAAAAAGAGATAGTTAAGATGGACTTCCTGTTAGGAACCCTGACTGTTAAATGAGTTACTAGATACAACACAGTAAGGTGCTGGGGCAGTGCCTGGCCTAGGGAGAACAAAAAGAAGCCTGTTTCTGCTGGTGATTACAACTGCTTCTGGCAGTTATCTTTGGCTGGTTTGTGGTCCGCTTCCCTTGGCCCCCCCCTCTCCTGCTCTCCTCTTCCCAGCCTCCTATCCCAGCCTCCTCCTGGCTTGGCCTTACTACCTCAGGTCCGAGAAACCCCTTAGGCAGCACAAAGGCTTGTGTGGCTGAGGGAGCAAATGGCCCTCTAGTGAGACAAATGGTCCTCCCTGACACACTCATCTCTGACACACTCATTCCAAGGCCTCACCCACTCTCAGTCCCCAGCCCATGTACCTGCAACTGCAGAGTCCATGGGACTCCATCCCTCCCAGGGCCTGCTCTTGGCTGTTCCTCTCACAGTGGCTCTTCCCAGGCCACAGTGAGGTCACTTCCTCAGTGACCACAGTGCTGTGGCCGCCAGCTTGAGCATCCTGGGAGATCACACGGCAGGGCTTCCTGTGACCTGTTTACTATTTCTCTGCTCTTCTCCTTCCCTACTTCTGAGGAGCTCGGCTGGGAGTGTAGCCCTGTACTGGATAAGCGGCAGCATCGTATCCTCTTAGACAGACTGTGAGCTGCCTGGAGTGTTGGCATGCCGAGGTGACAGCCATCCAGTGATTCCCCTTCCTCAGAGTAAGGCTTTGGTCACACAGATGACAAAACAAAGACTCGGCAGCCCCTATAGGTAGCACAGCCTGCTCACTTGCCTTAAGGGAAGTCAGATGACATTTGGCAGGGAGCTGGACCTTGCCTGGGATTTGTTCCATATTTCTAAGAACCCCAGATCTGCAGTAGGGGTTGCTTGGCGTCACTGTAGTGCACGCAGGCTTGCAGACCTATCCCTGCGTCACTGCCACCCGCGCGCTGACTTGCAGGCTCCCCTTTCCTTTAGCATCTCTGACATCCTTAGCACTTTCCCTCAGACTCAACAGAGGGGACGGCTAAGATTCAGGCATTTTCCAGAAATATCGATTGGTTTGTAATGAAGGAGCGCTACAAAACTTCAGGGGATGTCTGGCAGAGGCACAGGGCGCGAGAGTCGATGTATTTAAGGTCATTTTGTGCATCTTTTAAAAAGCAAAAGCTAGGGTTTATGACTCAAGCACTACATAAATGACGACCCGGGAAAGATAAGAGCCGAGTGAATCTGTTCAGATTGCATCTGAAGCATCAAGAGCTCTGGTGTGGGGGAAAGGGCTGTTTCTGTAATGGAAAACTGCCGCCTTATATTTCCAGAAAGCGTCACTTCCACTGAGGTGGTGAGCCGTCTGTGTTTTAAAAATTTGCACAGCAGGAGTGTTCAGCTGTGCATTTTTCTCCTGGTTTTCTTGTGACAACTCAAGCCCAACCTGGAGGGGGAGGGGGGAGCCAGAGAACAGTCTCAGATATCATTTGTTTTAGTTTCATTTTTGTTGCTGCAATAAAACATGCTGACAAAAAGCTCAGGGGACAAAGGGTTTATCTGAGTTCCCAATTCCAGGTTACAGCCCATCACTACAGGGAAGTCACAGACGCAGGAACTTGAGAAGTTAGATCTGTGGTCAAGAGCAGAGAGCAGTGAAGGCCTGCATGCCCACTCCTTGATAGTTCAAGATCCCCTGCTTAGGGAGTGGTGCCACCCACAGTAGGCGGGGTCTTCCACCATCAGTTAAGTAAGATAATCCCTCACTGACATGTCCACAGGCCAACCCAATGTAGGCAGTCCTTCATTGAAGCCCTCTTCTCAAGTGATTCTCTGTTGTATCTTGTTGGCAATTTAAATGTTTTATTATATTTTGTTTGTTTGTTTATTGCGTGTATGTGCATGGGCATGAGTTTGGGTACAGGACAACTTGCAGAAGTCACTTCTCTCCTTTCACCATAAAGGTCCCTAGGGTCAAACTCAGGTTGTTAGGCTCTGGTTGCAAGCTCCTTTACACATTGAGACAAATCACCATCCTGAGTTACAATTAAAGCTAACCTTCACTTCATTCCTCAGGAGCCATCCAGCTTCTGTGTTGTTTTCTAAGACCTAAGACAGAGTTTCTAAGTCTTCTGGTGTTTGCCATTCAGCTAGATTGGCTGTCCGGTGAGCTGCAGGACTCACCTGTCTCAGCCTTCCCAGCTCTGAGTTTACAAGCATGCACCACTGTTAGTGTGGGTTCCCCGGTGGTCTGTCGTCTCTTGCCCAGCTCCTGCCCACTGGCTGGGTTCTGTTCTCCGCGCTGGAGGGCACGGGCTGGAATGGAAGAGGGGCAGGGGAACAGAAGGGAAAGGACAGGGTTTCTAGGACCTTTGCAGATCCGATCCTTAGCGCCGAGAATTGAACAAGATGTAAAGAAACAGACCTGGGGACCCCTTTTCTGGTTAAAACAGAGATCACTTTATTCAGCATGGGTCAGGAAATTTATAGGGTGTGTTAGGGGGTGGTGGACCCGCCTGCCTACCTTGGTGCATAGATCCCACGTCAACAGGCAGTAGGCAGCGGGAAGCAAGGCAGGGGTGGGGGTGGGGGGGAGGTATTGGGTTAGAGGGGGCTGGTCTCTCCTGCCCTGGGGGCGGGGATTCTTAGCACCCTCAATACCTGTTGGGTCCAGTGTGGCACACCACCATAGCCAGCTTTTCACATAGGCTGGGGATCAAACTCAGGTCCTCGTGCCTCTATGGCAAGTGCTTAACTAATTGACCATCTCCCTGGCCTCTGAACCAAACTTTAAACTGTTTCAGTGTTTCACTAAAAGCATAACGGGGCGGAAATGAAGCCTGGTGGAGAAGGGTATCTGAGTTCCCTGCAGAAGGTCCCCAGGGAGAGAGTGTAGGATTGCTCTGCCACCTGTCCATCTGTCGTCAGATGACTGCTGGCCCACTGAGCCAGCTGAAAGCTGGTGAAAGTGGTTTTGGCCCCGAGTTGAAAATGAGAGGGAGGCAAAAATAAGTAAGAGGTTTCTTGCTAGCTAACTTCATTCGAACACAGTGATTCTCAGCCTTCCTAAGACTGTGACCCGTTAATACAGCTCCTCATGCTGTGGTGACCCCCAACTATAAAATTATTTCCATTACTCCTTCATAACTATAGTTTTGCTACTTTTATGAATCGTAATATAAATATCTGATATTCAGATGGTCTTAGGCAACTCCTGTGAAAGGGTCTTTTTGACCCCCAAAGGCATTGCAACCCATAGGTTGAGAACCACTGTTAGCAGAAACCTGTTGAGTTCCTTTTGTGTCATTCGTACTGAGCTCACTAAGTGGGGAGCACAGAGAGGAAATGAGAAACAACACCAGGAGAGCACTGACTGTGTACCAGGTGCTGCCGTGCGTGATCTTATGGTTTGGGTGAGAAGTGTCCCCACAGGCCCATGTGTTTGAACACTTGGTGGTGCTGTCTGGGGAGATTGTGGAGCTTTTAGGAAGTAGAGCCTTGCTGGAAGAGGTGGGTCAGTGTTAGCCCCTGAGGTTTTATAGCCTGGCCCTACTTCCTGTCCACTCTCTGCTTCTGCATCCCCTGCAGATACGGGGAGTCCCAGCCACGTGCTCCCAATGATTTGACCTCCACCACGCCATCCCAGACATGGCGGGCTGTACCCCCTCAAACTGGGTGTGAGCCGGAATAAACCTTCCCCCCCCCAAGTTGCTTCATGTCAGATAGCTGGTCACAACAAAGAAACGTAATTAATACAAGCGATGTAAACACGTTATAGCTAATTAACAGGAAACCTCTTCTAGCTAGCATTTGACTAAAGGGAAAATTCATATATTTAGAATCACTCCAAATGCTACACCCTTACCCCAACCCTGCACACCTCCTCTAGATAAAACAGCAAAAACTCTTAGGTAAAAATTCAAGATATTCAATCATGACATTTGATCCTCATCCATATACCTAAAAGATATGGTCTCCTGTTTTCATTTATCACAAACATTAGTTCAGATCTTAAAAAATATTAAATAGGCTAAGGAAGAATATTGACGAAGAAAATAGACGTTATCTCCTGCCAGTACCAACACACACACATGTATATGCATGCACATGCACACATACAGACACATCAACCACCAACAAAGACATACACACAACTACACACAGGCACACACATAGGCATGTGCACACACCCATAGACACTCCAACACACATGCATTCATATGTTGCACACACCCATAGACACTCCAACACACACATGCATTCATATGTTGCACATACCCAGCGACATATGCATGCATGTCCATACTCTCACCAATACTGACACACACAGACATACACACATCTACACATACATGCATATGGATGCCTGTGCAAACATACAGATACACACCAGTGCCAATTTACACAGACATATATATACCAGCACACACATCATGCATATGCATTGCACAGACACACACACATAAACACACACACCCCAACACATAGAGACATACACACTGACACACATGCATATCCACACAGGCCTGTGCACACAAACACAGATGCACACACCTGGCAGTTCCAGATGTGGGACCACAACAACTCTTCCTGCTTTTCCCAGACATCCAGGCACATCTTATCAGGTACCCTCCATGCCAGAGCCCATGTTGGTTTGATTTGAATCCAGAAGCACCTTTGAAGCTGTTAGCATTGGCTTCAGATGCTACTGGTTCTCAAAGCTCCAGATAGGGATAGCGCCACGGCGCTGAAGATGAGGCAAGGCAAATCCACACATTTATGTGTCTTTATTCTGAGATTTTCTGAAAGAAGAAAACAGTATTCAGTACTCTCTAGCCTCAGAAGCTTAATTTCTCATCAGTCTTTTCCTCTTGCTTTCCTGCTTCAAATTAACAAATTTTATGAACATACAATTTTTACATCATTACAGAGAACAAAGGGTCAGGCCTGAGTTTGAGGCCTCTTGTGGTGACATTGGTTCTCATAAAGTATTAACAGATGTGTGCTGCTTAGCCTTGGGAAGCCTGCACACTGAGTTCCTTCCAGAACATTCTTTGATCCCACAATGGTTCTTAATAATTAATTATTTTCATTTGCTTCATTTCTTAGAGATGTGCACATCATCTGCGAGCAAGTAAAAACTAGAATAGCTTCTGACTTCTTTCTGTCTGCTGTTGGCTCTCTGCTTCTGAGCCCACTCATGAGGGGATTTCCTGGGCGTTGTGAACCGGCTGCAGTGAGGGGAACACTGGAGGGGGAGTGGGGTGCTCTGCTTTCTGCCAAGCCTGCTCAGATAGACCCATTCTAACATGCTGTCAAAATGCGGGCTAGACTGATCTCCATCCAAACTGCTCTCCAGCCTCCCTTCATGAACTCCAGCAAGCGGTCATTTGGCTGGGCCTCACAATCACAGCCCTGAACTTTCCAAGCCAACACACTGCAGCTGCTCTGGGACAGCCTGTGACACAGAAGTGAGGGAGACTGAGAAGAGACCATTGCAAGATGCTCTTTGTAGCGGATACTAGCTCCCATCTGATTCCCGCTTTAGGCTTAGAGAACAGAAAAGTGGAGGGCTGGGGACGGTAGCTCAGTGGTGTGGTAGAGCACTTGTCTAGCGTGTACTAGGCCCTGGGTTCAATCTTCTGTCACAGACACACACAGGAGGGGGCAGAAGGAAGCAGATTCAGGTTAGTGAACCTCTCCTACCTTATACCCCTCCTTGCATGCCAGCCAGCCTATTGTGAATCCAGTGTGCTTTATTGTGAACACCAGTATACTCCATCCTGTCCCCATCCTAAGAGCACACACCTTTTCTTCCCGTGCAAACCTATGGAAGTGGATTTTCCATCACTCCCAATTTTCCCTTTCATGGTTGAGTGAGAACTAAGTGAGTGATGCTCCTGGCCAGCATTTAGTGAGCAGCCGTTGTCAGGCTGTCACTGATACAGTGATGCTATGTTGTTACTGTTAACCAGAGCATCCTTGCCTAGAATCCCCCAGTGAGGGTTTGGGGCATCAGTGGTAGAGTATTTGCCTAGAATCCCCCAGTGAGGGGCTGGGGCATCAGTGGTAGAGTATTTGCCTAGAATCCCCCAGTGAGGGGCTGGGGCATCAGTGGTAGAGTACCTACCTAGAATCCCCCAGTGAGGGGCTGGGGCATCAGTGGTAGAAGGCCTTGCCTTAGCATATACAAATAGCAAATGAAGGGACCTTCATTTCAGTCTCAGACATCACAAATAAAGTAAAGCTGCTCAGACATGTGGCTTGCAGGTGTGTCAAGGACACTGAGGGCACCTTCTAGCATGTTTGGAGGGTGTGGTCCTAGAAAGTGTGCCTGATCACCCAACACAGGTGTAAAAGCGCACATCCCTCGAGGCCAGGGAGATGGCCCACAGGCTCATCAGATCTCGTTTTTCCAGGAAGCTTTGTTGTAAATCATCGCTTTCCCACAGCAGGCCAGGATTTGTGGTCCCACGTGTCATTTCAACCACTGTTCATTAATCCTGAGATCTCACTTAAATTATTAAACCATCCTGTTCCGGTTGCGAGGGTTTTAATTATGTCCTCAAGAGGCTATCGTTATCCAGATCGTCGGCCACACTCAACAGACACTGGTCTGTCCCATCCCCCGTGTTGTTGTCACCCACACCCCCTTCCAATGAGGACTGTGCCACAGGACTAGAGCTAAGCCTAGATCAGGAAGCAGAGAGCAGAAGCTCTCACAGTTTGGTGTGCATGTAATCACTTGGGAAATGTGTGATATGCAGATTCCCAAGCCACATCCCTCTCCACCCTCTCTCTGGACAGAGCCAGGGAACTGTATCAAAGCCAACTTTTCTGAGGATGCTGACATGGATAGTCCTGAGCTAAGAAATCCAGCGTTAGATGTCAGGGCTGCTCAGACCTCTTGAGGAATAGCTGATGAGAAAAACAAAAACGACCTGAGAGCTGTCTTAGTCAGTGTTCTATTGCTGTGAAGAGACTCCATGACCAAAGCAATGCTTATGAAAGAAAGCATCTAACTGGGGGACTGCTTACAGTCTCAGAGGGTTAGGCCATTATCATCATGGTGGGAGCATGGCGGCACACAGGGTGCTGGAGCAGTAGCTGAGCGCTACATCCTGCTCTAAAGTTGGAGAGAGAAATGCTAGCGTGGTATGGGCTTTTGAAACCTCAGACCCCAGTGACACGCTTCCTCCAACAAGGCCACACCTTCTTACTTCTTACTTACTTCTTACTTACTTCTTCTCAAGTAAGTCCCACTCCCTGATGACTTAGCATTCATATGAATCTATGGGGGGCATTCCTATTCAAACCACCACAAGAACATATTCATATTCTCTCTCTCTCTCTCTCTCTCTCTCTCTCTCTCTCTCTCTCTCTCTCTCTCTCTCCCCCTCCCTCCCCCCTTTATTTTTATAGACAGGGTCTCTTATAGCCCCAGCTGACCTCAAACTTGCTATGTAGCCAAAGATGTCCCTTGACCTCCTGATCCTCCTGCGTCTTAGCAACTTCTTAGATTACAGATGTGCACCCACCACCAGCCCCAGTGCATGCAGTGCTAGGAACAGAACTCAGGGCTGCATGCATGCTAGGCAAGTGCTGTACCTGCTGAGGTACATCTCAGCTCCTCCTCCTTTCTCAATAGAGAAACCAAACCCCAGAGAGGGGACAGCCGTTGGTCAGAGCCCCACAACAGAGATGCAGCCTAGCTCACTGGCCTGCTGCGGGGATGAGATGAGGTAATGGGTGACAGAGCACTTTGGAATCGTTCAACACTCTATAAATACAAGGTGAAGCTATTATTTTCCAGCTGGAGCGGCCTGTGACAGAAATGGCTTGGTACTTTCTCTCTAAATTACCATAATCACCTGTTTGAGGTTTCCACCAAGCCCATAACTCTAAGCTCACAGGGCATAGAATAAATCGTTCCTGAATGAACAATAAAAAAAAAAAAATTTGTGGGTGAACGTGCTTGGGACCCTGCAAGACACACCCTGCTTTTTCTGATGCCCTGTCCTGTCTACTTAGGGATAGATTGCATCTTTTGCAACTTGGGGCAGCAGGTGTGAAGGGTCTGTTGGCTTTTGTCGGGATGCATGCAACTTAGTTGTGAGCATTTTCCTCTCCAAAATCCTTTATTTACACAAGCCTGCCTCGGCTTGCCTTCACAAGTTTGGAAAGGGGAAAATCTCAAGCCGAGACACCCTTTGCACTAGGTACAGTCCCTTACAGGCTACCCACAAGAAAAGCACGTTTGCAGCTCTGGAGATCAAATCTCCCCTCCCCTAGGAAGCTTCATGCTCTGAGGCCACTTGGCTTCAGCGCTGGGGAGTGAATCCTCCGCTTCCAGGAATCTGCTCCCAAGCTGCACGTCCTGCACATTTATCGACCTGCCTTACCTCACAGAGCCAGTTAGTGACAATCCTGCTCCACATTCAAGGAGCACCAGTTTCTGGCAGCCAGAGCCACACTTGATGCCAGGCCCCTCCAGAAGGTGGGCACACGGTCAGGTTGCCACAGTTCAGACTGTCGCTACAAGACCACCCGTCCATTGAGAAGCAAGGCTGCATGGCCTTTGCTTTGTTCCTGCACTGACAGGAACCCAACTCCTGCCTTCACAGGTGAAATTGACAAAAACTACATGCCTGTCAGATTTTGCCCACCGCCCTGCCACCTTCTTGAGTTCCATCCATGGCTCTGATCTTCCATCCCAGACCTCCCCAACTGCCTGCCTCTTCCATGTCTCGGGCAGCACCCATGGGCTGAGGGGGTGGGCCTTAGCCTGTCAAGTAGCAGTGGTGCCTGGCAGGCTTGCTTCCATGTCTTTCTTTTGTGGTTTCTGCCCCACTTCTCCATTCCTGACTCTCCTCCCAGCTCATTCCTCCATGCTGCAGGCAGGACCCTCAGGCTAGTGGGCAGAATCTGCCGGCCAAACCTGAGGGCCAAGTAGAAGCCCGCCTCCCACGCCACCACCTTGCAGGCAGCCATATGACACCATGGCCCACCATGCAGAGGTGCTGCTCCATGCTTGCCTCTTCTGTGCTGCACGGGCCAAAATCACTGTCCCATTCTGATATCCAGATTTGTCACCACCTCTGTGTCTTTCCAACTACTCCAGAGTTTCATAGTCTCCCCACCCGCAACCCCCTCACTGGACCAAGTGCCAATGTAGCATCTCCCATTCTAAGAACACATGAGGGGCTATGGATAACTTGAGTGTGGGTGGCAGGGCGGCTGCTGGAACCTTGATGGACTCTGCTTGCTGCCCCACCACCATCTTCACAATCTGTTTATCCTTTCTTGAATATATTCTGTTATATATACAATGAGTATATTCTGTAGCCCAGGTAGTCCAACAGTGCTGTCTCCTAACAGAAAGGCCGAGATTCTGAATGTCTCAGCAGTCCCAGAGAGATGCTTGTCTTTAGTGTATGTTGGAATCCAGAAGGAGGTTTGAAGGAATGCTTCAGCAACAAGGTAGATGCACTTGCCATCCAAAGTGAGGGCAAGCTGGCAAAAAGCAAAAGCCTCCTTCTTCCGTGCCCTTCAGTGTATGCTACCACCAGAGGGTGTGGCCCAGGTTTCGGTGGGTCTTCCCACCTCATTGGATCTAATCAAGAAAGCCACTGTCACTCCCCAGGGTTCCACTTTCCAAGGAGGACCTGCCAGAGCACTCTGCCAAGGAGTGAGAAGAGTCCCAGACTAGATCACTGAGCCCGCTTGTCCTTGCCTTTGCTTTCTGAAGTCTCTGCTGAGCCCCAGTGCATGCTGGGCTTTGAGTGAGGGCTTTAGGGATAACTGAGGAAGAAGAAGACAAGGCCAATCCCAAGGGGCTGGGATCCTACAAAGAAGTACTACAGGAGATGGATTAGGATGTGAGCAGGAGTCAGCAGGGCAAATACACAGTAGAGACATCAGAGAAGACACACTTGTCCTGTATCTACTGTGTCCTCGTAAGGCTGACAATACCAGCTGGGAGATGGCTAAGCAACGTGCTTACCGCTCACTCATGAGGCTCTGACTTTAATCCCTAGTGTAAAGAAGCTGGGTGTGGCAACACATGCCCACAACCTTAGCAGTGAGGAGTGGAGATAGGAGGATCTCTGGGAGTCATTGACCAGCGGTGTCTGATCTGTGAGCTCCAGGTTCAGTGAGAGACCCTATCTGGAAAAATAATAAGGTGGAGAAAGATACTTGGTGTTGACTGCTGGCCGCCACACATGTGTACACTCATACACACGTGCACACACATGCTCACATACAAAAAGCTAGCACTCACATGTTGCTGTGCCTCTGTACTTTCCTGGGTCAGGGGAAAGCAACATATTAATAAATTAGTAGAACTCGAAGCCCAGAAGTGGTTTGTGGGCCTGGGTGAGCCCATGATCATCCTGAAACTTCCTGAGCACCTTCTGTCATGTAACCTCTCCCCACCCACCGCCCCTGCTCAAATCCATTCATCACTGCTATTGTTTCTGTTTATCTGTTTGTCACCTCCCAGCCAGATGCCACAGTGGTACCATTAGTATGCTTGGCTAGCTTATGTCATCTATGTGATAGATTTGGGTGCCCCTATGTTCCTTGTAGGGTTGGGGTGCAACAGACCATGTCTGGGTGCCGCTACAGGAGGGAGTCAGGGAATCTACCTTCAAAAGCAAGCCAGGAGACTGAACCACTTGTCTGCCCAGCCTCAGCCCCAGCCCATACCATCCTCGTTCCTGTCCTGTGCCTTCTAACAGCCCTCATCCTCCCCACCCCTACCTCCACCCCAGGCCAGGTAGCCAGGCTCTCAGGCCTGAGAATGCTGCTTTTTAGCCCCCCACCTCAATGTACTGCTCTCTTCCTGAGAGGTCCCAGAGCCTGGATGCCAAGCATCTCACTGTTGGAACCCTTGTGATTTGGTCCCTGACCCTGACTCCAGTTCTGGCACCTGCCTCTACAGCTGAAGAGTGAGCTGTCACCAGATGAGGGGCCAGGCTCAGTGGGAGTAGGCAGACCTTAAAAGTTTGCCGGCCACTTGAACACTCACAGAATACATTTTTTTTTTAAAAGAAAGGAAAAACAGAAATAAAAAGAGTATGCAAGGCAGCAAGTGTTGCATGTCGAAGAAGCTGCTACGTAAGTCTTGTCTTGATTCTACAGCAGCCAAAAAGTGATTAGTTGCTGTGTTTTGGGTGAGGCAGATGAAATGCTCGGGGCCAGCATCAGACGAGTCCAGGCACTATGGTGGGCAGGCTGTGACAAGGAGGAGGGGGTGGTGTATGAGAGCTGCCTGCCAAGGACCTGTTTCTGTGCAATGCAGACAACGCGAAAAACACTCGTGACCTGTGTGGATACTGGGGTGTGGGTGTGTGTGTGTGTGTGTCCATGTTGGCAGTGGTCTGGGTGGCTGACATGGGTCTTTCCATCTTCCTTTTTCTCACGCACTAAAATGCTATTGGCTTGAGAGAACTATTTGGTGAATTGCTCTCCTTTGCTCTGGGCCAAAATCTTCTGACTTTGTGTTCCTTAGTCCTAAAAACACCCACACACCTCCTTATTTGACCTTCAAATTAATTTTTAAATTCTGAGATACTTGGCAATATTTATAAGCTGAGGGAATTCCCATTTAAAAAAAAAAAATCTGGTTCTTCAGCTCTCCTCTTTTCATTGCTGAGCCTACATTCCCAGGGGATCTCCATTGAGTCTGGGGGTTCCAGTCAAGCCTTGACACATATATCCTCAAGCTGCCCAGCTCCAGGAACACATGTCCTGCAATCCACTCTCAAGACCTCCAGCCCAGGCATTAGCTAAGAACTGGTCGGAATCTACTGAGCCTGGCATTTGGCTAGCATGGGGCTCAGGACACTCCAGAATGCCTGTCAGGAGAAGGCTGGGCAAAACCACTGCGCTAGGACAGACTTTAGTGCTGTTTGCTATCCTTGGTGGGAGAGGAGGGTGAAGAGTGGCCACTTGCAGCTCCCACCACATCCTCGTCATTACTGGATGTTCCACTGAATGTGACCACCAGGACTGCAACGCCATTCTTCCTGGCTTGCAGGCAATAATAGTTTAATCACTATCAAATGGATGCTCAGTCTGTCAGTCACAGGGTTCCTGCTCTGCAGGTGAGGAATTTAGAGACCTTGGCTGAGCTGGTCTGTAGATAAGGTAGGTGTTGAGCTTGGGAAGTGGCTCAGTTGGCAGTGTCTGCCCAGTGTGCATGAAGCCCTGAATTTGATCCCTAGCACCATATAAACCAGGTGTGGTGGCACATGCCTGTAATCCCAGCCACTGGGGATTAGGGGCAGGAGGATCGGGAGTTCCAGGTCATCCTTGGCTATATAGCAAGTCTGAGACCAGCCTGGGTTACTTGAGAAGGAAAAGGGTCTGCCTTGGTCTGATTCAGGAGACGGGCTCACTCCCATTCCCAAGTGTGCTCAGAAAACTGCCACTCCCATCAGCCGCCATAGTGTCCCTCTCCCTGGAGACAGGAGCTACCCTCCACTCTTAACTGGCAGGGCTGTGGGTCCCCGTGGGAGATCGGAGTCACGTAGCTAGACTGCATCCTCATCCCTCATTCTTTGTTCATTCTCAGGACATCTCCCCCACAGATGGTGGCAGGACTCCCCACACTGCTCATCCCTGTGAATATGGTTCCTCCACCCAGTTGCCTACTTGGCCTTCAGAGTTCTTGGCTAATTTCCCTGCATTCTGCCCGAGGGTGTAGGAGCCTTCCCACAAGAGCCTGATTAATCACTCGGAGTTGAAGGTTACCAAGAAAAATATGCCAGAGCGTGACAGGCCATTAGTATTTGTGTTGTAGGGAAACCAGTAATCATCTTAATTGGTGCTCGCTTTGGAGCAGAGCGGGGCTCTCTCCGGTTCGCTGTCTCCTTCCTGTACCCTTAGCACTAGGAAAATGTACCTGCCACTCGCCATGGCAGCCTCATTTCACCCCACAAACGCTGGGTCATCTGAACTGTCTCAAAAGAGTAGGGCAGGGCCAGTCAGAGGTGCATGAGGTCACTGGAGCAAGCCTGCCTGTGTCCCTGGGGATGTCAGACCTGTGGCTTTGGTGGTGACCAGTCATGCCTTCCAAAACACAGGTGATCCCAAGGCCCAGGGATGAATGAAGCCAGTCTTTGGGGACCCTCAGAATCAGTAGTTTCCACCCAAACCTGGCTGACTCTGAGCCTCTCTCCCTCTTCTCTTTCATTCTTTCTCTCACTCCTATTCCCCTCTCCATTCTTCCCTCCCTCCTTCCTTTCTTTTTCTCCTCTGTTCCTCCCTGCCGGCCTCCCCCCATTCCTTCTTTCTTTCTCTCTCTCTTTCTTCCCTTCCTTCCTTCCTTCCTTCCTTCCTTCCTTCCTTCCTTCTTTCTTTCTTTCTTTCTTTCTCTTACCTCTATCCTCCCCCCCTTACCCTACACTGTTTATGCCTATTCTCGAGGCGGATGAGACCTGCCCCCCTCTTTGAGAGGGGCCCTACTTTTGTGTATCATCCCAAAGCAAGATTAGTGTGTATTCGTCATCTGCTCAGTTCTAGCCTAGAGAAACGGTCGTGTGTAAACCGTGAGCCTACCTAACAACCACCATTGTGACACAGCTTTTAATCACACTGTGTTAGAAACAACTTTAAAATTCATCCACACAAGAAGAGGAGAGACAATATAGGCCCTCTGTGGAATGTGGTACAGCCATTGAAAGCACTGCTGTGGAAGCCAGGTGTGGTGGCACACACTTGTGACCCCAGTACTCCAGGATTCGGAGGCAGGAGAATCAGGAGTCCAGAGTATGCATGGCTACAGTAGTGAGCTTGAGACCAGCCAGGATAAGTGAGACCGGTTCAGAACCCTAGAAGCAGAGTTCTGCCACATTGTATGGAAAAAGTAGGTTGCCACACAAACACATATTGTGTGTGTGTTGTGTGTGGTGGTGAGGAACCACAAAGAAAAGGGAAGAACGGATATACTCCAGCTGCCAACAGTGGTGACCCATGCGACAGTGGCGTGAACAAGGGTTGAAGGTCACTGCCAAAAGAAACCTTATTCCTCGAAGTTCGATTCTCTTTGTTGTACTAGAACACTCTGACCAAAAGCTACTTGAGGGAAGCCGAGGTAGCAACCTAGAGGCAGAAACCATGAAGGAATGCTGTTTGCTGGCTTCCCTGCCTACTTTTTTATGCAGCCCAGGCCCCTCTGCCCAGGAGTGGCAGCACCCACAGTGAGCGGGGCCCTCCTACGTCAATAGCGATTAAGAAATACCCACAAGCCAGCGTTGGGAGAGGCAGCTCCCAGATTGAGATTCCGTCATCCCAGGTGTGTCTGTAGTTTTTTGGTTTTTTTTTTTTTTTTTTTTTTTTACACTCATAAAGACTATGTCACTTTCATCTGTAATGTTTTATTTATTCAAGGAGTGCTTATTTCTCATTTATTTGGAAAGTGATAGTCTTCAAGCAAAGAAGATAATTGATTCAATCACTTACTTCCCACAAGGTTTTAACATGACCCCCCTCCTGCAAGGGGATTGTGTCATAATCCTGCTACACTGAATTTTTGCTTCCGAACAAAGAGCGTGTTTGATACTTACACAGCCTTAAGAAGTGCACCCTTTCCATCTAAAGCAATTATGAACAACTTCCTCGGTGCATGTTAATGAGATAGATCATTAGCGAAGGTCATTCATTGGTTTCCAGTTCCCTGGGCACTCAGAGAGAGGCTCTAGGGCCCTGAGCCTTTGTGTGAGTGTCCTCTCTCTCCCAGAATGTCCACCCTGTGAAGTCCACTGAAGCCAGCCTTGGTGGCCTCTCCTATCCTGGTCCTGTTCCACACTGAGTCCTCAAGTGTGTTTGCTGATCTTTGCACACACATACATCCACAGTGAAAGGAATCCTGGTGGCTAGAAACGCAAGCCCTGCTGGTGCTGGCTGTCTGCACTGAGGTGACTTTCTGGGTCCCTACAGTTAGAAGATGACTGCCCCACTGACTGCTCCTTGCTACAGCACACACAAGGTCTCTGTTCCTCCTTATTTGGATCTGACCTGATGATGGCCCAGCTGCAACAGTGTCTCTGTTCTTAGAGAGCACCTATGCCCAAGACAGGAGCACTGACCATTAGGGGAGGATGTGTAGGCATGTGCATGTTCGTGTTTGAGTGTGGAACAAAGCAGAATTCCCAGGCATCAAGCAGCTGATGCTCAGCCGGAGGCCTGGAACATCCCTCCCATTGCTGCTCTGGGTTCAGAACTGGAGACCGCTAGCCAGCATCACCTCGCACACAGCTCCTCATACTGTAGCGTTCCCTCCAGGCAACATTTATGCGTGTTCTTTCTGGCCTTTGACAAATTAAGACAAACCTAGCACTGAAAAAGTACAAATTGTTCACAGCTGGGGCAGGGAGACAATTTCAGGGGTAGATAAATAGGCTAGTGTTTATAAAAAAGGAAAACAGCGTCTGTGCTGATTACTGGGTGCCTCTCTGCAGGCGCTATTGGATTATAGGAGTCAGGGTTCATCTGGATTTCCCCCGTTCCTGGAGCATTACATGGTGGGACAATAGAGTCACACGGTGCCAGGGCTGGAGGGAACCCTCGAGGCCACAGTCCAACCTCGCATCCGATGTCTGAGGTTGGTTAGTCAGTGCTGCACCCGACTGGATTGACAGTGGTAGGAGACTGTGTCTTCCGGGCCTAGCTAGACAACTCTCGTGCGCTTCCTTCTCCATGCTGAACTTAGCTCTAGTCCCCTGCAGTGGTTCTTCTGGCTCCAGGAAGACAGAGTGATACCAGGAGAGGGCCTGAGCCAGAGAGCCCAGATGTTGACACTGGGCGAATTCTCTACCTCTCCCTACCTTGGTCTCCTTGTTGGTTCTTTGGGGCTGCATCCTGCACTTGGGATTCTCGGATGCAAGAAACGCAGCGAGGGAAAAGACCTGCTAGTGCTACAGCAGTTCTCAACCTGTGGGTCACAACTCCTTTGGGGCTCCAATGAGTCTTTCACAGGGGTCACCAGAGACCATCTGCATATCGGATATTTACATTACAGTTCATAACAGTTCAAAACTACAACTACGAAGTGGCAACAAAATAACTTTATGGTTGGGGGTCACCATATGAGGCATTGTATTAAAAGGTCGCAGCATTAAGAAGGTTGAGAACCACTGGTCTACAGGTACTGATCTCCAAAGAAGACTGACATACTGCCATTTAAAAGTAGGAAAACGCCAGGCGGTGCTGGCGCACACCTTCAATCCCAGCACTCAGGAGGCAGAGGCAGGTGGATCTCTGTAAGCTTGAGGCCAGCCTGGTCTACAGAGTGAGTTCCAGGACAGCCAGAGTTACAGCAGAGAAACCCTGTCTTGAAAAACAAAAACAAAAAAAAAGGTAGGAAAACAGGCTTCAGAAGGACCGGGGACACATCAGCACTGATGCGGTCCTCAGAATTAAAACATTCCCCCTTAGAGGAGGCTCACAAACCTCAAGAAGCTAAGGAAACTTGCAAGGAAATTACACAGGGCCCCTCGCTAGTGTTACAAAAGCAGTAACAGTTGCTAGGGAGGAGACTCTCCGAGGAGCTGCCTGCAAGCTGTGCAGAGACCCCACAGGGATGCAGCTTTCCTAAGTCATCACTCATACAGGAGGCTTTTCAGAGATATAGCTGTTTGGGGGTCACCCACACCCCTATAAGTTACCCCAATAAACTTACTGGTTCACAGAGACAGACCTGGAGGATCATTTCTGTGGTCTGCTGTTGGTGCCCTGTCTGGGGTAAAGAGACATGTATTCATGTCTCCCCAGGGAAAACATCGGGGGGGGGGGGATCACAGAGAAGAACACTGGGAAACTGGTCAAGAAATAAACTGTTTGGTTTGGCCATCTCTGACAGGGGTGACTAACGCAGCTTGTCATGTGACACACGTATACACAACACACCTGACAAGACATGTCAGCGACCGGCTTGCATCCTGCTGGACCTTCCTAGGGGCCTCTGCATTTGTAATGACCTGCCATCTACCTGTGCTGTGTCACTCTGTGACACTCCTGTGTCACATCTACCTGTGCTGGGGTCACATCCCATCGATACATAGCCATCTCACAGAACAGACCTGGGTATGATGTGCTGAGAACACCCACCACACCGCTCCTCTTGTTAAGTGTGGAGTGGTGTTTGGACGGGAACTTCTTGAGCAGTCAGTTACCTGCTGCTTCCAGACACTAGCTCCCTGGACTGGGACACTCCCAAGAGGGTACCTGGATGGCAGCCCCTCCCCCCAGCATGCTGTCTGTCTTCCCTTCTTTGGCAGGTGAGTTTTCTAGGTACTCAGTGCAGGGATCTAAAACTGTAAGAGCAGAAAGTGACAGACAAGGTAGATCAAATAAACATTGTTCAGCAGACATCTGTTGGCGCCTTCCATATGCTAGGTGCCATGAGATAAATAAGTTACCCTGTGCTCTGCCCCCAAGAAGCCTGAGCCAGACAGGCACAGCCCTTGGGGACTGAATGAGCATCACCCCGGGGTGCTACTTTGGAAGCACGTCAGGCATGAATATGATTCCCTAGGACAGAGACACAGAGGTGTGTGCTTGGAGGGACATGCAAGAATAAAGGAAACAAGGTGAGAAAAATCTGTGGAGCAGACTCAGCGGAGTAGAGCATGAGATAGAGGGAGATGAAACCGGAAGAATGAGAATGACGAGTCCGTCACTACTGAGAGAGACCTGGATTGTCTCCACATGACTGTGGTAGTGGAATGAGAGGCCAGAAGATTCCTGTCTTTCAGATTAGTTCCTGGGTAGAAGCTTCTAGAAGCAGCCAAAAAATCTCAATGTTCCTGCCCAAGTGCTACCCAGTGTGGAAACAGTCTGAGTAGTCTGAACACACAGTGTTGGCTTGGGGTAGGGTGTGTGTGTTCCCGCCCACGCACATACAGCATGCATGTGGAGTTCAGAGGATAACTTGTAGAAGTCACTTCTCCTTCCACCATGTGGGTGCCAGAGATGGAACTGGGGCTGTCAGGGCCTTGGCAGCAAGCACCTTTACTCTCTCCCTCCGACATCTGCCCACCCTTTCCTTTTCTTCCTCAGTGGGGAGCCGATGTACAGGAGAGAGGTGCTTAGAGAGCTCCGACATGTGCTCGGCTCTTTCTCTCTATGAACTGTGCAGGAAAACCCCCAGGAGACACTTTTGCCCTTTAACAAATGAGAGGCTGACAGGCCAGCGTGTTGCTGGGATGGAAATTTTCCTTTTCCTTTCTTGATAACCCTGTGAGTGATAGGCGTGGAAGCCTGCATCCTGCGTGAAACACATGTTGTTCCTGGACATCTGTCGAGCGACATGATTAAAAGCAGCCACCGGGAGCCCAGGACGAAAACTGCCCAAGAGCCTGACTCCCTGGATGGGCTTCAGCTGAGGGAGGCCGCAGCCGATTGGTGGGGAGTCACTTTCAGAAAACAGCATAATTAACTCCATCAAGGTGGCTCTCTAAGTACTTTTCTTCGTTGTCTGACTATTAAGTAGATTTATGACCCTGCCCACCTGCTGAAAAGAGACTGAGGCATTTAACCGAAATTAAAAATGCAGGCGAGGCTGTCTGTCTAGGTAATAGCAACCCTCTCAATAGGTGACTCATCTTGCATGGAACGGGGACAAGCGGTTCATTTGCGTGATGAAGTGCTTGCCAGCCCTGGCAGCCAGCTGGAGGATGCCGTTGCTTGAGAAAGGATCGTAATCCATTCTTAAAACCACCAAAGGCATGTTCCGGCCAGAGACCTGTGCACGTGGGGCGGGGGGGCCTTCTGTAATGTGATGTCAAAGAAAACATTCAAGGAAGGTATGTATACACACGTCTTTAGACTGCAGGTTACTTCAGCCATGCCATCTCTGGGCGTTATAAAGCTCACACGTTCACCTAAGCCACGGACCAGCAGGCACCTGACTGTAGGAGGGATGGTAAGAGTTGAGTTCCTGAGGCACCGGTGTGTTGGCTACTCCTGTTGTGCGGTGACAAATGCCTGACAAGAGCAACTTCAATGAGAACGGGCTTATTTCAGCTCACGGTTTCGGAGGTGTGTTCTAGCATGGCAAGGAAACCCTGGAGACAGGAGTTAGAGGCAGCTGCTCACACTGTATCCACAGTCAAGAAGCAGGAGGGGACGCGTGCGCAACTCACTTGGTCGTTTTTATTCAGTTCAGGACCCCAGGCATGGATTGGTGCCCACACACATTTAGGGTGGGTCTTCCCACCTCAGTTGACCTAACTTAGAAATGCCCTCACAGACTGGCCCAGAGTTTGTCTCCTGGGCAACTGTAGATCCTGTCGAGTTGGCCATCAGTTTCAACCATTACAACCACTAAGCACTTCATAAACTCAGCCAGTGCCAGGTCCTCCCTGAGCCTGTTTCTATAGGTGCCAGCTATGGTTATCTCGCCTGGAGTGGGGTCTTCCAGGAGCCCTAAAAAGTCACATATGCCAGGCAGTATCTCGGAGGACTTGAGGCTGGACCAAGCCCTTGATGGAAGAGGCCACAGAGAGGCTTGTCGTTACTAACCAGGGCAACCAACAACAATCTCTGGATACCCTTCCCCCCAAGCCACACCATGAGGGGCTGTCTGCTGTCCCCACTGCCTCTCCCCTTCCTCCCCCATCTCTGAATTTCCCTCCAGAAACAGCCAGTACCATTTCACCCCAACTTCTCTTTCCATCTCCTTACTCCTATTGCCACCTGCCCCCCAAAACCCCTTCCATACCAGGCAGGGTTCTCGCAGAGGATACCCGGTGGATGGAACAGCCTCCACTCCTGTATCTTCCTCCTTGACTCACCCGGGAATCTGTGTATTTCAGGGTTATGGTATGTGCATTGGCTTGACTCTACTGGAGGCTGTTTGTGGTGGGGTTTTGTTTTAATGCAGGGGCTAGGAGCATGGCTCAGTTGATAAAGTGTTTGCAATGCAAGTATGAGGACCTGAGTTTGATTCCCAGAATCCATGGGGGGGTGGGAGACATGATGGCACACACCTGTAATCCCAGCACTGGAAACGCAGAGGTTGGCCAGATCACTGGAGCTCACAAGCCAGTGAGAGACCCTGTCTCAGAAAACAAGGTGGATGACTCCTGAGGAACGATACCTGCATAGGCATGTGTGTGCACAACACATACATACACAGACACACAAACACACACACACACAATTTTTTAAAATTATCTCCACTTTGTTTATCATACCCAGTACAATGGATATTTTGTCAATAATTATTAAGCCTCATTGCAGTGTTCCCCTGTGTTAGACTTTATTCTCTCCTGTTCAGGGGATAATGACAAGAAAAGCAACTGTGTGACATCGTCAGTGCAAGTACAACTGATTTTTTTTCTGGTGTTTTCCACACACAGTTGAATAAGATTGTGTCACCCATGGGTCCAGAGCACTGACTGTACAAACATTCGGCTCCATCTATTTCCTCTTGTCCTCAACCCAAATGTTTGTACACTGAAGCTCTTGTTATTTTGTTCTTTCTCTGTAGCATCAGAGTTGTGGCATTAAATGGAAATTTTTGAAAAGTGGTCATCTTAAGCCGATCATGTGATTTACAAATTTTAAGACTTTAAAAGGCAGCATGTGAACCAGCTGTTACATAAAGAGACATTGAGTTGCCATTAAAAGGTGGGGTCTAGCCAGATGTTCTGCTGGCTTTTGACAAAAAGCTCCTGCCCATTTCCCACAGATCTGTGGTTTGATGTTTTCCATCCTCAAAGGCTCAAAGGGGAGTGTAAAACATTCCCCCATGCATGCGTGCTTTCCTGGCAACCTCTGTGGTGAACAGAAAAACTCAGCACACTCTCTCGAGTCTTGGAAGAAGGAAGAAGGCCACTGGCATTTCAGAGACCTTGAGTCAACAGAAAGGATTTGAGACATGACCTGCTGAGGTGAGCAGGTAGGGACAGTGGACGCCTGCGTGTTCTCAGAAGCTTGGTCGTCACAGCAGCAAAGGGTCTTGCAAGAAGCACCTGCCCTGGTTCGGAACTGAGGCAGAAGACCACTCTATCGGGATTAAGTGCAGTATCTTTATCACTGACGGATCCAGGATGAGCCCCCAGGCTGAAGCTGTCTAGAGAGTAGGAGTGGACTCACCGGGAGATGGGGGAAGCAGTGCAGGATCTTCAAGCCCAGCTGGTTAACTGAATGGGAATACAGAGGAGAGAGTGGAGAAGGCACATTCCAGTGTGTCCATTTTTAATATCACTTCTGTCTATGTGTGTGCACACATATGTATCTGCGTGTGCAACTTTGCTAGGTTTCATGTGTGTGTGCTGATGCATGTGCATGTGAAGACCAGAGGGCAGCCTTGAGGGTCACTTCTCAGGCACCAGCTACCTTGTTTTTTTGAGACCTGTCTCTCGCTGGCCTAGAGCTCACCAATTAGGCTAGGTTGATCTGTCAGCAAGCTTCAGGGGCCCTTCTGTCTCTGCCTTCCCAGCTCTGGGATTAAAAACATCTGCTACCACATCCGGCCTTCTTGAATAGACCCTGGGGATTGAACTCAGGTCCTTGTGCTTGCAAGGCATGCACTTTTCATACTGAGACATCTAGGTCCCCCTCCCCACCAGGGCTTTCTTGATTAATCTTAATTAACAGAGTTCTTCAGAAACACCTCTGCTAAACCACAGCTGGCTCCCCATTTTCAGCCAGGCCAGTGAGGGCTGGGTTTACAATGCTGCACACATCCTAAGTGCCACTACACCTAGACTTTCACGAGCAGATGTGGGCCTCTGGTGAGTGCAGAGCTCTGTTGCTTCTCTCTGAAAACCCTCAGCATCTTCCCCAGTGGCAGGTCACTTACCTTTCCCAAACGAGTGATGCTCCCATGTAGCCATTTCTCAGAGCATATGAAAGCCCTGGGCCACTAGAGGCTTGGCATCAGGCAACTGGAAACTGATACCCATCAGGCAGTGTGGATCAAGCAGCCAAGGAATGGCGAGGCCATGCAGTTAGCGATGCCTGACACCTGCCTGATGCCTGGCCATCAACTCCCAAGTGTCTGAACACAGCTTCATTCAGGACTTTGCTGAGCCTCAGTTCCCCTATATGGGGCACAAGAGAGTCATTGGTGACCACCTTCTGGAGTCTTGGGAATGAAATGACCCAAGTATACAGCAGCCACACAGGGCTTTGGCAACAGAAAGCATGTAACCATAAAGGTGAGGGCCATCACTCCTCAAAATGTTTCCTCTGGTGAGAAGTACCTTTACATCATAACAGAACAAAGTAGGATGCTTTCAGCTGCACAGGCTTTCCTCTCTCTCTCCAAAAGGGTCACTGGTGCCTCCGAGCACTCCGAAGTTGACAAGTAGACACATCTGTCCCTGAGGATGAACTACTCAGGACACCAGAAAAATCCAGCAGAGCCAGGATGCCACAGGACCCAGAACGCCTGCAAGTCCACAAAAGGCAGTATCTGCCACTATGGTAACCCCAGGTGGTCTGAGGACCAGCTGGAGAGTGCTTATTTCACATCTCTGTGTCCATCCAGACACAAGGGACACACACAGAGCCTCCTCATTCCTGGTGCCTCTCAGACAGTGTTTCTGCAAGCCTCAGAGGCAACAGGCTTTGAAATTTGGGTATAGTCCACATGAGAATTAATTTTACATCTCAGAGCACCAAAGACTCCCCGAGAGCCAAAGGCAGAATTTGAGTCCTGTCTTCAGCACTTAGACTGCTGATGCCCTGTGGACCCTTCCCCTGTAACACTGAAGGAAGTCAGACGAAGCCACAGAGAGAGTGACACGCAGAAGAACCCTGAAGCCTGGTGCTGGGCACAAAGGACACCTGAGGAGCAGAGCGTCCACACATCTCACCTCACCAAACTTGTGGTTCAGAGATCTGAGCTGAGGGGTGTGGACGATTAGTTCCAGGATACCCCCAACAGCTGACCCGGGCACCCACTCTGGTCGCAGAGGTACAAAAAGGCTACTCAGGCTGATGATGGGCTCAGCTGGTACGCTGTTTGCCAGCCTGGCCAGTCAGTGAGCTCCAGATTTGATGGGAAACTTTGTGTCAAAAAATAAAGTGGAGAGAGAGGAAGATGTAAGTAAGGGGTTAGCAAGATGGCTCAGCATGGAAAGGTACCCGCCACCATACCTGACAACCTGTGTGCAGTCACTAGAGCCCACATGGTCGAAGGAGAGAAACTTCCCCGAACTGAGGGGAAAGGGGAAAGATACAGACAGACAGACAGATAGACTGGTAGGGAAGAACTGGACACACATAGCCTCAAATCTCCTGCACTCAGGCTTTTCTCCCTCTAGGCCTCAGTTTCCTCTCCTCTGACACCAGAACCAATGGCATCTGTCTGTCCCCCTGGTGTGGGTCTTGAAGAGGATGCAAGATTATTCAGCCTCTCCTGGAGCGATGACCACCCTGCCAGCGTTCTCGGGAAGAGGTGGAGGCTGTGCTGTTCCCAAGTGAAGGGCCCTTCTTCGTGAATTCCCTGGCATAGACTCTGTAAGCTTCTGGGCCTCAGTGAGGCAGGACAGGGAGGAAATAAGAGTGGCCACATGGGTCACTGGAAGCCAGCACTGACTGTGTGCTCAGCTCTCCCACATGGCAGGGGGCAATCGAGATGGCATTCTATACGTCCCACTCATGGACACTCCTATAACGAAGGGGGGTACTGAGTGACAGAGTGTAGGTTGTAGGAACCAGGTGAGAGGTCTCTATAGACATAGTGTTCTAATCTGTAGCTATTTATTGAGCAAGTTACATCTCTACTCTGAGCCTTAGTACCTTCTATAAACAGGACCACTAGACACCCTGTGTTGTAGGTGTCTCAAGTAATGCAAGTGCAATGGGGAGACCTGTGTGTGAGCCAGGCTCAGCAGGTGTCCCCCGTAATTGTCACCATGGTGACCGTCATCACCCTCATTTGCGGTTCCTTTTAGCTCCAAATCCTGTGACCTTCTGAGGTGTCCCCAGTGCAAAGAGACTTGTAAAATAAGGCAGCCCTGCTTTGAGCAAACACACCTTCTCACAAGGACAGGAGGCTAGTAATTGCCCCTAAATAATCGCTCCAACTTTACCTCTAGCTGTCGAAAGGCCCTAATTGGCCAATTGGTAGCAACTGCAGCCATCTGCATTAGGGTGATTTAGCGATGGGGCTCTGTGCATGTGGGGACCTCAGTGATTACACAGAGGAGGTGATATTTCTCCCTCCGTGGGAGCACTGTGTGGCACAGAAGATAATCTCACTCGCAAGTTAATGACCCACTGGTTGAACCCAGCCCAGAAGCAGCAACAGGCACAGACTTGCTGTGGATTTCCTGTTTCTTTGGAAAGACTGTTCCAGGAACAGCCACCCACCCGAACTTGGTCACACCTCTTGTGAGTGTCTCAGTGCCTGAGAGCAAACGAGACCAGGAAGGCATTCTGCTGCCCCGCCTTGCTCTATATGTGAATATAATCCTTCCCCAGGGTTACCTAGGGTGACCTTCCTGGTTCCACAGAATTCCAGCTGGGGACGCTGCCCCCATCAAGTGAAAGGCCCCCCAAATCACCTGTTCTGACAGACCTGACCCCTAGTTCACAGCTGGGGAGGCAAAAACAAAAAACAAAACTTGGCTTGACTCTATTTTTATTTCTTACTGTTTTTTGTTTATTCACCCTTAATCGTAAATGGTACCATGTGTACATTTATGAGGTTTAAAGCTTCCATTAAAAACAAGTGTAGAGGGCTATGGAGATGGCTCAGTGGTCAAGAGTCCTTACTCTGTAAGCTTGAGGACGTGAGTTTGAATCCCCAGCACCCATGTAAAAAGCCAGGCATAGCTGTGTATGTCTGTAACGCCATCCTTGGGGGACGGGGGCAGGGGGATCCTTAAGCCCTTATTGTTCAGTATGTATGTATGTATAGCTGTACTGTGTATGCACATGTATGAGGCACAAGTGTGCCACAGCACATCCGTGAAGATCAGAGAACAACCTGCGGGGATCTGTTCTGTCCTCCACCGCGTGGGTCTCAGGAATCGAGCTCAAGTTGTCAGGTTTGGTGCCAATCCCCTTGACCCGCTGAGCCGTCTCTGCAGCCCTCGCGCTGCCCTAATTACTACAGCAGGGTAGTACATTTAGTCCGTGAAGAGATCAAGAAATGTGAGTCTCCCAACATTTTCTTTCCTAAAAGACCTCCACTATTCTGGATCCTTCGTTGCCATATGAATTTTAAGAGCAGCTTGTCAACTGTCGCCTGAGACAAAAGGCACCATGACTCCAGCCACGTTAAGTCTGTCACTAGAAACCACTGCCATCTTCACCCCTGAACCCTGAGCGAGGGATGTCTTCCCATCCGTCTTGGTGTTTCATGTTTTCCAACCGTGTTGTGTTGTGTTGTGTTTTTTTCCAAGACAGGGTTTCTCTGTTGTAACTCTAGCTGTCCTGGAACTCACACTGTAGACCAGGCTGGTCTCGAACTCAGAGATCCACCTGCCTCTGCCTCCTGAGTGCTGGGATGAGAGGCGTGCACCACCACGACTGGCTAATGTCGTTCTTGTTTTATTGACATATGGATAGTGTTTTTATCATATTTAATTGTACTTCTCGTCTGATACATACACATCCCATGGACTCTTAAATACTGAGCTGTACGGATCTCTTTTAAGTTAGCCCTTTGTTCTGGTTTCTCTGGAAGTGTGTGGGATTTCCTGTGTGAAGGCTTATGTCATCCTCAGTTGCAAATGACACTGTTCTCTTTTCCAGCCAGGTCTTTGTGCTTTTAGAGTCTTTTTTTTTTTTAATCAGTTGCACTGGCTAGGAAATCTGGTCTAATGGTTGAAAGCTTTGAGCACACACAGCTTTCCTGGCTAAACGGGAGTATCAGCTACCACTAACTGTGGCGTTAGCGACAGGGTTTTTTTCATTTGTGTTTTGGGATTTTTTTAAGCCATCCCAGATTTTCATTAAATCCCAAACCCTAATGAACATCAAGAGACACCAACAGGAAGACTAGGTAGGACTTATTTATTTTTAATTTATATGTATGAATGTTTTCCTAAATATATGTATATTGCACTACTTGCATGCAGTGCTCTTGGAGACCAGAAGAGGGCACCAGTTCCCCGGCACATATTTGAACCTCTATGTGGGTGCGGTTGGCCACTGATCTGGGTCCTCTGCAAGAGCAGCAAGTGTTCTTAACCACTGAGCCAGCTCCCCAACCTTTTTTTATTACATTCTTTAAAATATTATTTTGTGTCTACAGCCATACCACCTTGAACTCACCCAGTTGCGTCTGATCTTGGAAGCTAAGCAGGGTCAGGCATGGTTAGTACTTGGATGGGAGACTGCCTGGGACTATCAGGTGCTGCAAGCTTTAAAAATCAAATTTGTGTGTGCATTGGGGGAGGAGGATGGCAGCACACACATGCCACAGGGCAAGTGTGGCAATCAGGACAACTAGAGGGAGGGAGTCTCCTTCCACATGAGTCCCAGGGGTTAACTTGGGTCATCAAGCTTGATGGCAAATGCCTTTACCAAAAGATTCATCTCACTAGCCTGAACGTCTTCAGTGCTTCG
The DNA here is from genome assembly GCA_026225945.1 of Cricetomys ansorgei. Lineage (NCBI taxonomy): Eukaryota > Metazoa > Chordata > Mammalia > Rodentia > Nesomyidae > Cricetomys > Cricetomys ansorgei. Next base: position 787,746 of record JAMJFZ010000573.1, on the reverse strand, counting down.
GGACAACTTTTCCAGGCGTAGGGCAGAAATCCAGCCCATGCTAGAGTCAACAAACAAGGAGAGCTGCTGTGTGTAGCAGGGTCTGTCTGCTTCAGGTTCAGGGAGATGGGGGGCAGCACAGTGTCTCTCTCTGTGTTCCTGGTGCCACCCACATCCAGGGTGGGTCCTTCCCTCGCTTAATCCTCTCAAGAAACACCTGCAGAGACACGTCCAGGGCTGTGTCTCCCAGGTGATTCTGAGTCTCAGCATCACAGCCTCTCTCTGTTTGTGCATTGCATGCAGACTCGGTAGCTCCCAGCCCCCTCTCCTCACCTTATTTTCCTGCCCAGAACTTGTGCTAAAGCACCTTCCCAGGTTGCATGGCCATCCCTGAGCCAGACCCTATGACCAAGTGATAGAATGTTATTATTGGCTAGGCCTGAGCCACATGCTCCCACTTATTCCAGGGGAGAGAGGTCAGCCCTACCAAAGCTGGATGGACACAAGAGGAAGAGGGTCAGTCTCCCCAGGAAACAATTCTTCTCTCAGGAAATGAAGGAAAAGACACTAGATAGGCATAAGCTGTCTGTGTCCCTACCCTTGCATGTGAAGTGTCTCTGTGTTCCAGCCCTGGTGCATTACTGGACCCTCTATGAGCCTCAGTTTCCCCATTTGTAGGTGTTGGCCCCTGCCCTCCATGGCTCGTCTGAGACCTGTTTGGCAGTGAACTGGGAACCTGTGTCCAAACTGGTGAGTCACAGAGCAGTTCCCAGGCAGCCACCCTGACCTGCCTCTCCCCCTCTGTCTCCTCACAGAACACCTGAAGAAGCCCCTGGAGGACTACATGGCCCTTTTTCCCAGTGTGAGGATCCTCCGAACCAAGAAACGGGAAGGCCTGATAAGGACCCGAATGCTGGGGGCTTCAGCTGCCACCGGGGACGTCATCACATTCTTAGACTCTCACTGTGAAGCCAATGTCAACTGGCTCCCCCCTTTGCTTGGTAAGGAGTGGGGAACCCTGGAGTACATGGGTAGCCTGCCACCCCAAGGTGACACTAGGACTTTTCGGTTGCCTGGTATCACCCAGAAGAGCTCCAGGCTCCAAAAAGGGCTCAGAAGTTCAGGCCTGTCCCCTTGTTTCACAGAGTAGGAAAGGGTCAAACATCAGCTTGCCTTAAGTCTGTTGGAGAGCAAGCCAAAGCTTTCTACCATTGAGAGCCAAATGACAGGGCCTGGGATATAGCTCAGTTGATAGAACACTTGCTTCACACGCATAAGTCTCTGGGTTCGATCCCCAGGACTGCACTGCATAAATGAGGAATGACAGCATACACCTGTCACCCCAGCACTTAGGAGGTAGAAGGATCAGAAGTTCAAAGTCATCTTCAGCTGAATAGTGAGTCTAAGACCAGACTGGGATTCATTAAGACCCCGTCTTAAACAATAGAACCAAACTGAGATGTGTGTGTGGCAGGGAGTGGGATGTCTTTATGTCAAATGAAAGCAGTTACTGCTTGACACCAATACTGTGAGCCAGGCCTTTCAAGAGTGCGCAGGATCTAACTGGTTTTCTTTGTAGCAAAAGAAACTGCAGTTGAGATGCACAGTAACTTGCTTGTTCCCTTGGGCCATTGGTGTCAAAGTCACCATCTGTCAGGCACCAAAGTCTGTTCTTGTCCACAACTCCACACTGCCTCCCAGGTTCCTTTCCTCTCAGATACCCAGGAGGGAGTCACAATTGCAGGAACCTTCCACCGAAACCTGCGGGTAGAGCCCGGGCACGAGGGACTCATAGTGGAGGAAGTCCTGGTCAGGACACAAGGGGTTCCACCCAGACAGAGGCAGTAGGCAGATGCTGCCAGGCAGACAGCTAAGACAGGTGTTCTGTCAGGACTGGGAGACATGACAGGGCAGGACCAGGGCAGACTGTGAGGTTAGCACCCTCAAGAGAAAAGTGAACTCCTCCCAAGAAGACGGTAGGCTGTCCATCACAGAAGACGGACATGGATGGCAAATGAACGAGCCATCACAGTCCCCCAAAAGAGCCATGATGCCCCAGCCAGACTCTACCCCAGACATGCTGATCACGGTGGTCGGAGGGGCCTCACTAGCTACTAGTGCTACCTGGTCCAGCAACCACAGCAGCAAATGCCACTGTGCGGGTGAGAACTGAAAACCAGCCCCACGCTATCTACTGGATAACCCCCGCTGGGTGTTTTTCCTGACCACATCACTGAGAACTTAGCTGAGTCATGCACTTCTGACGATTGGGCCAAGGGTCGCACTGGGCTGAGAGAAAGACCAGAATTTCTAGTAAACTGTGTATTTACTTAAACCAAACAATGCCCTTCATCTGCCTCTCTCCCAAAGGAGAGAGGATGGAAATGCCTCAGCCTTAGCACCCAGCACATCTGCAGTCCGAGAGGAGCAGCCCTGTGGAGGGTCCTCTCCTGAGAATGAGGTGGTGGGCCACTGGGTTGAGCTTACCTAAACAGCCCTTAACTCTGTTTCTATGGGAATGGGTGAGGAGTATCTTCATCCTCCGCAGAAGGAAAACACATCCCCTCTCCATCTCTTTTCTTTTTTCTTTTCCTTTTCTCTAGTAGAAACACAAGAACCTCCAGGTAGATCCCAGCGTGGCTTTTGTCTGTGAATCCATCAACACCTCCAGGCTTGGCTGGCTCTGCCCTAGTTAATGGTTAGACATTATGGAGCCTGAGGACTCAGCCTGGTGGGGCAGCCACTCTGAGTCATCATCTCTTCTCTTCATCATTATCATCTTCCTCCAGGCTCTGAGAGTCCCTCCTAGTTTAGGCCACACCTGTACTTGGATTTGACTTATATAGCCCAGCGGGCAGGCTCGGCGTTTCTTACTACATTTTCTTGTGACAAAGAGGACAGAGGTACTCGGGCCCATAATGGCTCCTGTGAGTGTTTCACAGTAGCCATCATGGTCATGGGAAATGGGGACCATCGGTTTCTCAGTCTTCAGAGAACCTTGGAGTGGGGCATTCTATCCCCCTGTGGTCAACAAGGAAACCAAACCTCCCAGGCATCATCCAGCCATGTCCAAAGCTGCACTCTGAAGGGGTGACATCAGGATGTGAACTTGGGCATTCAGTTCCCAAACAGGTACAGTGACACAGGCCACTGCCATCTAGCAAGGTCAGCTGTCAGCCATCCTTGGCACCAACCATCCGTGGACGTGAAAGCTCCACAGAGGTCTTGACTAATTAGGATAGGGGCCCTTCTCTGGATTTTTCCCTCGTGGCCCCTAAGCGTCAGGAAGACACACCCCTACCCAAGGGGGTCTGTCCACAGGCAGATCCAAGCCATGCACCAGGGATCTGACTCAGTGGGTGAGGTGAACAAATCTCCCCAAGTGCATTGTGTGACGCTACCATCCATATTTGGGGATACATGCCACAAGTGGCATCTCTGCAACTGTGTGTGTGTGTGTGTGTGTGTGTGTGTGTATTAGCATTAGTGCATGCTGGACAAATGCTCTACCACGAAGCGACATCTCCAGCCTCTGCAACTGTTTAAACCATGTGTCAAAATTAGAAATTCAGTGGCCAATCCAGTACACACCTGCCCACGTACAGTGAGACTAAACCATGCTTCCTGACATCACTTTGTCTGTCACAGAATCTGCTGTCTGGTGAAGTGAGGTTGACGGTCACCATTCTCCAGTCTTGCACACATGTATGCACATACACACAATTTCACCACTTACCTACCCTCCTGTAGGTCATGTCTTGTGATTAGAAAACAGGCACAAATGCTGTTTTGTGAGAAATACTGTATGGCTGGGCCACATTTGAGCCCTGCCCTTCTTTAGTCCTCTGTGGCCCACATTGCAAGTCTTGAACATGACCCATGACCCTTGACCCTGAGCAGCAGGCGCCCTACTACAACCCATCTGCCCTTCGTGTTGGATCATTGACCCCACAGTGGTCCCTCTGAAGCAGTCAGAGCTCCCTTGTTGGCTGGACATTGGGTAGATCAGCCCAGCACTGGAATCCTGTTAGTAGACTGGGCAGAGTGACTAGGTCAGCTCCTCCCAGGGACCACGGCATGGACTGGGTCACGGCCCCATTTGCTGGCTTGAGTCACTCAGCCTGTGGCATCCCTTAGGGTGTTGTGCTTTGCCTGCATGCCTTCTGGCTTGGGAACCCAGAGCTTACAGGATGCCTGCTCCCTCTTGCATAGTTTGGGCTGTTTAAAAACTCAAGCTGAACTCCCTTGCTGCTGATCACAGATATGGGTGCCCATGAGCAGCTGGGGACAGATAGACACTAGGGAATCTGGCTGCTTTCAGCCATGAGTCTTGATCAGGACTCTGCAATAAGGAGTGTTGAGGCCAGAATAGGGGCCCTCGTCGAAGGATATCGGTGTCTGCCGCAGCAAAGCTGTACGTTCATAGCCCCTGAGGTTGGCATTTTCAAATACTGTGTAATCCAAGCCTTGTAATAATACCCCGAGGCAGACCCTCCCACCCCGCTTCACAGGAGAGGCTCTGGGGCTTGGAGATACTGTCTGAGGAGCTGCTTCCTGTGGTGCCAGGTCTGGAAGGAAGCCACAGTCCTTACAGTAGCCTGCACACTCCAGACACATGTCTGTGAGAGGAGCACTTGAGAGAAGGATAAGGACTTCCAGGCCATCCTTGGCTAAATAGTGAGTTCCAGGCCATCCTGGGCTACATGAGGCCCTGTTTAAGAAAAAAACAAACAACAAACCCTGCAGTGTTCTTCTTCTCCATGGTTCCTAAGCAGCTGTTCAGCTTGGCCATCCTGGGAACTGTTCAAAGTCAGCTGTCCTGGGCTGCTTCCTCCACTAATGGGCCCCTCTCCACCATTCCAGACCGCATCGCTCGGAACCGCAAGACCATCGTGTGCCCAATGATCGACGTCATCGACCACGATGACTTCCACTATGAGACACAGGCCGGGGATGCCATGCGGGGTGCCTTCGACTGGGAGATGTATTACAAACGAATCCCCATCCCTCCAGAACTGCAGAAGGCTGACCCCAGTGACCCATTTGAGTAAGTACAACTGGTCTGGGCTTATACTGAGCGCGACCCAGGGCCCTTCCCAACACACTGGGAGTCTTCACTTATCCTCATGTCCAGTGCAGAGGGTCCAGGTCCTGAGCCTTGACTCAGAACCAAGCACTGAGTATCCAAGCACTAAAATGACGTAGTTTTCTCACAGACACCCCTCCCTTGGATCTCCCACACGTACAGCACCTCTCCTTGTCCAGCAGTCATGTCTCAAGTGTGACGGTTGTCCTAAACCACTCAGGGTTAATGTCGCCTCGGGTGACACAACAGGAGTAGAGAGCAGAACTTGAGTGAGGGGTTCCCATCCCGCTGACACTTGCCTACCGTGCCTCCACAGTTCATTCATGGTGGGGAAGCAGGGTATAGGCTCAGAGGTTCGCACCTGTGGCTTAGAGGTGGGGTCAGAAGCCAGCTGTGGGTAGCCAGTAGCTCTGAAGCCACCCACACGCTCCGTGGGACTGCTGCCATTTCACAGAGGCAAAGTCAGGATAGCAGCAGTGAGGCGTGCCCCCTCCTATACCCCCAGGCTGAGGTGAGGACACCTAAGTACTTACAGTCAGGCTCTCAGTAATGTCCCGGGGATCCCCCACCCCACCCTTGTATGACGGTCCCTTCCACCTGCCACAAGAAAGGCTTAGGAGGCACATGGTTAGGTGCAGCCCTGCTACAACAGTCTGTCCCATGAGTCCTAGGGTCAAGCAGGGGCGTGAAGGCTATCCCCGAGCAAGTTGGTTTGAGGGTTTGACTTTTTTCTTTAATCACACTGGGGCATAGACATCCATCCTGATAGGCTTTCACACAGCAGACATCAGGTGGCTTCTACTCGGTGCTGCCCTGCGTGGGGCGCCATGGTATCACCTGGACCCTATCATGTCACACCATGACTCTCTTAGCCCCCGGCAACCCCTCTGTGCATCATGTCTGTGCCTTGCTGGTGTGGTTCCCTCTTCCCCTGCAGTGGTTTCTCTCAACAAACTTCTTAAATACCGTTTCTTCTGAGCAGCCTTCCTTACTCCATCCCTGCCTCCTCCTCACCCTGGGGCTGGAAGCTGACATGGTCTTTGCCTTCCTTAGTGTTCTTGTCTGTACTTCCCAGAGGCCTTTAGTATTCTCCATCTGTTTCCTGGATTCTCTGTGCTGAGGTGACTTCTCCACCACATTGCTGTCCCCCAAAGGACAGTGGCTTGTCTCCTGACCTCTCCAGCACCTGCTTCATGGATGGCATTCAATGATAAACCAATGAATGAATGAATGAATGAATGAACTTCCTCCCAGAGTAACTGGAAGGATTGAGCTGGCGTCTTTGGACAGCACAGCCGAACTGCAGCTGCTGAGCTCAGTGAGAGAGAATCCTCAAAGGAGCCAGCGCCAAACCAGGTGTCTGGGCTCTGGCCCGGAGGCCGCTTCCATAGGCCTGGCGAGGTCCCAGCTGGCTGTGTTATTTTTCAGTCCCTCTAGAAGGTTCTGCAGCACATTCATGATGAAGACAACTGGTTCAGACCCTGCAACTAAGGGGAAAGCGAGAGATGTGTTTGTGGTGCAGCTGTGAGGCCTGTGGAGAGGAGCGCTGCGGCTGCTGCTGCTGTGGCTGCAGCAGATTTCACTTCACAGATACCCTGAGGTGTTAATCACATTGAAGGGCTGGAGATCTATTTGGTTAAAATGCAGTGGTTTACGAGAGGAAGTGGCAGGCAAGGTCCCCCCACCCATGAGGCCTTGGAGTCCCCAGAAGACAAGCTGGGTTTCTGGCGATGCCATCAGCTGAGAAGCAGGGTCACTGACTGCACATCCTCACAGCCCACCCCTTCTCCAACAGGTCCCCTGTGATGGCTGGAGGACTGTTCGCTGTGGACCGGAAGTGGTTCTGGGAGTTGGGCGGTTATGACCCCGGCTTGGAGATCTGGGGAGGGGAGCAGTATGAGATCTCCTTTAAGGTGAGCCCCTTCTCCTACATGCTTTTGTGGCTGCACTGCTCCTGAGGTCTGAAGGTCCGGAGCTGGCTAGCCACTCCCTGTGGTAGGGGACAGTGTGAGGGTAGAGGGGACCTTCAAGCTTCAGGTCTCAGCCATAGACCTGACCAGCATTTGTTTCTACCCAGCATGGCTGTGATGGAGCCGCCTACCACCATTGGGAAGATGAGGACAGGCAAACCTAGGTCTCGAGCCATGTGGCTTCACAGGTGCCCCACCTGGCTTACATGGTCACCTTTTCGGGTCTTCCCTCTTGTGTCTGTCACAGCAAGAGTCAGCAGAGACACTGGGTGGAAGATCCCGTGGAGAAATCCAAAAGACCTTAGTCCAAGTTCTAATCCTGTCAGTTGATGGCTTTGATCATTTCTCCAGGCTTTGCCTCCTCAGCTGAATGATGCACACACATGCACACACACATACATACATACACACACACACACACACACACACACACACACACACTAAAAGAACCAGCATCCTACATGACCAGCCCCTGTCTGACAAGTCCCCAACCTATGACAGACAACCAGCACCATTACTGGGTTGAACTTCAAGCTTCAGTATAGTGGTCTGATGTCAAGCACAGTGGTGAAGGACCTCAGGTCCTAGCTCAGACACTTCCAGCAGCAGCTACGTGGTCTTGGATATCTCCCCTCACTGAGCCTTAATTATGTCTTCCATAAAATGAAGTTAGTGGTTATGTGGCTCTCAATGTTGTTGAGAATTAATGAGACCATGCTTGCTAGGGGCTATTTAATAAGAGTCCTAAAGCACATTATCATTATCAAGATGCCCGTACCATCTACAGAACTGGCTGCACAGTTCAGTTCTTGGGAATACAAACACCTACCTAGAATTCTGCCCAAACATTTCTCTGGGGTGATAAAGCAGACTGTGTCTCTATTAACCTCCAGGTCTTTGGTGCTGTCTCCTTTGAAAGGACCAGCTTCCCAGATAAAACTAATATTGGTATCAAGGGGTAATGCCCAAAGTATTTAGCAAAATATTTAGCACTAACCAACTGGGGCAGATGGCCTGTAACAGCTCAACCACGCCTGGCGTGGAAGGTGCTGCATGAATATCTGTGGCTGGAGATAACGTGACCCAGAGCAGCTGTGTCACTGGCCAGAGCCGCTCCAAGTGCCCCAGCAACTTGTTCTCCAGAAACTGCTGCCGTGGAGAACAGCAGACAGAGAGTTAGCCACAGAGAGACCTCTAAATCCAAAAGGATTTCATTGTGTTCCACGGGTTTCAAAGACGTGGAGCATTCATCAGGCAGTCGCAGCAGAACAAATGGTAGCTATGTTGTTGTTGTTGTCTTTCTCCACTCAGTTTATTTACAAAAGACTCAGTGATGAAGCCACACTGGAAGGAGGCTGGCTGGAATTCCATCTGATCCAATTATTTTGGGCACCCTCTAGGGGAAATGAGCAGGTGTAATGAGTGGGCCTGGCCTCTGGAAGGGAAGCATTCTTCCCTTAACTCTCTCCTGGCCAGAGACAACCCACCTGTCTTGCCTATGTTCCAGGCCCAAGGCAAACCTCTCCTTCTGCCTTGGTGTCTCTGAATACCAGTTTTTGTCTCAGCCAGGGCTCAGCCTCTCCCAAGAACCAGATTCCCTTTGCTGAGACCCCATTCTTCATAGTGGCAGAAATGACATTGGCCTGAAAGGCACAAGTGTACTTCCTGAAATTATGACAGCTCTGTCCGTTCTGTTAAGCCTGACAGATTAATAACCCAGCTCTGATTCCAGGCAGGGCCTGTTTCTCCTAATGGGAGAACCCCAGCAAACCCATCCCAGGGCTGAGGCTGTAAGTTGGTGGCAGAGAGCTTGACTAGCCATTGTGAGCCACAAAATAAGTGTGATTAAATCTGTGCCACCATTGATGAATTGATTGGATATGGTGGCACACAGTTGTAATCCCAGCACTCAGGCGGATTGTGGGGAGTCTAAGGCTAATCTGGGCTACGTTTTTCTATTCATAGCAATTCATAGCATAGAAATTCATAGCAATTTCCTATGGGTGGGGGGAGAAAAACAAGGGACTGGAGATGGTCCTTGGTAGAGTGGTTTCCCAGCATATACAAGGCCCTGAGTTCGATCCCCAGCATAAACTGGCTTGGTGGTACGTGCCGGTGATCCTAAGCATTAGGGGGCAGGAGAACCGGGAGTTCATGGTTAGCCTGGGCTACATGAGACTTTGCCTCAAAATAAAACAGGGAAGTTGCAGTCTGAAATGTCTGGAACTGATCCCTTCTTTCTCCTATCCCTCTCCCCAGTGGGCTTCTGTCTCCCAGAGGTCGCTGTGTCAGAGCCCTGCTTGGAGCATCTTGTCAGTTCTAGAGGTTGGTTAAGTACACACACACAGAGGCGCACACACACACACACACACACACACACACACACACACACGATTCTCTCTATGCCTCCCACTTCCCCTCTGACCTCATCATTCTGTGGGACTTTTATACCAGGAACCCAGACCAAAAACAGTGTATGTAAAAGCCAGATTTGAAGGGCTGACAGTTCCCTGGTAGAAACCCACCCCCTCATCAGGTGCAGTCACTCAGTCTACTATTGCTGTCTGTCCAGGGCTGCCTCCTGCAGCTCCCTGGCAACCTGTGGGAGCCGGTTAGAAGTTCCTTGAGTGTCCTTGGCCTGGTGATCCCGAGTCTGCTCTGGGGCCAGCTGAAGCCCTGGACCTCCTGGAGCCAGAACGGTGGAGTTCTGAGGAAGGGCTTGACTGCAGCAGGCCTTAGTTTTCCCGTGTGAAGTTGCATGAAGGTGCAGTATCACCGGCTAAGAACAGAGCCAGGGCTGGGGCTTAGACCTGCCATGACTGCCATGGCCCAGTCCAACTCGGGATGCCAACCTGAGTCTCTGGCTTTCTCTCCCCAAATCCCCAGTTTTGAGGGTGCTGTCTCTCCGGCTGAGAGATGTGTGTCACAGAGGGAGGTGATGGAGGACTGTGATAGTGACACTCTCCAGCCTCCTGTGTCTCTCTCACTTCATCCAAGGCAAAAAGACGGCAGGCTGCATCCAGAGAAAGATGCGAGAGAGTCCTTCCATTTCAGCCGGCAGCTGCTTTCCTAACCAAGACCACAACCATAAGAGACCCTTTCTCAAAACAAACAGGAAGACCTGAGACCTCCACCCACAAGGCTGGGGACTGAAGCTGGCTGGCCTGGCCACCGGCCGCGGGGGGAGTAAGTAGGACAGTCCCCCATACGAAGAGTGCTGACAGTCAAAAACGTCCACGTCCGCTGCAGGAGGATCACAGCTGATATGCATCTGTGCACATAATTATGTTACATATAAGAGAAAAGCAAAGAAGGAAAAGTGCCAGCCCCTTCTGTGCACCAAGCCCCTTGGAGGTGTCAAGTCAGGGGTCTTCAGGGAGGGTGGGGGGAGGTAGCAGAGTTCAGGGTTCAAGGAGTTCTGCAGGCAGAGAGAGGAGCTATGAGAGGAGGAGATGAGAGGAGCGAAGACAGCCACAGGTAACGCCTCTCATACTGACGGACTGCGTAAGGTGCCTCTTGGGTAGTCCAGGTAGACTCACAGTCAGCAGCAGGTTCAGCCTTTAAAGGGAACTCCCATTCTGAGTCGGCCACCAGCACCTCCATCCTGGGCAGGAATCCGTGGAGGGAATCCAGCCTGGGCCTCTGTGAGTGCAGGATATCTGGGCTCTGGGAACACCTTGGCTGCCTCAAACCTTCCAGCAGTGCGAGGTCACCCTGATTCATGCTGGTGGCCAGTGTGGCCAGGGCCAAAGGAGCTGAAGTTCCCATCATAAAGAAGGCTTTGGAAATCATTCGTCTGCTTGTACAGTGGAAGGCCTCCAAGCCTGCGGAGCTGGGAACGGCTTTGGCTAATCCAAGTGTTGCAGGAGATGGTCAAAACCAGAATAGGGCAGTTGTTCCCACCAGCTTGGCGCCTTTTCTCTCTCAGAAAGGCAGAGGGTGGCCTGGCAACAGGCAGGCGTATCTGCCTGGCAAAAGCATGCTTCCCCATCAATCCTCTATGAGGGGAGCGTAGCCATGATGGGAGGCTGGCGGCTGATCGATATCTCCTGCTTTAAAAATAAACTTCTTGGCTTGGCCTTGACATTAATCTAGCGTCCAGAGCCCATTATCTGGAGACCAGTGTTCTGCTCAATTAGCTAGCTGGGGTTTTCTTCTTCCTCTTCGTCAGAGTGGGGAAGACAGCACCTGTGCTAATTGCAGCCTCGAACAGCTCCCATCTTGGAAAATGGCACAGAAGACATCCTGTGTCTATCCTGGAGGGAGGTAGCAAGACCCAAGACCCTTTGGGAGCCCTAAATGGATTAGGCTGTGAAGCCTAGCCCCCAGTGCGCCTCCAGCAAGGGTGCCACACAGAACTGGGGTCATCAGTGTCCCGAGTCCTCCAACCACAGGAAAACATGGCTAATGGTGCCCCAGAAGCATCTGAGACCCTCCATGCCTAAAGTCACTGTGGCCTTGATTCTGGACCATATCCTCCCAGAAGTGCATCTACCCCTTTCCATGAGCAGGGCCAACTTTGTAAAATTAAATGGTGTGAAGACGTCCAGTCCAGTCACACCCTGCCGAGAGCCCTCACTTCCCTTCCCTCGCACCCCACTGGATACCCCGCTGGACTGCAGGCCTCTGGCATCCGTGGTACAGTGTCTGCACCTGCCTACTGAGCCTGTTCACATTTGGTGTTCTCTTCACCGTAGCTCCTCCTGAATCAGACCGTTCTTTCTGATGAGGACAGTGTAGCAGCCCCCCCCATCCCCTTCTTTTTCCCAGCATGTCCCGTTCTACTTCGACATCTTTGTGCATGTGAACCAGTGAGCTTAATTAGTGTTATCCTCAGGATCCGGGACACCGTAAGTGGCTACACTGCTGAAGAAACTGTCCCTGGCGACCATTAACGCCTCATTCATACGGGGATGTTGTGGGGCCCGGTCTTACTTATTTATATTTATTAGTGAGTTTGGAGGTTCTGTGGCACACGTGTGGAAGTCAGGGGACAACTTGGGGGACTTGGTTCTCTCCTTCCACCACGCAGATCCCACAGCTTGGCAGTAGGTGCCGTTCGCCTGATGAGCCATCGGTCTTAGGCAGGTCTTAGGCAGACGATCGCAGCTGCTGTGAACTCGAGTGCACTGGCCGCGTCCTGCCCATGGGTTTCTATTCTGGCTTCAATGCTTACTAGCTGCTGGCCTCCAGGGGCTGTTCCTTATTTCCTGTGCACCTCAGGGTCTGCAGTGGGTTCTGTGCACAGTGCTCAGCGGCCATAGCTGTGCGCTGTCTCTACTCTGCCGCCTCTGCCGTGTTTTTCTGCATCGTTCTGAGTTCAGGGCTCGAGAAGACCATGCAGGCAGTGTGCTGGCATTTGAGGGGATTGGGACATGAGGAGAGAGGCGTCACCTTCATCCTCCCTTCTCACCCTGCAGGTGTGGATGTGTGGGGGCCGCATGGAGGACATCCCCTGCTCCAGGGTGGGGCACATCTACAGGAAGTATGTGCCCTACAAGGTGCCTGCTGGAGTCAGCCTGGCCCGGGTAAGGTAGTGTGGCTTTCCAGGGAATTGGGGGCAGCCTGTGGCAGCATGGGGGGGTGCACCCTGGGATCCTAGGATGAGTGATTGACAGGGGATCTCCAAGTGAAATGCAACAGAAAGGAACCTACTTAAAGTCTCACCTGGCCACTTGGGTGTGGCCTGGGAGGTGAGGGTGGGGTATTGCCTGACTCCTCTGAGACTGTGTTTGGAGCTTTGCCAAACCGGAGTCGAGCCTTTCCAACTTGGGATTGCCCAGCACCACAAAAGGACAGGAAACTGATGTGTTAATGGAGTGAGCTGGTCATTTTACAGGAGGGTTACTTGTGGTAGAGCTAACAGAGGGGCAAACCTAGACCAGGAGTGCAGGCTTGCTGGTGCTCCTATGCCACTGTTGTAAAGCTCGGGGATGGGTAATGAATAAATGGCTCTCTTCACCCACACACACCCAACATGTCAAACTGTTTCATTGACCTGAAAACTATATCAGCGATTGAACTAAGTTGACACCTGACTACAAGAATAATCATTAGCAAGAGATTTGAGGGGCAGGGGTTATTTTACTGGGGAAATATTTTTTTTTTTTTGGAAAAAATGAAAATTAAGGTGACCTCAAAAAACAAATGAGGGAGGTGTCCCTGGCCTGGGGTGGGGGGTGGAAAGACACAGTGCTGATTGCAATACCAGAAAGACCACAGTGCAGCTACACCCCAACAAAGAGGTCTTGGGGGACCTTCTGACCTAGGTTCCCAGGTCTTGCCAGAAAGGTATTTCCCCAACTTCAAGCACAGCTGAGCCAGGACATGGCCTGGAAAACAGTGCAGCAGAGCCCTCTAGTGGTGAGTGTCTCTAATGACACTCCCTGGCCCACTGCTCTTTGGACATCCCCTTAACAGGGAGGAGAACTGTGTTCCAGGTAAGGCCCGAGAGGTGGAAGTATTAGGGAGGCCAAACAGGAAAACAGAGCCAGAGTCTTTTCATAAGCCGGAGACTACTAATCTTAGAGCTACCAATAACAGTGACCCCTGAGAAGGACCCAGGACCTTCCTGCCCCACTGCATCCTTTTTAAAACCACAGATAAATGTCAGGGTGCTGGAGAGCTACAGTGACACCACAGAAGCCTGCCTGCCAGCCAGGCACCTTGCGGAGTAGGGGGCACACTGACCTCCCTTCTCCCCGGGTTCTATTCTCCACTTCAGGGATGGAGAGGTGAAATGGAAGCATTAAAGAACTCACACTCCAGCTCGGACCTGCTCAAGTCTGACAGGCATCTGCGTCTGTTCCCTAAACAGTGGCTGCGACTGTCCACACGGGTGTTGACAGCAGGGACTGGACAGTGTGCTTCCTTGTCTCACTAAATCCTGTTCAGACACCTAACATCTTTGGCCATCTGTCCTGAGTCAGCCAGCCCCAGTGGTGCTTCCCACCTCTTCCCCGTACACCCTGCTGTCACCCGTGTGGCCGCACATGAGGCGCTGTGCCCAGCGGGACCGCAGCTCTCTGCTACCATTTAGTTCCAGGTCCAGTGCAATGCGTTTGCTCTTCCCTGCACTCTGGGATCTGAGACGAGGGGCATGGAGAGTTCAAGGCCGGCCCAGGCTTCATATTGAGATCTTGTCTCCAAAGACAAAAAAAAAAAAAAAAAAAGTCGGTTCACTGCTTTGGCTTCTAGGGCACTTGCCTCCTGAATGACATTTAGAGGCTCTCGGGGCTCTGAGAGAGGCAGGATGCTCTGTTAGTGGCGTATCTGCCTCTAGAACAAACAGTGGGTCTTACTGCACAGGCCTGTCACTGTAACTAAGAGAAAGGCAGTCCTGCAGCCTGCGGAGGGGCCAGGCCTTGACAGGCAGGCCAGGGAAGGAGAAGAGTTCCTGTGTTCTGGGTTCCTGAAGGCTCTGGGGCCTTCCACTTCCACCAGGCCCAGTCTTTGCTGCACAGGCACCCAGTGGTAGCTCCACTGTCTTTGTGGGGGTGGGGGGTGGGAGGGGTTGGTAGCTGCAAGAAAGCTTGGCTGCCTCAGGGGTCTATCACAGAGTCCTGCCACAGGGCAGGGCCCCTATGCAGGGTCTCCCTGGTGTCACCATGTCTCCCTGTGCTGAGGAGAAGGTGACTTTCTGCTTGGCTCAGGAGAAAAGTGGTTTTCACAATTTTAAGCAATTGGAAGGGATCTGAGGAACTTATGACACTGAATTGTGATGCTTGAAAATCAAATGGCAGCTGACATCATAAAGTTTTATTGGTGCATGGCCACACGCCCTCATTTGCGTAGGCCCTGAATGTTTTTACAGCCTCATGCCTTGAGACCATCTGGTCCACAGAGCTCAAATCTCCACCAGAAAACACTTAAACATTTGTCCTGCTCACCTTGCTGTCTGCTCCTAAAGCAGACCTTTACACTCAGGTGTGAATAACTGATTGCACTTCAGAGGAAAACTCAGATAAACCTCAGGATGGAAGCCAAGCCCACCCAGTTACATCTGTGACTTGAGGGAGGAGGAAGCAGGTCCCATCCATTGGAGGAAGCCTGGGTTTGAAGGAAGAGGTTTCCAGGCAGGGTCATCCCCTGATGACCTTGTGCTCTCATCCTGAATGAAGTCTACACTGCAAAAATACAGGGTTTTCACATGATTGACACACAAAGATCTTAATCTTCCTGTCCCCAAATTTCTCTGCCCAGGGCTGCCTCTCCATCGGGTTACCCTGTTGCCACTGGTTTTTGTTCTGTAGTTGGCTGTCCTGAGACTTTATAATAAAACTCTCAAGCTTCTGAGGATTGTGAGAAATCCCACCCGCAGATGGGATTAGACCTTCTGGATGCAAATTATTCTTAACATGGGATTTGGCCAGAACTATTGATTGAAAGTGACAGGACCCCAACTGGAATCAGCTTTGAAGAGCTGGCGAGGTGGCTTAGTGAGTACGAGTGCTCGATGAGCAGGGATGAGGATCTGAGTTTGAATCTGAGTGTGCACAAAAGGCCAGACCACAGACACCTGTAACCGCAGCCCAGCCAGGGGAAGAGACAGGATAGCCAGGGTTTGCTGGTCACCGGTCTGACTCCGGGCTCAGTGAGAGACCCTGTCTCAAAAAAAAAAAAGAAGGCTCAGGGACGGCCTGGGCTCCTCGCCAAGCCTGACACTTGCACCCATCTCTCATTCCAGAACCTGAAGCGTGTGGCTGAGGTGTGGATGGATGAGTACGCAGAATACATCTACCAGCGCAGACCGGAGTACCGCCACCTCTCCGCTGGGGATGTTGTGGCCCAGAAAAAGCTCCGAGGCTCCCTCAACTGCAAGAGCTTCAAGTGGTTTATGACCAAAATTGCCTGGGACCTGCCCAAGTTCTACCCACCTGTGGAGCCCCCGGCCGCGGCATGGGGAGAGGTGAGTGTGAGGGGAGGGACTGGGCATGGACACCACATGAACGTGCCCAGGGAAGTCTAAATGTCACAGTCCTTCCCGTTTGCTCTTGGACCCTGTCCTGGTGGGGCTGGTTTTTGTTTTCTGTTTTGCTATGCTGTTGAGTGTTCCGAGTATTTAAGCTGGGTCAGCATCCATTTCACCTTTTGACTGAGACACTGCCAGGTTTGGTTTGGTTTTTAATGTCCTTCGGCTTGCGATGCCGGGAGGCAAGAACTCAGGACTTTGCACATTCTAAGCCATGCTCTCTGGGTGCATGCAGCCAGCCCGTCATGCCCATTGGTAATGCAGGTCCTGAACAACCAAGATAATGTGCTCCTCTCTATCTAATCCTCCTGCGGACTGCAGGATTTCTCACCAGAACCTCAGAAGTTCATTTGAGACAAACTCGACTGTCACACCACCTTGCCTCTTGGTGAGGTTTATGTCCTAAGCAGATCTGCAGCCCAGAGCTCCCACCCGAACCTCCAGCCTTCATGGCTGAGGTATGGGCCAGGGCCACTGTTTGGTGTGGGCTGAGAATTCCTGCTTCCCTGTTCCATTCTCTTGTCTAGATGAACAGCAAAGATCTTACATCCTTGAATAGTTTGCAAGATACTGTCCCTGGACACCTGCCCCTCAGGCCCCTGAGATGGAGGTCAAATTGGATCCTGGACCTGTTGGGTGGAATGCTCTCGGTGTGAGGCCAAGTCTCTCAACCACCCAGCAGGACCCAGTGGACACCGTGAGGTGCCTCAGTGGTCGGTCCTTCCTTTTCATCCTCAGATTCGCAACGTGGGCACAGGACTGTGCACAGACACAAAGCACGGCACGCAGGGCTCCCCGCTGAGGCTGGAGAGCTGCATTCGGGGCCGTGGGGAGGCTGCCTGGAACAGCATGCAGGTAGGGACCATTCAGAGGGACTGCCCAGATCCTCACACTTAGTGGAGAGGGACAGTTGTCAACCAGAGGATGTCTCAGAGCTTCTGGAGCACCAGGGAAAGGGGAAAGGGAATTCCTGTATGTGACAGGGACCACTGTCCTTCTGATAAACTCCCACCCTCATGCTTGCAACCAACAGGCAACTTTTAGCTCATTTCACTAATAAGTCCTGTGTGTGTGTGTGTTTGTGTGTGTGTGTGTGTGTGTGCGCGCGCGCACGCACCATGCACCTACCCCATCGTGCCCGTTGGAAATGCAGACTTAGAGTACAGAGGTCAGATTTGTCCTTTCCAAAGGAATATGTCCTTTCCCAAACCGCTATGTAAATTCAGCACAATCTAGCCTTCTAGAGCAGAAGGTTCTCAACCTTCCTAATGCTATAACACTTTAACACAGTTCCTCATGTTGTAGTGACCCCCAACTGTAACATTATTTTCATTGCTACTTCACAACTAATTTTGCTACTTTATGAATCATAATATAAATATCTGATACGCAGATGGTGTTAGGCAATCCCCGGGAAAGGATCGTTCGACCCCCTCAAAGGGGTCAAGATTCACCCGTTGAGAACTACTATTCTATAGGGCTCTTTTTTTTTCTAGATTTATTTTATTTTTATGTGTATGAGTTTTTTTTTCCTGCATGTGTGTCTGTGCATCATGTGTGAGCTTGGTGCCTCTGGAGGTCAGAAGAGGGTACTGAACTACCATGTGGGTGCTGGGAAGTGAACCCAGGTATTTGCATCTTAATCTCTAGCAGGAAAAAAACAGACCTGGTGGTGGCCTGGGGACACCGTAAGGGGACAGGAGAGAGATCGGCCAGGGAGCACAGGGACCCTGGAGAGGGATGGGTGCATTATCTTCATTGCAAGGGTGGTTTTAGGCAATCCAAACACACCAACTTGTGCACTTTCAGTGTGCACAAGGTATGAATGGTTAGTTATCCTTCAGTAAATCTGTGGAAAAGGGTGCAGGCAGCGGGGGAGAAGTAATAAGCTAAATTTAGGAAATGGGTCCAGCCTGGATCTTCATTCAGACTGGGTAGTCCACTGAGTGTCTGGAGACACCAAGGACTTTGTGGGGACTTACTCTCATTAGAGTGGTGCTTGCTGAAGCTTTTCTGACTTATTACTCTGTCTGAGATGCACTTGAGAACACAGCAGGAACAGCAACAGGGTGATAGGATTAGCCTGGAGCTGAAACCTTTTAAGTGAGTGAGGAGGGGCTGGAGAGATGGCTCAGCAGTTAAGAGAACTTGCTGTTCTTGCAGAGGACCCATTCTGTTCCCAGCAGCCACACTGGGCAGCTCACAGTCCTCTGTTACTCCAGCTCCAGAGGATCTAACGCCCTCTTCTGGTCTTTGAAGGCATGGCCCTCATGGGCACAGACACACTCATACACATGATAAAGAGAGTAAATCTCCTTTTTAAGTTAAAGCTGGCTTATTAGAACAGAAGATAGAGTCAACAAATTCTTTTTTGGACCCCTGAGTTTAACGTTCCCTAATTTAAAACAAAATAGAAGCCAAATATTTCAGTGCTTGCCTGTAATCCTGGTGCTCAGAAGGCTGAGGCAAGAGTTGACAGAATTCAGAGCCAGCCTGGGCTATAGAGTAAAAGCCTGTTTCAACAATACTAGAGAGATAGATAGATAGATAGATAGATAGATAGATAGATAGATAGATAGATAGATAGATAGATAGACAGACAGACAGACAGACAGACAGACAGACAAGCCACTTGGGAGCTTGAAGCAGGAAGATCAAGAGTTCAAGATTACCCCTGGCTACATAACAAGTTTAAGGCCATCAAACATTATAGACTCCGTCTTTAAAAATAAAAGACAGCAATGGTGGCATATCCTTTAATCCCAGCACTCAGGAGGCAGAGGCAGTGGTATCCCTGTGAGTTCGAGGCCAGCCTGGTCTACAGAGTAAGTTCCAGGACAGCCAGAGTGAGAACAGAGAAACCCTGTCTCAAAAAAAAAACAGTAAACGGAAAGGGGACATCCTCGGTGTTTGCTCCCCCTCTAACAATGTCCCTGTAAATGCAGGTCTTCACCTTCACCTGGAGGGAGGATATCCGGCCCGGTGACCCTCAGCACACCAAGAAATTCTGCTTCGATGCCGTCTCCGACACCAGCCCCGTCACCCTCTACGACTGCCACAGCATGAAAGGCAACCAGCTGTGGAAGTACCGCAAGGTGGGAGTGTGGGAGGGGACCCGGAAGCCAGCTTGCTAGGTTGTCTGTGCTGGGGTTGCGGTGCCTCCTGCTTTTCCCTGCAGCGCCCACCAATTCATCCTGCTCTGCCATTAATCTAGCCCTGAGGGAGAGGACAGAAACCCAGATTCATGCATTCAAAAAGAAAGGCAAGCTGGGGTGTGGTGGTGCACATCTTAAATCTCGGCACTAGGGAGGCAGAGGCAGGCAGATCTCAGTGACATGGAGGCCAGTCTGGTCTACGTAATGAGTTCCAGGTCAGCCACAGTTACACAGTGAGATCCTGTCTCGAAAAGAAAGGAAAGGAGGGAGGAAGGAAGGAAGAGAGGGGCAGAGAAAGGGAGAGGGGAGGGAGAAGGGAAGGAGGGAGGGAGGAAGGGAGGGAGGAAGGAAGGAAGGAAGGAAGGAAGGAAGGAAGGAAGGAAGGAAGGAAGGAAGGAAGGAAGGAAGGAGCCAAGCCATACAGCAGGGACCCAGTAGCGTTCTGGCTGGAAGCAGGCAGCGTTGCAGGTCCTGCTTAGAAGTAGCATCCATCACAAGGCAAGAGGAGACATTGGGTCACATCTGTCCAAGAGCAGAGATGTGAGCACCGATGGAATCAACACCTCACTTCCTTGTTGCTATCATGGCTACTGTTCCCACCTACAACCTCCCTGTTTTGTAGGACAAGACCCTGTACCACCCTGTGAGCAGCAGCTGCATGGATTGCAGCGAAAGTGATCACAGGATCTTCATGAACACCTGCAACCCCTCCTCCCTCACCCAGCAGTGGCTCTTTGAACATACCAACTCTACAGTCTTAGAAAATTTCAACAGAGACTGAGTCCTCAGACCTCCTCGACAAGCCCCTCAGGTCGCTATGGAGCTCACAAACCTTCTTCCCTAGGGAGAAGGGGCACCTGTGGGCACCACGGTGCTGGGCCAGGTGGCTGGGGACAGAGGATTCTTGAAGCACTTGTGTGACGGGGCCAGGGGGAGAACAGACCATACAAATGGTTCTGCAAGAAGGCAGAGCTTGCTTCCGTTATAGCTGAGCTCACCAGCCTGTCAACATGTCCCCTGAGTGTTAGGAATACCTAGGCAGCCTTGGGCCAGAAAATTAGTTCTATGAGGTTGTCGGGTCCTTGGGCTCCCAGACATGACAGTGCCCTAGAAAGAGAGGTGGTATTGGCCTCGAGGTGGCTTTTAAGCCTATGTGCCGGCCACTGGCAAGGCAGTCTGCCTGTGCTGAGGGTAACTGCCAGTAGTGCCCAGTACTGTTGGACCAGGGCAGTGATGTAAAGGATGTCTTCCCTGGCTCTCTGGGTATTTCAGATGCCCGTTCTAGCTTCAGGGCCCTCTGGGCACCAGGTTTCAGGGCTAGTTCAGATGGCTAAGTAGACCTCCAGACTGAACAGGCCAAAGCTCCCAGCCCGTGCTTCCAAAGCCTTTTCTCTGTGTCTCCCCTTGACAGCTCCCTGACTTGGAGAGGAGCAGGGGTGCTATGAGGTGCTCACCTCTAGGGTCCCTGGAGGCAGCATCCCCCAGGTAATGACCATTGTGGTTCTGTCACAAGCCAAGATGAGCCATGGGATGTGTGGGCATACAGTGCAAGCAGCCAGGTGTCAGGCAATCCCTGACCAGAAATTGCATATGACCCCTAGAGGTTGAGGCAGTGGGGGGCCAAAAGCCGTAGTGCAACCCCCATGCCTGACCATCGCAGCAGCCTTGTTATCAGGGAGGGCCTCAGGAGCTCTTGTCCCCTGACCAGGTCCCAGGGTGTGTCAAACAAGAACTTACCCTCCAAGGACTGGGTCACCTGATCAGGTCCCTTACTGGTGAGGTAACTGAGATATGGCTCTGGGGACAGAGCTCTGCCTTAGAGATGCTGGTACTGAGGTTGATGGGCTTTTCCATACAGCTCCTGTCCTGTCACTGCTTGCTTGTGGATTCCTAGTGTCCTTTTCCATATGGACATTTCTTACCTTACAGACTCACAAGACGGCTGGGAAGGAGTCAAAATGTGGGTGGGTGGGTGTCCGAGGGGAGTGGAGTCCTCAGAGAGCAATGCGGCCTCATTACAATAAAAACCGTGCCTTTTACAAAGAGAAAATGCAACTGAGCAGCCAATTCCCTAAACTTGAACCACTTCCTAGTGCCTTGCTAGACAGACAGACAGGGGCGGGTGGAGGATGGGCATCTGTGCAGGTGCTGTGAGCTGAGTGCGTCTTTATGCCTGACTTCAAGCAGGAGGTGCTGGGGCTTAGGGCAGAGCTTGAGACCCAGAGGCCCCCACAGCAGGGGCAGCTGCCTGTCAGTGCAGGAGCCCTACCTGGGACAGGACAGCTCTGGGAGCCTTCAAGTTTTAGGGACCTGGCAGCCCAGGGAGGAGGGGTGCCGCTCCCCAGAAGTGCTCTGCCTGTCCCTCATTAGCAGGGGTGAGGCGGCCAGCTGGATTTCCAGGTGATGCCAACACAAACAGGAGGTTGAGGCAGGGGCAGCCACAAGCCAGTTCATCTGGCTCATGCTCCTCAGGCGGCCACTTCCTCTGAGCTGACCTCAGCATCTGTAACTGCTGAACTCTGTCTGATTTTAGGGCATAAGGCTTGAGGAGGTTGTCACAGAAAGGAGGAGCAGGCTGGTTCGGTGGCTGGCTGTAAATGTTTCATTCCCATCCTGTTTTGACGTCAGGTGTGGACATCCTTTCTCAGACAGTCACATTTCCACTCAGCGGATGCTCTGCACAGGCAGGAGGACCTGCCTCTGGCCAAGTGATAGCCCAAGCAGCTGGCCCCTTTTCCTCCAAAGCTTTATTCAGAGGCTAAGACGGGAAAACAAGATATGGTTAGAAAGACAGCCTTCCCCCACCACCCCCGTGGCCCGAAGATTCCAGAAATGCTTTTGGAATGCAGAGCGTCCTTGCAGTGAAGCCAAGACCTGTGTGTGGCAAGCTGTCTTGCCTTCTGCCAATGGAGCTTCTGGCCAGGAGTGATAGATCTTCTCTTGAGGCAGCGCTCTGCTCTGATGGACAGCATGGCCCCTCTCTGGCCCTCCCTGTCGCATTTGTCTCTGTGCAGAGCTGAGCAGCTCAGTCCCCGGTTCTTGCAGGTTGGGTGGTTTGCATTCAGTGCTCAGTGTTGGCGGTTTTCTAAAGACTGATGGTGACAGAGAGTGCCGTTCCGCCCTTGAATTTCGTCAGCACTTTCCGCTGATGCTTTCTATGACAAGTCCAAGTCGTATTTGGGTCCAAGGTTGATGCTGAGCCAGGGCCCTGCTGCCACCATTGGGTGAGAGTGGCATCTACATCCCAGGTTTCAAAAGCTTACCATGTCACACAGTGCTCTGTGACTGGCTCGAAGGCCAGGGTCCCTGGGGGTGGCTGCAGACAGGGATGCTGGGAAATGAAACGGGGATTCCATGAAGAAAGCCCACGGCCACCCACGTCTCCTGCCTGGAAGAGTGACCTTTGTGAAGGGTGACGTACTGTGTCCAGTTGTGACTGTGACTGTTCAATAAACCTCCAGACTTTCTCTAAAGCGGTTTCTGGCCTGTCCCTCGTCACCTGCCTTTCTGTCCATGTCCTCAGAGCACTGAGTATTTGCTCAGAATTCAGATGTCCTGCAGGGTGCTGAACCAAGTTGAGATGCTGCCATATCTGGGGGGTGGGGGCAGACCAAAACGAGGATGTCTAAAGGTGCAAGGGGACTGAGAAGGATAACAAACCAGGCTGTCTTAGAAACTGGAGTGAATCCATCAGGAAACACCACTCAGAGCTGAAAGACCAAACCAAGGAGAGGGCAGAGGGCAGCCCCTGCAAAGGCCATAAGACAGAAAGGGACTTGGGTATGGAGGAGCACAACAGTGAACTCCATGCTCAGAGACTTCTAGATTGGACCAGAAGGGAGGGAGTTCCAGAGGGCAATGACAGGAACAAGCTGAGCTCACCTATCAGCCACAAATAACCTGTTTATCAAAGTGTTTCTGGGCTGTTTTAGAACCATGACTAAAACACCCTCCATGAGATCTTAATGCAGCTCCTACCCTCATTGAACCTCAGCTCACAATAAAATGACCAGTGTTTGAATGTGCTTAGAGGACCCTGAGTGGTATTGTCACTCAGCAACCACCAGAGGGCGCAGTGGACCACAGCTTGGAGAAGGCCAAGTAGCAGGAAAGAGGACTCGCCCCAAAAAGCAGGTGGTAGAGTAAAGAATAGTCTTCTTAAAGGTACACACTCAAGAGTTAAAAAGGTGGCTCAGTGGTTAAGAGTGCTTGGTGCTCTTACAGAGGACTCAGGTTTGATTCTCAGCACCCACATGGTGGTCCACAACCATTCCTAACTCCAGTTACAGGAGCTCTGATATCCTTGCTTGTCTGACCTCTGCTGGGTCCAAGCCCTAAGTATGGTGCACATATATGCATATAGGCAAAAAACACTCATAGAATAAAATAAATCCTCTTTTTGTTTGTTTGGTTTTGGTTTGGTTGTTGTTTGTTTGGTTTGTTTCTTTTTTTTAAGGGGCTGGAGAGATGGCTCAGTGGTTTAGAGCACCTGTTGCTGTGCAGAGGACCTGTGTTCCCAGCACCCACATGGTGGCTCACAACTATTTGTAACTCCAGTTCTGGGGGGATCCAGCGCCCTCTTCTGGCCTCTACAGGTACCAAGCATGCACATGGTACACAGATATACATGTAGGCAAAACACTTACTCATACACATTAATAAATAAGAAAATAAACCAAAAAAAAAAATTTTTTTAAAGGTACTCAGAGAAACTGTGACCCAGTGGTGAATGACAAAGAAAAGTATCCGGTGCCTACTGCATGCAGACACTCAGCTAGAAATTGAAAGACGGCGTAAGCAATGACCAAGGTAACCAAGGGGCTTGCAGGAGCTACACTCCCATGTAACCCTCACACAGGTCCATGCCTGGCTTTGCCAATGTGTAGGGAGATGCTAGGTTTGTTCATTTGCTTGCTTGTTAAAGGTAAGTATATAAGTACAGATATATAGGGTTACAGGTAGTTGTGAGCCCTAACACATGTGTGCTAAGGACCAGATTTGGATCCTCTGCAAGAATAACTATCAATCCTAACCAGTGAACCATCTCTCCAGCCCCCAAAGTGCTGTTTGTAAAGTCCTACTGTCTCCAGCCTCTCAGAAGAAGTCCAGGAAACCACTGTGACATAAATACTAGCTTTTCATTACATTTCAAGTAGCCGAGACCGGTACAGCATGCCCATAACTCTAGAAGAGTTGATACACTTGCTGCCTTAATTAATCAAACTTCCTCAGATAATTCAAAGGACAATTAAGAACTGAATGTGCCTGAGTTTTCTCAAAGATTTAAATACCCAGCAGAGCAGACTTGACAAGTCCAAACAGTAAAAATCTTGCTAAGGGATTAAGTAACTGTTGCAAACAGATGACCTAGACCTGTGACCAAGTCCTGTGCTGGATGGGTAGAATATTTGCCACCAAGCCCTGGGTTCAATCCCCAGCACCACGTGAATTGGGCATGATGCAACACCCCTGTAATCCCAGTGCTTAGGAGGTGGAGATGGGGATAAGGAGTTCAAGGTCATCCTTGGCTACACAATGAGTTTGAGGCCAACCTGGGCTACATGAAACGCTGTCTCAGTCAAACAAAAAAAAAAAAATACTGACACACATATACACACACAAAAAAAATTAAACTTGAATATGTGGCAAAGTAGATTCTCTTGGCTGTTTCAAGAACCTTAAAACCCACGCAAAGAAGAAAAGAGCCACTCAGCCTTGTATCTCTGCTGGTCTCAATCCATTTTTCATCATCTGAATATAGAGTTGTTTCTGCAGTCTTAGTCTTCACTGAGGGAATAGAGCCGAGTGAAGCCCACCTGAATCTGTGAGAGCGTTTGCATAGACATCAATCCCTTCACTGAGCTGTAATATGATGGGATTATGGGGAGCTGCTGAAAGAGCAGGAGTTAACTAGGGGCCTGTCCCCTCTTTCTGCTCCCTGACTGTCAGGATCTGCTGCTTTCCTTGCTGGACGGGATGGCTGACACCTCAAAAACCATGAGCCCAAATGAAGAGCTCCACCTTTCAGCCCTTGGCTATTTTCGTCACAGTGACACAAAAGTAATTAAACTTTATTACATGCCGACCTTGGGTCTTGAACTCTGACACATGCAAAGAACCACCCAGGGTTGGAAGGCTCAGCAGGTAAAGGAGCTTCCTGTCAAGCCTGACAACCTGAGTTCAGATCCATCACTGACTCAGGATTCAGTCTGGGTTGGGATCTCCTGGCTCTGCCACTCAGCCTAGGATCATTGGGGAAATGACACAGAAGAAATCTCAGTCTCCTCCTATATAAAATAGTAACTCTTAGAGTTGTGATATTATCGGAGTTAGTAGATATGGTATACCATGAATAATAGTGCCTAGCACAAGTTAGGTGTTCAGCAGGTACTAGTTATTATTAGTGGCTAAATTAGTTATGGTTGGGTTTGGCAAATAATAAAATCTCCATAGATTAATTTTTTTCTCTTACCTTCAAGAATTATGAAGCAATCAGAGCTTTCCTCAGGGGACAGAGTATAGAGTAATATTTAATCTTTTAATCCTGCAACATGGCTGCTCTGGGAAAGAATCATATTCAAGGCCTGTGTGATCAAGGAATGCAGCACACACCTTTAAGTAAGGCAACTCAGAAGGCAGTGGTGGCACATGCCTTTAATCCCAGCTCTTGGGATATAAAAGGTAGCAGTCAGTTCAGAGTTCACAGTCAGTTCAGAGTTGAGAGAGCAGCAGTAGCTATTGAGAGAATGAAAGAAAACTGAGTCAGATAATCTAGCCAACTGAGAAGTAGAAAGTCAGAGGAAGAGTTAAGAACAGAACAGTTCTTTAATCCCAAATCAGAGAGTGAATCAGAGTGAAGACTTGGGAGAGCAATGTCTGAGATGAATCAGAGTGAAGAACAGGCAAAGTGATGAATCAGGGAGAGTTAGTAGAATGAGTCAGAGTGAGGACACGCCTAATTCTCGTGATATAAAAGCAGGCTCTTAGCTCAGAGAGTCAGGCAGTCAGAGAATCAGTCAGACACAGAGGCAGTTCAGCAAGAGTCAGTGTCAGATAGGAAGAGTGAGTTTGGGAGAGTCAGCTAACAGCAAGAGTCAGTTTGAAGTCTAGAAGAGCAGGTAAGTCAGAGAAGTTGCAGGAGTCAGCCAGAGTCAGCAGCTCAGAAGGTCAGTTTGAACCAGTCAGTTTGGAGAATAGTTTGAGCCAGAACAGCAAGTGAATTGACTTGAACCAGAAGAGTCTATTGAGTTCAGTACAGCTCTAAGTGAGCTCAGTCAGCAGGAAGTCATGAAGGTTGGAATGCTCTAGGTTTAGGTTTGAAGATTAGATTGTATGGAAACTGAAGCCTTCTAGGTCTGGGTTTGCATCTTGAAGATTAGATTTATGAAGGCTGAAGCCTTCCAGGTCTAGACTTAAGACTAGACTGTACAGAGGCTGAAACCCTCTAGGACCAGGAATTGAATTAGCAATTAGAATAAAGTGTCCTCTGCCATGAACCCATGAGAAGAATAATTGAATGAATCAACGCACACATCTACATTTACACCAGAGAACAAGGCTTCTCTGTTTCTCATGTCCCATGAGGGTGCTGGGACTTCCAACCTCATGGTTTCCACCTTGACCAAGATGGCTGCTGGAGTTGCCTTGGCATTCTGACCAGAAGGAAAGAGGAAGAGGGAGAAAGAGGGCTCACTCCTGCCCTTAAGGAGACTTCTCGTGGTCTATAAGTGAACTTCTCAATTGTTTCCCTGACCAGCATTTGACCATACCTGACAGCAGGGAGTAGGGTCAATACTGGAAAATGTCCTCTGAATTTTTATGGTAGCTGTGTGCTCAGTGAAAATGAGGGTCTGTGACCAGGGCATAAGGGTGGGATATGGAGTATGTTTGGGCCACAGCCAGCCATCTCTTCCATACCTCTTTTTAAATATCCATGTCCTCGATTCAAGGGCCAGGCACGTCTGGTTAATTTGGTTCCATTTCTCTGGTAATCCTCTCTGATACAGGTTTCAGAGATCTGCAGAGGTTCTCTGTGGTTTGGTTTGGTTTGTTTCATTTGCTTGTGTGTGTTGTGTGCATGTTATTACCTGTTAGGGTGATAGATGCATGTGTACAAGCAGGTATGATATACCCACGTACATGGGGGTTTCAGTTTGCCATTGGGTATCATTCTGTGATTGTTCATGACCTTTATTATTTTTTTGTTTTTAATTGAGTGTGTACACACATGTGTGTGTGCACACCTGCCAAAAGAAGGTGTTGGATCTCCCTGAAGTTGGAGTTACAGAAGATTGAGATGCCCAACATGGGTACTAGGAACTGAACAGGGGTCCTATGGAAGAGCAGCAAGGAGTGCGCTGAACCACTGAGACATCTCTCCAGCCCCAGCCTTAATTTTTTGAAACAAGAGTCTCTCACTAAACTTGGAGCTCATTTGTTTGGTTAGGCTAGCTGGGTAGACAGGGATCCTCCTGCCTCAACTCCTCTCGGTGCTAGGGTTCCACATGAAAACTCCTATTCCCAGCTTCTTACACATGTTCTGGGGATATGGAAGTTGGGGGTTATTACCCTCCTCCATCTACTCACTCAGCCATCAAGTACTGACCACACAGCTGGGCCTGGAAGCCCCCAGACGGCACCTGTTCCCATAGCTTTCAGTCATCCTCTCCCAGCCCTGTGCAGACTCCACAGACCAGCTCAACCAGCAGACTCTGGGCAGCACAGGAGGCAGACCTCCAGCCTTGTCCAGCCACCCCATCTCCTCTGTGACAGAACACCGGACAAAAGTAGCCCAAGGGAAGAAGGGTTCACTGGCTCCCAGTTCAAGGGTAAACTGCCTATTCTGGCAGGGAAGGCATGGTGGCAGGCTGTGGGGCAGCTGATCATATTGTGTCCACAGTCCACAGGAAGAAGAAAGTGCTCAGCACGTTTTCTTCTTGTTATTCAGTCTGGGATCCCAGTTCATGAGAGGCTGTCCCCCACATTCAAGGTGGGACTTTCTTCTTTGGTAAAGCTTTTCTGGAAACATCCTCTCAGATACAAGGGTGTGACATCCAGCTGAAGTGACAGTGAAGACTAACCATCACAGCATCTGCTGGGCACACTGACGCTCCCACTGATGTCTGAGCCAAAGGCCTAACCCAGGACCAGCCTACGGCAACCTAGGACACTTGTAAAGACCAGCCCGGTGTCCAGGATCTATCACTAATTTTCCACTTGTTCCCAGAGACAGAATCACTGAAAGTGACTCCAGTGTGGTCTGCCACAGCCTTCCAAAGAGAAAGAACACAGAGAGAAATGACTCCTGTACAGTAGCTGCTCAACATAGGTGCTAATGCTGAGTCTCCAAGACTAGGATGGTGTGGGATCGTTGCTGTGTTGTCAGCTGATTGGATGGAAGGGGGTGATGGGGAAGAGAGCAGGGTAGCTAAGGCTGGAAGGGTTAGGGAACCTGATTGAGAAACATGGAAAACTTCAATGTTCCACTACAATTCCACTTCTTACACCCCACTTAGGTAGTGGCCATAAATAATAGGAAAAGCTTTATTTTTTGTTTTTTTGTTTGTTTGTTTGTTTGTTTTGTTGAGACAGGGTCCCTCTACATAGCCCTGGCTGTCCTGAAACTCACTATGTAGATCAGGCTAGCTGTGAACTCACAGAGATCCACCTGTCTCTGCCTCCCAAGTGCTGGGATTAGAATCATATACCACTACGCCCAGTTAGGAAAGATTTTGTGTTGAAAATTTTACACTGGGGTTGGAGAGATTGTTCAGGGGTTCTTAGCATTTATTGCTCTTGCAGAGGACCTATTTCCTAGTACCCACATCAGGTGGCTCACAACCATCTGTCACTCCTGTTCCAGAAAATCCCATGTCCTCTGGTACCAGGCCATTTTGAGCAATAAAGACAAACCCTGAGGCTTGAAGCTTATAGCAGTATGCTACTGTGAGGCTCACCAAGAAAGACAAGGAGGCATTTTCATAGATGCAAAACCTGCCAGATCTCAGCAGAGGGAACCACCTGTCACGGCAAACACCATTCTGGACAGTGGAACCCCATCATCTGATCTCAGGGGGTTTTATTGATACAGAAGCTCCACAGGTGTTCTATTGAGCATGCAGATCACGAGGAATCAAACATCTTTTACATAAAGCCAACATCTGCAGATAATACAAAATGCCAAGGCCTAGGCATCCCTTCCCCCAACAATCCATAAAACAACCATTTTAAACATAACTAGAAATAAACTTCTGCAGCAGGGGCTGGCGAGATGGTTCAGTGGTTCAGAGTGCTGTCTGCTCTTGCAAATGACACAGGTTCAATTCCCAGCACCCACACGGTGGCTCACAATCATCTGTAACTCTAGTTCCAGAAGATCTAAAACCTCTTCTGGCCTTCACAGACATCAGGTACACACAAGGTACACATACACGCATGCAGGGAAAACGTGCACACACATAAAATAATAAAGGCAGACCCTGTCTACAACAAAAAAATCCAGCTATTAGAAGCAAATGTAAGTTGATTGAGGTAGGTGGACAGGCTAGCATTGCTTAACCTGTAATACTTTACCAGGCATTGTGTTAACCTTTCTCTTGTCACTCTCTATCCCAGGCTTAAGTGAAATGGGGCTGGGGATGTAGCTCAGTGAGTAGGGCATTTACCTAGAATGCATGAAGTCCTGGGTTCCAGCCTCAGCACCACTGTGCATGGTGTCACAGTCTATAATCCCAGCATTTGGAAGGTGAAGGCAAGAGGCACGGTCATTCTTGGCTATGTAGTAAGATCCAGGCCAATCTGGGATAGATGAGACTGTCTCATAATGAAAGGAAAGGAAGGAAGGGAAGTATAAAGGGAGGGAGGGAATAATTAACTGACATATCATATCAAGTAAAGAGAGATGCTCAGATCTAAAGAGTTCTTACAACAAAGCTAAAGTCTTAAGCTGCTCAGTGCACGAGCTGTAGCACCGTGAAGTCATTACAATGGCAACAGCCAGAGCTACACACGTGGGGAAAGGCTGTGATGGAACATCCCTGTAGTTGTTAGGCTGCTGGGGTGTCTCAGTGAAGAAGACAGGAGGCATGTTTCATAACTGCAAACCCTGCATCAGCTCCATGATCAGGAAAAGTGGTTAGAACCTTCCTTTTTCCCTGCTCCCAGCTGAACTCTCTATTTTCACCATGAAAATGTCTTTTTCCAAAGGCTCTCTCTCTCTTCTGTGACTCTCATTTTTGAACCCTCTTTCTCACTTAATTTTCACAATTTTCTCTTCATAGAGGCATTATTTCTTTCTCTCTCTCCTCTTCCTTCAGGAGCCTTCAATTAATACCTTCATCTCTATCCTCTGGTAGCTTCCCTAGCGTACGTTACCAGACACTGTGAGGTCTGGAGTTTTTCTTCTTCCTTGTCTCCACGTTGATTAGCTGGCGTGATTAGCAGGCACCATTTGTAGTGTAAGTTGCTATGGTAGCTCAGGATGGAAGACAGGGAAGCATATTTCATAATTGCAAACCCTGCCAGACCTGAGCAGAGGGACCACCATCCTGGCTAGCACCTAACTGGACAGTGGAATCCTGAGCGTCTGAGCTCCTTGTATTTATTCTTTCAGAACTCCTCAGGTATTCTACTGATATCACATGCAGATCATTAGCAATTACACAACCCCCACAGAAACCCAACACCTGCAGACAATACAAAACACCAAGACCTAGGGTAGCCCCTCTGTCAACAGTGCATAAAACAATTTCAAACATAACTAAACTTCCCCAACACATCCCTGGAAGAAGGACTCTAGGATGGATGCGAAGGATGATCAGACCATGAGAGCAGGCACACATGCATGGTGCCTGCACACACACACATGCTCTGTGAACAGGCTTGTTGCTTTAGGCTGGTCTAAAGCTGAGCTGATTTTAACAGGAAACTGCACTAATAAAGGACTGTCAAGTAAAAGAAAAGGGAACTCTAGACAGCACTGGAATGACAGGTGTCAGGAGCGGCTCATGCCCTGAGGACTGGACTGGAGCCCCCAGTGGAAAGAGAGCTTCTTCCTGCTCCAGCCAAGGGAGACTGGTACTGAAGCAGTTGGGTGCTGAAATGACCTGGCTAAATACAAGACACTTCTGAAAAGTATCTCAGCATAAAGAACATGCAATGAAAAGAAGAGCTTACATCCATACTAAGGGACCTCAGAACCAGCGCATTCTGCAGACTGTTAAAATAAAGTTATGTCGCTTAACGGAGAGTCCAGACGTTGAAATTTCCAATGCTCTTTATTAATCACAAACCATGTCAAATCTCAGGGAATTCTAATACCCGGGCAGCTAGGCCGAGAGCTCACTCCAAGGCTTCTTCCCCCATTGCTCTCTTCTTGGTTCTTGTCCCTCTCTTTCTCCCCTCTCCTCTCTCTCGTCCTATTCCTACTATCCTCCACCTCCTACCCCTACTCCCTCCTTGTTCCACCCCTCAATCCCCAGGTGTTTTCTTCCTGTTTTCACACAGACCCTCAATCAACAAATAACAGGAACCTCCTGTGGGGGGTGGAAGCTGGGGATGGCACAGAGGTGTAAACAAGTAAGAGACGAATCTTAACTAAGATATTATCCACAACTAAACATACCACAACAGCAGACCAACTCTGTTCTGTACAATGAACTCCTACCTAGAGGGCATCCTTATAAGGCCAGGGTCATGCTTCCTTCTGTAGCCACCTGTGAGGAATTAGATAGTTCAGATTAGCATGTGGATATATGTAGGCTGGGAATTGTCTTGTTAATTGATGTAGAAAATCCCAAGCCACTGTGGGCAGAAGCATCCCCTAGCTTGGGGCTCTGGACTGTATAAGAGCAGAGAAAGCAGGAATGGAGAGATGGCTCAATGGTTTAGAGCACTTTTTGCTTTTGCAGAGGACTGGGATTTGGTTCCAAGCACCCATTTTGGTGGCTCATTACTGTCTGTAACCAGTTCCAGGGAATCTGATGCCCTCTTCTGGCCTCCAAAGGCATTACATGCATGGAGTGCTCACATGCAAGTAAAACATTCATATATACAAAATAAAAATCTATAAATCTTCTTTTGAAGTGTAGAGGACAAGCAAGAATCCAAATGTCTGTCCTGTCTCTTCTCTTGACTGCAGATGTGATCCTCTAGGTCCTGCCTTGACTTCCCCTTGGTGGAGGATTAGCCAACACTAGTGTTGTTATTAGCTCAATTAAACCCTTTTATCCCCTATATTGTTTTGTGTTTGTTTGTTTTGGGGCAAGGTTATTCGTCACAGCAACAGAAATGAAACTAGAGCACCCCCACACACATGGTACACATGATACACTCAAGAATTTGCTTTGGAATACATGAACTCTGAAGGAAGTCTCCCAGTAAATTGTGTTTTTCCATTAATATTTTATTATATTTTTTTCTACTGCAAAAGAAAAAAAAAGTACCTAGTAAGAAAAACGCGAAGGTACAACGAAAGTATAAAAATGTCAACCACATTTCTGCCACCCAAAAATAATCACTATTTATATTCAGAAGTATTTCTTATGCATTTTTTTATTGAGAAATGTTTATTACATTTATTTTTTTTCGGGGGAGGTAGTGCATTCATGCCAGTGAGGCTGTAGTCAGAGGACACCTTACAGGAGTCAGTTCTCTCCTTCTACCATGTGGGTCCTGTAGATGGAACTTGGGTCAGCAGGCTTATTGGCAACTGTTGTAACCCACTGAGACATCTCACTGGCCCAGGAAGTTTTGATTGTTGTTGTTTTGGGGGTGCCTTTGTTTCTTTAAGTGTGTGTGTGTGTGTGTGTGTGTGTGCACACGTGCGTGCCCATGGAGGCCAGATCTCCTAGATCACTGGCAGTTTTGAGCCACCAAATGTAGGTATTTGGAAATGAACTGGGGGTCCTCTGGAAGAGTATCTTTCCAGCCTCCTACCCCTGTATGTATTATTTTATTTTGTTATTTAATATTTATTTATTTACATATCTGAGTGCTCTGTCTGTAGCAGGACGATTTGAAGGAGTTTTGTGCCATGTCCAGCTTGTCCTTATGATTGCGTGCCACTTGGACTTCTGGGAACTTTGCTTATAATATAACCCGGAGAGCTGGGGTGGGGCTGTTGGCAGTTGATGGGTTGGTTTGTTGGGTGTTTGGTTATGCTTGTCCAACTCACTATCAGTTCCTGCTCTCCAAGCTAAGGACAGCCAAAGGGGCTGTGAATATTTCTTCGTTTCTTTCTCTCTTTCAAGGCCACTATAAAGGCAATGAATATTTATTTATTTGTTTGTTTGTTTGTTTGTTTGTTTGTTTGTTTGTTTATTTATTTATTTATATCCTTCCTTTCTCTTTCCTGAGCTAGAGGGTAAAAAAGCATGGTAGCAACCTGCATGTACACCTGCATGCCAGAAGAGGGCATCCTACCCCATTATAGATGTTTGTGAGCCACCATATCATTGTTAGGAATTGAATTGGGGACCTCTGGAAGAACAGTCAGTGCTCTTAACTACGGAGCCATCTCCCCAGCCCTGTATTATTTTAACATAATACACACATATCACATCCCACAAGTCCCCATGTAATTTTATATCCTTGCTTTGTTTTGAGACAAGGGCTCATGTAGCCCAGGCTAGCCTCAAGTTCAACAAGTAGCTGAGAATGACCCTTACCTCCTGATCCTCCTGCATACCTCTCAAGTGTGGCTAGCATGACATATGTGTGCCACCACACAGAGCTTATTCCACATCTTCAACTCTGCACTGAAAAAGGCGTTTCTCCAATCCCTCACCAATCTTTGCTGAAGAGTTTGTGCTGAATTTTAACACAAACACCACATACACACATACACACACACACACACACACACAAGTACACACTGATGTTTAATACACCTTAAAAATCTAGTGCACATCTCTTTCTGAAGATGTTAAATTTTGCTTAACCATTTCTCGTTTACAGTATTTTTTATAAGCAACTTCATAATGGATATGCTTTGCTTTGAGACAAGGGCTCACAAAACCAAGATGATCTTGAACTTCAGATCCTCCTGCTAAAAGTAGGATTATAGGCCTGCGCCACCATTCAAAGTTTAAGTAGTACCTCGGAACAAACTCAGAGCCTCGGGTGTGCTGGTCAACCACTCTGCCACCGAGTTACAGTCTCAGCTCCCACAGTGGGCTTACATTTTTATATGGTGGGTGTATTTTCTAACGTACAGTCTCCTGGGTGAAATTAGTAAAGTTAGACGGTACAAACCCATTTTAGGGCTTTGAAGGGAATTTAAGAGCTTATCTAACCTAACACCCCCCCATCCCTATATCCTCTCCCACACCTCCATGCAATGCTACTGGCTGCATGACCTGACCTTCAGAAAATTCCCTGTGTCCTTTCAGGAAGGGTGGGGTGCCAAGCCTGGGCTTGGCAGGGTGAGATAGGTGGCCTCCTCCCTAGTTGGTCATAGTGGTTTGAAGCAATAAAACTACAAATCAGTCCCCAACAAGTTCGCAGGTGGGTCCTCTGTCGGTGGCCTAAGGGCCACCGTTGCCTCAGTATACAAAGTCCACCCTGCAGACTAACACAAGGAAGGGTTGCCCTGACCCCTGGGTTGTCCTTATGTCCCTCCTTCCTTGGTGCGCGCTTATTCCAGGGACTGCTACTTCCCCAATTCGACCTCTGCCATCTCTCCACGCCTCTTTATGAGCTAATGAACTTCCACACTGGCTTTCTGTCTCATGTCCTTCACCCTGCCTCACGCTGCTGTCCAGGTCTTCCAGCTCTGGCCTTTCTGTTTTGCCCAGTCTGTTCTCCAGGCAGCACTTTCTCCCTAAGGTCCCCTTCCCTTCCCCCTCCCTTACGCCTGACCCTCAGTTCTCCCTTGCACGTCGGTGCTTCTGTCCACCTCAAACGTAATCTCTGCTGCAAGTCTGTCCCTGCTTCCCGCAGACCCCGCTCAGCATCCTGCCGGGTATACCAAATCCTGCGGACTGCCAGATCCAGCTTAGCATTCCGTCCCGGAGCCAGTACCTTACTCACAACCCACCAAGGAGACCGGCACCACCTCAGCACCCCGCACCGGAACTGGGAACTTGCTTAGCACTCCGCCCCTCGACCCGATCCTGTGTCCCCCGTCTATCTTCGCTCAATATCTCATCCCGGAATGGGGACCCTGGTCAGCATCCCATCTCGGAATAGAGACCCTGCGTCCCTCCACATCCTGTTCAGCACCCTTCCCCGCAATGGGGACCCGGAGTCCCTCCTGACTCGGGTCAGCATCTCGCCCCAGAGCCAGGACCTTGCTCACCATCCTGCCCCGGTCCAGGACACCCTGCATTCTTCCAGACCCGGATCAGCATCCTTCTTCGGAGCCAGGACCCTGCTCACCATCCTAACTGGGGCCATCTTGCATCTCTCCAGACCCCTCTCAGCAACCCGCTCCACAGGCAGGACTGAGCCTGCGGCCCGCAGCCCTCCCTCGCCCGAGGAACTCTCCCCTCTCGCACTTTCTCTACTTTGAACCCATCCCAGCAGAGTCCAGGAAGTAGCCTGGCACCGGAGACCGGCAGCGCCGGTCCCCAATGGGGAACGCCAGCGGCGACGGAGGCCCCGCCCATACAGAGAACACTGCCAATAAGCAAACAGGGGCGGGACTTCCGCTGTGCCGCGGCGGGCGGGGGAGCGCACTGTTGTGGTGCGGCGCGTCGGGCGGGCGGCGGCCAGGGCGGCCCAGGGGCTGCCGCGGGGACTTGGGGCGCCGCCGAGCGGCCGGGCGCTGGGGCGGGCCGTTCGCACCGCGGGGCCCGGACACGACGGGTTCGAGGCCGGGCCCCCGCGTGGGGAGCCGCGGGGTGGAGACTTTGCCGCGCGGCGCGGAGCAGGCGGGAGCCGGCGGGGGCCTCGGGAGCCCCAGGGCGGCCGGGCCCGGATCCCGGGGGAGCCTCGGGAGCCCGGGTCGGAGCCTCGGCGTGCACATCCCCGGCGGGGCCCGGGCTGCAGGAACACAGAGCAGCCGGGCCTCGCGGAGCTCAGAGCGCGCCTGACCCGGGGCGCACCGTGGGACCTGGGCGCGGGGCTGGCGGAGAGCTGCCCCGCGGGGCTCGCAGCCGCGGAGTGGCCTACAGGGGCCCTCCCCCGGAGGGGCCGGGCCGGGGCGGGGAGATGAACGGCTTCAGCACCGAGGAGGACAGCCGCGAAGGGCCCCCTGTCGCCCCCGCCGCCGCCCCGGGCTACGGCCAGAGCTGCTGCCTCATCGCGGACGGCGAACGCTGTGTCCGGCCCGCGGGCAACGCCTCCTTCAGCAAGAGGGTGCAGAAGAGCATCTCGCAGAAGAAACTCAAGCTGGACATCGACAAGAGCGTGAGTCTCGGGGCACAGCTCAGGGCCGGGGGAAGGGACCCCGGGGACGCTCCGCGCGCTGGGCCTCGCCGCGCGGTCTGTGCAGAACCGGGGACACAGGACCGTGGAGGCCGCTCTGTGCTTCGCGATGCAGCGGGTGTCCCTGAGGGTGGGCTGGCGGACTGGGTAGGGCTTGGCGCACTCTCCCTGCCTGGGAAAGTGACAGCAGTTTCCAGCTGTCACTGTTGCGCCGGATAGTAGAGCAGTGAGAGAGAGGTTGGTTACTTTCGCAAGAATTGGGGATAGGGGTGGATGAGGGGACCCGGAGGCTCTTCTCCAACTTGGCCCTCCCTCCAGGAACCTTGTCGCTCTTTCAGACACTAGCAAGGTGGCCGCGACTTTCCTGTCTACCGCGGCCTCCGTCTCTGCGGCGCAGCACAGAGCCCGCTTCGCTGGCCGCGAATGAGTTTTTCTGAGATGTAGCAGAAACAAGGCCAAGGCCAGGTTAGCAGTGAAGTGATTGGAGGGGGCGGGAAATTGGTTTTCAAGAGGGGTATAACGTCTTTGGTAATGCAGACGGAGGTGGAGAAGTGGAGATTTAAAATTGAATGGGATTGCCCTGCGCTTTGTGGCTAATTATAGGAAAGTTCCTGAGTAATTTCGCCTGCTCTTGTTAACGGTTCTAAAGACGTGCCTATTGTCTACGGTTAGGAACTTTTTAGTTTGATATCTGTTGCTGCAAGCCCTGAGTGGTAGCTTCCAGGTTAGGAATTGGGACTGAGTTAAGAACTTTTAATATTCAGGGAGCTTGGATGATGAATGTCCAACGGTAGGGGAAATCAGATATTGCCTGTTAGCTGAGAGGAGAGCCCATCTTTACACTTCTGATGTGGCAGAAACTGAGGCCGAGTATAGGAAGCAGTGATGCCAAGCACACTGCACTTAGAAGCTGGCTAATTTCCTAAACCCATTACACGGCTTGCTTCCAAGCCCTACACCCAAGTTTCTTTCATCTTTAATAAATAAGGTCATCATCCTTTCTTCTAGACTCTTGCACACTCAGTTTTATTTAGTACTGTCAGCTTTTTGGAATAGTGCTGTTTTTTAAATGATTGGGTCTTTCCTTTAGAAATGTCTGTCAGTACACGAATGAATGAATGAATGAATGAGTGGAATTACTCTGAAGCAAAAACAGGCTAGACACTAAGGTGTCCCCTGATAATCACATGTGGGAGGGAAAAGGATAATTCTATAATGGCAATGAATTTATCTACTTGGAAACAGCGCCTGCCTCCTGTGTGGGCTGCTGGCACTATTTCCATGAGCAGTCATCACATCTGGATGGTTTTGTTGCTGTGGTAGAGACTCCATTTACCCACTTACCCCATGGGAAACCCCTGTGGAGCAGCATTGAGCATCCTACACATCATCTGGAAGAGAGGCCCCCTTTGCCCTGCAGTAGCATCCCTCAAAGGCAGTGCTTAGGAAGGCATGTGGTTAGAAACACAATCTCAGTCCATTTCCAAGTGGTGGTGTGGAGTCATTATTTCTGAAAGAGTTTCTATTTCATTCCACAGGCTTGGGCAGGAATTCAATCCCAAGTAACTGTTGAGTTACAAGAATTTCTAGTAGTTCTCCTGTTGTGAAACAGGAGAAGGGGGAGAGACAACCACAGTGAGCCTTTGCTATCACCCTCATGGCCCCTACCCCACCCACAAAGGCCGCTGGCCTCTGAAGTTGCTGAAAAGCAGTTTCAGACTTGAGCAGATTAAGGTCAGAGAACGACTATCTTGTAAAAAGGTCTAGCTGGGGCCCACCTGCTATAATATAAATATAAGACACCACAGCCCTTCAGGTGGAGGCTGGCAGCCTCTGTAATATATTACCACATAACCAACTTGTAATTGACATGTTTCTTCTTTGCTTCTGGAGAGTGGTTGAAGTTAGGACTAGTATAAAGGAAGTGCAGTAGGAGGGGAAGGTCATTTGCCAAGGCTCAGAAGCCCTGGTAGACCTTGGGAGACCCTCCTCCCAACTCCCACCTAAGCTTTAGAAACACCCCATTCTGCTGCTCTCCTCAGTTTACCACTGTGCTTGTGAGAAGCAACTTGCTCTCTCAAGCAGTACATGTCTGCGTCTCCAACTATGTGCCAGCTGCCGGGGATGGGGCAGGGGATTCATGTCCTATAATCTTGTATCACCTTGTTGTTACTCTTCAGGTCAGCGCACATAGTATGTCTGAAAGTTCATTTCGAGAGTGGAATGTGGCAAAGCCGTCCCAGTGTGTGTGTGACTGTGTAAGGGGTGGCTTTTACCAGCCTAAACTGTTTTCAGATATGAGAGTACCTATATTGGTGCATCAGCACTTATTGAGCGCCTGCTGTGTGTATGACAGCATCGTAGTATAACTCAGAATGACTCATGACTCACTAATCCAACCAGATGAAACTGATAATCATCCAAATAAACAGTTTTCATTATTTCCTCCATAAAATGGCTAAATTAATTGATGGTGACTTCCTGTCAGCTTACTTTTATCTTTGGGGATTTAAGGACTAAACTCCAGTTCAGATGTCTCCCCAGAACATTTGTGCACCATCTGTCTCTACCCAGAGCCATTTACACAGGCTTTGGGTTCTGCAGGGTTTTTGAACAGTTCCTCCAGACAACTGTGGTACTTACGTTCTTAAATATAAAAACACGCTCTTCACATTTGAGCTGCTGTTGGCACCTTTACAAATATACTCCAGTGTTTATTAGAAAATTGAGGTACTATCCACTCTCTTTTATGTGGTCCTGCTTTGTGAGAATTCTGAAGTAATGGAAGTCAAGTTTTTCAGTGTTACCCTACAGTAGTAGCCACTGTGAGTACCATCTCTATAGTCCCTGCCCCCCTTCTCCGCACACCGCAGGTTCATAACTCCTCCAGGTACCGATAAGGCCAACTTTCTTTGAACTGCAGCCATCTTCCTTGTGCTGTAGAGATTTGGATGCTAATGCTCTGTGGTGCGTGTGTGTGTGTGTGTGTGTGTGAGAGAGAGAGAGAGAGAGAGAGACATACAAGTTGGCCATGTACTCTTCCAATGAGCTGTGCCCCAGCCCACTGTATTTTGTCTACAGCCTATAGTAGCAAGGTCGTGAGCAGTGGCCTGCCTCTCACTGCCTCTCACGCATGCATCTCTCTCCCCAGTACCTGGCCAAAAGAGGAGGTTCATGATTTCTTGGGTCCCATCCGGGTGATAACACTGACTTTAGGTTTTTCCCATCAGGTTAGGCACCTGTACATCTGCGACTTCCACAAAAATTTCATCCAGAGTGTGCGAAATAAAAGGAAGAGGAAGACAAGTGATGACGGTGGAGATTCCCCGGAGCATGACGCCGACATTCCTGAGGTAAAGGCCAGAAAGAGTAGTGGGTTCTGAGTCCAGCTTTCCCCCTGGCTGTTGTGCTTTCTGTACTAACCAGTCATCTCTGCTTGCGTTGCTGTGGCTTGTTTGAAATGTGTTTTCTAGACTTTCAGTAACATTGACTCTGAAAGCTTGGTGATGAACTGGTCTGCCTGCCCTGTCTCTCACCAGACAGGCCCAGGCTCTGAGGTCTCAGATGCTGGAGGCTCTGCTCATGTTCTTTGTAGTAAGCTGCAGGACTTTGCCTCTTGAGCCCAAACAGTGCTTCACCATAACATTGCCTCTTTTAAGTTACTGCTGAGCGTGTCTGATCTGGGCAGCTCTCTTCCCCTCTTTTCTGACCTGAGAGTAAAGGTACATCTGGTCAGTGACACCAGCCAGGCTGGGGCTTGTCCCTAGAGACATGCTGCCGTCGTTTAGCCCAAGGTAAAACTTGACATTTGAGGGCAGGGGGCACATCTTGAGTATTAATAGGATCTTCAGTAGCTCCTGACCTCTAGAGGCCAGTAACATCATTGAGTTGTGACCCATGAAAAAGATGTCTGCAGACATTGCCACATGTCCTTTGACATGTGCTCCCAAATTAAAGAGACCATGAGCCAAGACCATGCCCCAGCTTCTTACCCAAAAGTTCCCTGTGTGTGTTGAGGGAGGCTCCAGGAAGGAATAGCTGATTTCCTTCCAAAGTATTCTCACTTGGACCTCTGCAAAAGAGGAACTCTGTCCAGTGTGCACATCACTTGACACATCATTCTCATAAGGTGACCACCTGTAAGCACACTTCATGGCTGGGAGTAGAAGTAGGTGGGCCTTAGTCTGCAGATGTGAAGAAGGGGCCTGTGAAACTCCGCCCCGTTCCCCCCTCATCTCCCCATGTCCCTTCCCCAGCCTTACTTTTCAGTATCTTTCTATTCCCTATAGAGTTGCTATTATTTCATAAAGACCCATTAAGTTTCTGAATCCCTTTGACTAAGCATTTTAGAAAAGATTTCCAAGAATGTTTTGAAATGAGTGGAAGATTCTGGATTTTTTTTTTTTTTTAAGTGTGTTCCACCTGCCTGAAACAAGAGCCTCTTTCTTGGAGGGAGGTAAGGCAACCCACCTTCCTGGGCCTTCTGTGTTTCATGACTGGGTAGCGTACCCCCTTCCTAGGTTAGCTGTACAAAGAGATTGGGTCCTTCTTGTCCTTTATCCAGTCACCAGCAGAGAGTGCAGCCCTGACCTGCAGGCTGAGCCTGGGAAGGAACTACCTGAACATCTGTACTCTTCTGCCACCACCCTGTGGTCTCTGCCAATCCACTCTAGCTTGTCTCCTTCAGCTGTCCCTGAGCTGGTCTTTCTGGGCAGCCTGGAAACCTCCAGCACTGCCTGACACAGGGCTCAGCTCTGTCCACTCACAAGACAGTGCTGCATAGGCTCCTATTCCCCTCCAACCAATCCAACTCCACCCAGAAGCACCCCCACCCAAGCCTGAGCTCCTTCTCCCCCAGGACATGCCGCCCCCTGCTTGTTGCCCAAACCCGGCCACCACTGCCCCAGGTTCCCCTGCTCAGAATTAGTCCACTCCTCTCTTCTTTCTCACAACTCCTCTCCTCTTCTGCGCCAGCTTCCCCTCCCCCACCCACACAGAGCACCTCCCAACACTGCCTCTGGCCTCCTCACCAGTCACTAGTCCTCAGTGGACAGTGTCTCTGACTTCTTCCCTAGTCCACCCTCCCTAGGTTGTGCCAGGGAGGGTGGGCTCAGACGTACTGTCTCTCCTTTCCTCTAGGTTGATCTGTTCCAGCTGCAGGTGAACACTCTCCGACGCTACAAACGGCACTACAAGCTGCAGACCAGACCAGGCTTCAACAAGGCCCAGCTAGCAGAAGTAGGTAGATGAATCAGAGAGGCCTAGCCCATGCTCCTGTGGTTTAAGCTATCCTTCCCATAGATTATCCTCTGTCCCCTGGGGGCAAGTCTCCTCCTTTTGCATGACATAGAATCAAGAGCTTTCCACATGGGTTAGAAAGTCCAATTTCCCAAAGGAAGCCTTGCACTGAGAGGGGTGGACTCCTGATTCCGAGTCATGACATTTTTGCAAGGTTCTTCATAGAACTAGTCCTTTCAGATGGTCAGTGTGACTATCCACTGTGCCTTTATGTTTAGTTTGTTTCTTTCTCTGGGTAGTGGGGATCAAACCCAGGACCCTGTGTATGACTAAGCAAGCCATCTGCTAGTGAGCTTCTCCCTCAACCTCAAAGATGCGCCTCTCCCCTTTCTTGACTTGTGATATTCATGGAAGTCTTTTTCTATATAATTAGTGGCACCCAAGAACATTTTTTTCCACATTTAATTTTTAACATTTTTTTTGGGGAGGAGTCACCCTTAGCAACTCCTCTCTCCCCTTTTGTCCCCACCCCCTCCTGTGTGTGGTCTAGCAATGTTGATGGGCTCAAGTGGTCCTCCTGCCTCAGCTTCCTTCCCAGGCACATGTCACAGGACTCGGCTTCTTAATTCCTCATAATTCTCCTGCCTTGTATTGTAGAAAATTTGAGAGACAGAAAAAAGAAAAACACAATTCAGAGACTGTATTATTTCCAGGTCTTTCTTCATCTGCCCTGACCACCTCCAACCATGTAGGGGTCTACTGAAAAGCTCCCAGCTGGCTTGGTTTTGGGTCTGTCTGATGTGTCTTCATCCTTCAGCCTATCCCTCACCAGCATAGAGGTGCAGCAGCAGCACACAGCTTTGCTGCTTACCCACTGCCAGCTAGAAGGAAGAGTGGGACAAGAGGAGGAAGTGTGTTTCTCCAGGGCTAAAACAACAAAAGCAGAATCAGGACGTGGCCAGTGAGCACCCTCATTCAGGCCAGCACACTTTCTCAGAGGCAGCTGTCCCCACTTAGAGGAATTCTTGGGGCCAGACACATCTTTTTCAACTGTTCATTTGACATTTTGGGGTGTTTTTTGTTTTGGGGTGTGTGTGTGTGTTTTCAAGACAGCAGAAACTGGTCTTGAACTCCTGACCTGTCTATCTCAGCCTCCTGAGCACTGGGGATTTAGGCATTCAACACCACACCCAGCTTAATTTTTAAAGATTTTTTTCCTTTTTTTTTTTTCCACTTCCAGAGCCTGAAAGGCTTGGTGGCAATTGACCAACCAGGGAAGTCCTAGCTTCCTTCCCCAACAGGGTGGCTAAGTCATGCCAAGGATGGCTAGCAGCTATCTGAAGCATACTTACACTTTGGTGGTGTCCTGGGCCACAATGGTCCACTTTTAGTAGCTTGGAAAAAAGCACCTAAGACCTGGAGCAAGGGAGCCACTACATCCCTCAGCTCCTTTGCAAGTCTTAAGTGCCAGGCAGTCCCTTCCGGAAGTAGCTCCTGTTCCTGCTGCAGAGTGCAGGGCATAGGGCCCTGATTTGTACTTAGGTTAAGAGACTTTGGTCTTTCCTCCTGTGTAGACTGTGAGCCGACACTTCAGGAACATACCAGTGAATGAGAAAGAGACACTTGCCTACTTTATCTACATGGTGAAGAGTAACAGGAGCAGACTGGACCAGAAGTCGGAGGGTGGCAAGCAGCTGGAGTGAGGCACGGGCGGTGGCTGAGGCGGAGGCCTTGGGGAGAGGACGGCCGTTTGATGCTTGATGACAGGTGGTCTCTGCACATCTCAGCCCATAAGGACTGTTCACAGCTACTGTAAATAAAGTCTAAATGATGGATACTGTAAATCTGTCAGGAGGATTATATTCTCACAGGTCAGCATGTGTGTAGAAAGACTTTAAGATAACTGCTCAGACTGAAAAAACAGTATCAGAAAAGGAATTTTAAAACTATGTCTTGAGTATTCAGCAAAGCTTTAAATCAATTTTCCTGGAGATGCCAGGTGATACACATTTTGGCAGTCACCATGCAGTACCAGGCTACCATAGGCAAGGCTCAGCCCTGGCAGCATGGCTCTGGGACAGTGGAAACACAGAGCGAGCCCACGTTTGGACCGACCCTTGCCCACTGGGTACACAGACATGCCACTTTATTGCAAGTTTTGCCATTTAATAGCAAATTGGTTTGACGCTGGTCCCCCACTTTCCTGTAACCTGTGCACAGTGGGCATTCAGTGTGTGTCGGCCAAGAGTTGTCACGGCCGTGCAGCTTCTGCACCACTGCGACCTGTCATTTTTTGCTGTCTGCTTAGCCACAGAGGTGGTGGAAACTCTGTCCCTCCACAGGGAGTTCAGGTGAGCAAGGACCTCTGTGCAGTCACACCTGCAGAATTGCCTGTTGAGATTCTAGAAGTGACACAAAGACATCATAGGCTGGCCATGGCAGTGCATGCTTTAATCCCACCATTCAGGAGAACAAGGCAGAATAGTGAGCCAAGTGTGACCTGCGCTAAAGACCCTGTCTCAGAAACTAAGCAGTGAACCTGGGGATGGTTTATCAGGTGAAGGCGTTTGCTGCCAAGCCTGATGACCTGAGTTCAGTTCCTGACCATGTAGTGTAGAGAATGGACTCCTGCAAGCCATCCTCTGACCTACACACACACACACACACATGATTTTTTTAAAGATTTAAACA
The DNA here is from genome assembly GCA_026225945.1 of Cricetomys ansorgei. Taxonomy (NCBI): domain Eukaryota; kingdom Metazoa; phylum Chordata; class Mammalia; order Rodentia; family Nesomyidae; genus Cricetomys; species Cricetomys ansorgei. Next base: position 743,289 of record JAMJFZ010000573.1, on the reverse strand, counting down.
AAACTATATCCTTCCATGAGGGTCTTCTGCACTTTACCCAGAGTGAGATGTATATCATGACCCGTTATGCTCCTGGCAGAAAGTGCTCTGACAGACAGATGAAGTGTCTGGGACTCATGTTTCCAGTCTGTAGTTCACAACCTTCAGGAGAGCTGCCAAGATCCCTGTGATTCCTGCTCAGAAGCCCAGCTGTAGGAAGACAGTGTGGCTGGACTTGACCCTGTGAGGCAGGAGCTCATGAGCCTGGGCAATAAAGGTCAGCACCACGTGATGCTCAAGAGAAAAAGTCAGAATCTGCCTCCTTTCAGGGAGAACGCTCGCTAAGGTAATTGCTAAAGGATTCATTGTTTTCATTGTTCAAGTCAGACTCTTCTAATTATGTCAGAACCAAAGCATCCTGGGAGAGCAAAGCTTTTGTATCCAAAGACTTGTGCAGAATTTCCCGTCAGTGTCAGGGGCAAAGGGTGTAGATAGGAGGATAAGAGAAAAAGACTCCTAATTTCCAACCATCCTGGTATATATTTGGTCAAGTGTCTCATTTCCCTATTCCACTTCAATTCTGAGTTTTTCTTAAGCCTTAACTAACAAGAGGGCAGCAGAGGCCTGGCCCAACAGTTTTAATGTCTCCCAGATGGCTTTCCCTGAGCTCCATCTCAGAAGTCAGAACTAACCCCATGCTGAGTGAGTGAAGGAATGTGTGATAGTCTCCCTTCTATGGAGGAAAAAAACATGCTTCTGTGGAATGGGGCCAAGGGACCCAGTGTCTCTAGCATACTGTATGTTTCACTGTGGCCAAGCTCCCGCCAGTGCTCAAAATGTGTGGCGAGCAGACTGCAGCCTGGTAAACTGGGTGTAAATAGGTGATGTAGAACATGAGGGGTGTCCTGATTGCAATCGAGGGCTGGCAGGGAGCCCCCTGGGTGTTTTCAGTCCTCAGACTCCATGCAGAAGTTGTTCTCCCTCCTACCACTGATGGAGGCAACAGGAAGGCCCACGAGAAGCTGGTGTCTGAGGGCAGGTGGAGCCTTCAATTTAAGTGGCCCTGTGGAAATGTCAGTGTCTTATCAAGGAAGAAAATATAGCTTTCTGATATTTTAAACAAAACTGCGGTCATGTAAGTTATGTCAATGTCTTTTTAGCATCAAGTCCAGTTTCCTGCAGAGAAGCTCACTCCTGTGCAAGATGTGGCATTAGGCTCCATCTGTTCCCATGTTTCTATATCCAGATCCAAGCTGGGGAACATCTGCCCTCCAGCCAGATGCCATCACAGAATCCTCGTCCTCTGATGCCCGCAGCCTCAGAGAAGTCGAGGCTGGGGCTACTTTTTCAGCCTTTCAAAACAGATCACCTAACAGAAAAGGCAAAGCTATTTGAACTTGTTTTGCTCATGTCCAGAAGTCTGCTGTGTCGTCAAAGCAGCCAGCCCCTTGCCTCCCACCTGCTAGCTTAGCCACAGGCAAGAGCTTGCTGCCTTCTAGAAGGGCTAGGCCTGGCTTGGGGAGCAGTAGGGTTTGTTGAAAGAGCAGCACTCATCTCAGCTGCCTGTATTTTCATGTCATCTGTCCATGCCCCTAACACACGCACACGCACATACACCAACACCGACCTGTGATGGCTCAGCATGGTATTTTCTCTACTTGGTGCTCCTGGGCAAAACTGGAATTTCAAGTCCAGAACTGGTGCGGCTTCCCAAAGTCCATCCTGACTGGTCCAGCTTGGTAGGGTACTTTAATGTGCCCTAAAACTGGGCTTAAAAATATTTACAATGTAAGTGAACAAACTTCTCATTTCATGGAACAAACTGTGAAAAAGACTAGCCAAACCTCATAAAAAAGATAGCAAACCAAAATTCCAGGTGGGGGTTGTGAGGAACTTGGCTTCTGTGCTGCATGTCCCTGCTGTAGCTAGCTACGCATAGTAGCCTCTCAGAGAACAGATCTTAATGTTGCAGGTAGAGGGTGAAGCTCCCTTTGCATATGTGTGTACGTGTGTATGTGTGTACGTAGGGACTTCCTGATTAATATGCCTGGTGTGTGGTGTAGGAAAACACGTCCACTGCAGTGGGTGGTCCCGGGCATAGTCCCAAAGACACTGCCTCACACTGTCTGAAAGCTCTCTATTGTATGACAGGATCCAAAAGGTTGGAAAGAGCCTTGAATCCTCCCATCCAGCTTCTCCATTGGTGCTGACATTCTGCCTTTACCCATCCCAGCCAGAAGCAGTCTGCACTTGGCCACCTCCAAGGACAGAGAGCTCACTACCTCCTGGGGAAGACTGTTCTATCAGTTAGTTTCTGGCTTTTCTGTACTTTCTGTAATTTGGGGGCCATATGGACAGAATCTCTTATTGAGCAAAGGACCCAGTCCTGGCATGTCCTACACACTGTATTTTCTTTTTTCCCAGAAGGGGACAGCTGGGATATAACGTGGTGTTTTGACTGCCCTTACCCCTGAGTATTGGTCTTGGTTTCTTGTTGGAGAATGTTGAAGAAACCCTTCAGCCCTGTGTCCTCTCTCGCTCGTGCCAAAGTTGCCAGCAGGGTACCAGCTGCTAATAAGATTCCAAGTCAGTGAAGGCCTTGGTCCCATCTGGCCACACAGAGCCTAGTAGCATCTCTGAGGGGAAACTTCAGCTGGGAGAGTTTTAAACAACACATGGCTTTGCCTGGAGTCTCAGGTCCCAGGGTTGCTGAGGGCTCGTACCTTTAGGTTCCTGTGAGGACTTCACCAGGAAAGCTGGAGGTTCTCCGGGTCTCCATGTCAGAGGCATGCCGCTTCCTCAGAGTCATTCAAAGTTGCTATCTCAACCTTGAATCAGTAAAATAAGGTCCCAAGAGATTTGCCAATGTCACATGTTATTGAGGGGCCTTTGTGGCCTGCTTGTCAGTCATCTGCAGGATGACAGGTGATCTAAGGTAAGCTTCCCTGGCAAGCCTGGGAGCCCCTCAAGGGCAGCTGAGCTTCTGGGGACAAACTGGTCTGCAGTATTCCAGGTGGAAATAGGGTGAGGATAGGGACTGCTGAGCTTAGCAAGATGACTGGCCAAGGGGCAGACCAGCTGTAGGCATGCCTGCCACAGCCTCCAGGCCCCTGCCACCCAGGACAACTATGAATGTGGCCCAACACAGAATTGTAAATTATTTGAAGCATTATGAGATTTATTTTACAATTTTCAAAATTTAGTTGTCGAGTTCCCAAGCATGAATTTTTGTTGATGACAATTAGAGAAGTCAAAGGTTGGACCAACACCTGTGGGATACTGTGTTAACCTGTGCTCTGTCCTTATAAAATGGGCTCTGTCTATGATCTCTGCCCAACTCCTGCCTTCCACCCTGTCTCTCTGAGGCTTGGGTGATGGCCCTGGCTCCAGGTCCCTACTGAACTGAGCAGGGCAGTTAGACTGGGACCAACAGTCAGAAGGGAACCAGTACAGGCTCATGCCCTGGGGAGCACGGTGCTTTTGGGGTGCCTTTCCTTTATTTCATTGGATTGCAGACTGCTTCCAAGTTTAAGGTCCGGAAAAAAAGTCACTGTGATGTTTGAAGTGGGCAAAGTGGGCCTGGGGCCTAAGGTGGAGCATCCCCAGTGGGTTACTTCCCCCTGCTGGCACCTCTGAACACAAAGCCTCCCCCTGCTTACTGTCATGCGCCACCTTTGCCTGCTTTCTGTTACCTGTGATGCCCATTGCAGTATATTTGGGGGGGTGGGGTTTGTCCGCTTTGTAACTGCCTTATTGAAGTAAGTGCCCTTCCATCCCAGGCCTCCAATTGTATTTGTTTTTCTGCCAAACATGGGGAAGGGGGATCATTTGTATTTTGATTTTGTGCCTGTGGCTCTGTACTGTTGAAGGTCTCAACTCTCTGGATTCTCCTTAGCATGCATGTGACTCCTATCACAGTGTCACACAGATGGGATGGCCCGGCTTTTATTCTCAATAAATGATCTGAATGAGCAAGAGACATACTCCATGGTTCCCTTTGAATTCTTGCTCACAGTCTAGCTGTTTCTGCTCAGGGTGGGCCCCAGCGGTGTGTGACAAACTTTAGTGACAGCCTCGAGAACCCACACCTACACTGCCCTACAGTCTCAGTGTAGACAGAGGCATGTGGGTCACAGTGGGGTAGACCCAAGTCCTAGTCTTCCTGTGTGTCCCTCAGCTGGAGAGAGGCAATAGGTACCCAGTCCCTTAGCTCACTGATGTCTGTCTGGAGTCCCAGATGAAGAAGATAGAAGACTACAGCTAAATGCCCACAGGGGGCAGACTGTAAAGGACTGTCTAGGTTCCTCCCACGACCCTTCAGCCCCTGCCCTGTGGGGATGCCACATCAACACGTCTTGTGGTGAGAGAAGTGGAAATCCAGACCCTTCTATAACGATCCCAATGCTTAGTGTCTCAAAACATTGCTTCAGCAGCTCCTGGACTGCTGTGTCTCCTCCCACACTGACATTTTTTGTTTAAGGCTGGCCAGGCCACAAGCACACACTAGCAGTGTGACAACTCTGCCTCAGCTCTGCCAGCCGGTCCCCAAACTAGTCACACACACACAGACACTCACAGTTTGAGAAGCCTGAGCTCTGAGACTCAGCCTTGAGACTGCAGGTTCCTGAGGCCTCGTAGGCTAACATCCCCTATCCAGCCTCACACTGCTAGGGGAAGAGCAAGGCTCAGCATGAGTGCCTTGCCCAATCTCTGTCTTCAGCAGAAGGCAAAGGAAGGTATATGGTAGTTTTCTTTTGTTGTCTTGTGCTTCGTTTGTTTTTATGACACTCTAGCTATGTAGCCTAGGCCAGCCTTAAACTCATGATCTTCCTGCCTCAGCCTCCTGAGTGGTGGGATTTGGACACCAGGCTATAGCTTTCCTTTTCTTTCTTTTTGGCTTTTTTGAAATAAGGTCTCATTATGTACCCCAGGCTGGACTCTTAACTCAGTATCTTCCTGTCATAGCCTCTAAATACTGAAATTATGAGGTATACTGCCCTACCTAACATCATCTTTCTTTGAAAAAGATAAAATTTTTAACAATATTTCTATTAATTCTTCAAGAATTCCATACAATGTATTTGAACATATTCACCCCTCCCCCAACTCTTCCCAAAACCACTCTCTCCATCTTCCCATCCCTTACCACCCAACTTTGAAATTTTGTCTTTTTTTCCCCCCTCTTTCTTTCTCTATCAAGTCCACTTTGTGCTGCCCATTAGTCTTAGGAGTGTGGCCTGCCCTGACTTGTCATCCGCCTACCTACCAGTCACATTAAAACTGACTCCCCATCTCCCATCAGCTCTCAAATGCCAACAGCTCCTCAGCCCACCCCACACACCCCTATGCTGGGATTTTGTGTAAATCATCATCTACTTCAAGGAGAAGCTTCTCTGATGAGGGTTGAGAGATGCCCTGCTCTGTGGGTATGAGGATAAGTTGTTAGGACTCGGTGTAATACTATGTCCATTTAGCAGAGTATTGGGTTCTCCCCTAGGGTCCAGGACCTGTCTGGCCACAGGTGGATTGCTCCAGCACACCCAGCTCCACAGGTGGATGTTTTCAAAGTCCAGCTCCTCATCACCAACTGCACAGCCTCAGAATAAGAAGGCCAGTCAGGGGTGAGAGCGCGTTCATAGTCACAGCACTTGGTGGGGTGGAGGTAGTAGGGTCACTAGTTAGTTCAGGTCATTCTTGGCTACATAGCAAGTTGGAGGAAAGCAAGAGGGTGAAAGAAAAATAAGGAGTCGTAGAGGAAGGAAGAAGTACGTGAGCTTTAATCCTATCACTCTAGAAGCATAGGTAGGCTGGTCTCCGTGAGTTCTGGGCCAGCCTGGACACAGTGAATTCTAAGCCAGTCAAGGCTGAATACTGACAGCCAAATAGGGAGACTTTCTCAGAAAGAAAGAAACAAAGAACAGAAGAGAAAAGAAAGACTCCCTGAGGCTGGAGAGGTGGCTCAGACCATGGAGTGCTGCCCTAGCGATTGTGAGCTCTGGGTGTGAGCCCAAGTGCCACATACACTGGATGAGATGGTGCGCCTTTCATCTCCACACTCGGGAGGTAGAGGCTGAAGGACCAGAAGTTCAAGGTCATCCTCAGCTACACAATGAGTTTGAAGCCAGCCTGGGCTACCCAGTACACTATTGAAGAAGATTAAGAGACTGACAGAAGGGAGAGGGAAGAAGATGATGAGGAAAAGAACCACCTGTATGGCAGCAATCTAGAACAATCAAAATAACCTGTCCTTCCTTCCCCCCACCCGGGGGGGGCTGCCTGGCACATGGAGGACACTGCGTGCAGGGGGCTGAGTGTTCTGTTTCAACGGTTGCCTGTAGTTCACAGGGCTCTTCCCGTGAGCGGTCAAGTGCATTGCCCGGTACGCAGCACTCTGTGGGCATTAATTCAGCTAATCCCACTACAGTCCTATCAGTAGGATCTGTTACTAACTCCTTTTATAGGGATGTAAACACACTCAGAGCGGTTGTGGAACTTGCCTACTCTCCTAAAAAGACCTTGAGTTAGTAGAGCCACTTTAGGAGTGGACCCAAGGTTCATCTGGCTCCAGAAACACTTGTCAACCCCACAGCAAAGAACGCAGAGTGCTAAGCTTTGAAGCAGCACAGCTGTAGGTCACCCTGGTCCCCATCAACGGGATCTGCTCCGTTTTAATGAGGGATTCCGAGAAGTCGCTACAGCTCTACTTAGGGAATTTAATAGGGTCTAATGGAGGTTAACAAGGTACACCAACCTTCCAGCCAGGTTTTAGCTTATGGGAGCCCAAGAGTATTAACACACAAAGGAGTACAGACACCTGCAGGGTTTAATGGGGTTAATGAAACCATCAAATGCTGACAGGAGGGACAGTGCAGGAGCGTACTTCAGTAAAGAGCCTGTCTGCTGGAGGTCAGTAGGTTTTTATTAAACAGCTGCAGTCTTCCTCATCTTTCCCTGGGCACCATGTAGACAGCCAACCAGGGAAGGCCATCAGCACCATGCCAACTGTGAGCAGCCCTGGTTGGTGGGCTTGGGAGTGGGCTGCTTCTTGGTATTTTCTGGGTGTTAGCTAAACTGTATAATGGTCACCCATTATGTGTACCCTAACTAACATTTAGACACTCATGTAGTCTAGTCTGGCCTGGAAATAGCTATATAGCAGAAGATGACCTTGACTTCTCACCTCTACCTCCCAAGCGCTGGGATTACAGGCATGCACCACCACTTCCAGTTTGATGGGCCACTGGGCCCCATAGCCTCATGCATGCTAGGCAAACACTCTACCAACTAGGCCACATTCCCAACCTCCTAAGCCACCTTTTAAAAATTTCTGTGTACATTATGTGTAAATATATGCCACTTGTGTGCACACCCATGGAAGCCAGAGAGGGTGCCAGATGCCCTGGAATTGGAGTTACAGTTACAATGTGGTGCTTGGAGCCGAAACCCAGCTCTCCAGAAGAACATCGAGGGTTCTTAACCGCTTAGCTATCTCCCAGCCCACTGAAGTCACTTTTTAAAGGCCACTCACGGCACTTCCCTCTATTGCTTACTATGAGCTCTATCCCTGTAGAAAAGCATAAGCAGTAATTCCAGGTCGCGTCTCCATCCTGACAGAGTGCTTCCCCATCCATGCGAGGCCCTGGGAGCCATCTACGGCCCCAGAAACAACACAGCAATGCAGTCTTAAATCTGGGCAACATGTGTCTTATAAAGGGCCATCACCCAGCTCTGTCCATAGGTTTTTATCATGTGCTGTGGGACAGTGGTAGTGGAGAAGAGGAAAGCAGAACTTGTCAGTTGGTACTGTTTACACTAAGAACTCACTGTGTGCCAGGCTCCATGCTGAGCACCTGACATGCCTTGGCAGCTGTTATAGAACAGCCCCGTGAGCAAAGCTGCAGCCATCTTCATCAGATCAACTATGCCTGCTTGTAGGAGACCACCTTGGGTCAGTAGAGTCTGCTGACTGTTGACATTCCTTCAGAGAAGGAGGGTGTGAGCAGAGTCATTAGACCCTCACCTGGAGTTCCAGCTGCTCCTCCCAGCCATTTGTGTGCAATTCTACCCTGATTACACTTGGCCTAGAAGGACTCAGAAAAAGCTAAGATCTGTAGTCTAAGGGAGCTTTAAGCTAAAGACGGACTCCATCTATTGTGGCTGTAGGGAAGCATCGCCTATGCTGGGTGAAAACTTTCCAGTGCAGCTGTTTTGGGGTCATTCATGATCCTTTGGGCAACATCTCAACTATGGTCTATAAAGAAGCACAACAAACTCATCGGTTCCCCAGGGTGAATTGGTGAAATTATCCTTTGGTTTGTCTTGTATCTTAGGAGACATGCTTACACCTCCATGGGGAAACATTCTTGCAACGAAGATTCTTGAGGTGGGTACTGTGGTTACCTCTATTTGTAGATGAAGAAATAGATTTAGAAAGGTGATGTGTGCCCCCCCCAAAAAAGAAATAATAACACATCTTGTCGAGGGTGTGGAAGAGAAGAACCTCATTAACTGCTGGTGAGAGTGCAAACTAGTACAACTGTGATGGGAATCTTGTGGAGGCTTCTCAGAAAGTGAAAAAGACAGCTTTCATTTGTCCCAGCTATACCACTGTTAGGAAAATACCCAAAGGACTCCATTTCCTACCACAGAGACACTTGCACATTCACATTCATGCTCTATTCACAATAGCGAGGAAATGTCTGTGTGCAGCAACAGATGAATATGTAGTACAGATACACAATGGAGTTGTAGTTAGATGTTAAAAAAAAAAAAAAAAAAGGAAATCACTGGATGTGGTGACGCACACCTTTAATCCCAGTGCTTGGGAGACAGAGGCCAGCCTGGTCTACATAGTAAGATCCATGCCGGTCAAGGGTACATAGTGAGGCCCTGTCTCAAAACAAACAAGAAAAGTCCAGCTTTCATAGTCACTAAACATGGTGGTCTGGATGAGAATGATCTTCTTTGACTCATGCTTGAATGCTTGGTTCCCAGTTTGGGAAAAATTAGGAGGTGTGGTCTATTGGAGGAGGTGTGTCACTGGGGGTGGGCTTTGCTGTTTCAAAAGCCCATGCCATTCCTAGTTAAGACTCACTTTGCCTGATGCTTGTGATCAAGAGGTGAGCCCGCCTTTAGTTTCATCTCTCAGGGGATAGAGGCAGGCAGATCTCCCAAGTTTGAGGCCAGCCCAGTCTACAGATTGAGTTTCAGGACAGCCAGTGCTAAACAAAGAAACCCTGTCTCAAAAAAAAAAAAAAAAAAAAAAAAAAGATGGAAGTCCTCAGCTACTGCTCCAGCACCATGCCTGCCCTGCCTCCTGTCATGCTTCCCCATCATGATAGTCATGGATCTACCCTCTGAAACTGTAAACTCCCAATAAACCATTTCTTCTACAAGTTGCCTTGGTCATGGTTTCTTACGACAGCAAGAAAAGTAGCTAGGACACTGAGTCAAAGGAATGACATGTGTTGGATCCTTTTGCAGTTTGAAAATAATCCTTGCTACATCAATATCCAGAAAACTCACTTATCCACCATGATTTAAAAAGAAGAAGAACAACAACAACAACAGATTTAACACTAGGAAAAAAATAGATTTTGATCCTTGACTCATGTGTCCTTTTGTCTGAATTCCATCCTTCCTCATCACCTAATGTAATGAAAATATTTAAATAAAATGAAAATAAAGAAGGCTTACCAGGTAAAGGTGCTTGTTCCACCTTTAGGAGACACATGCCTCTTACCTGCTTCCTCCAACCAGGCCCCATCTCCCAGTAATGCTGTTGTATTGTGCATCTGCTAAGGGAGTAATCCATCCTAGGGAAGTGCCCAGGGGACAATCACTTCCCAACCCTTTAACCAGGTCTTTACCAAATGAGCCTTCGTGGGGCACAGTTCATATTGAAACCATAACCATAATGATTTGTCCCAAGTCGCAGGAAGATGCTATGAGGAGACTAAAGCAAGAGCAGTGCCTGTGAGCTCTGAAGCCCTTGAGAAGCCTGAGCCGGTGTCAGAGGCGTATGCCAAGACAGCTAAGGAGGACCAACCAAGGGCTGGTGGCCACCAGCAAAACTGACTGTGTCAAAGCTGGATGTGTGTTGGCACATGCCTGAAATCCTAGCACTTGAAAGGCAAGCACAGGAGAGTCTTTTGGAAGTTCAAGGTCATCCTTGGCTGTATAGTGAGTTTTGAGTCCAGTCTGGGCTACAATAAACCTCTATCTAAAAACAACCTCAGTAAAATGCCTGGACTGAGCTAATGGAGCAGTTGGAGGACACCTGTGCTCAGGCAGCCCCTCTGCCAGTGCAAGTGAACATCCGGCCACACAGGAGGGGCCTGGCTGTTGAGGAAGCTGGCCACTCAGCCCGGGGCTCCACACAGCTCCCTCTTGGCCACATTAAGTAAGCAATTGCTAGAGCCTAAAACAGCCCAGAGTGAGGCCTCTCGGAGGCCACAACTGACAGGACCCCAACCAGCCTCCAAGGATTAATCTAAATAAGATAAGGTCGAACAGTACCTTGGTGGCTGTATCAGCGCTCTCCGGCTGAGGGTGTTTTTCCTCTGGTTGCTGGTGTCATATCCGTATTTCTGTCTAGGAATATTTCCAAAGCTGGACATGAAGGACAATGAGGACAGCAGGTAATGCTTGTTAAGCACCTTCCAGGAGTCAGGGAGAACTCTAGAACACTGTGGAAAACACTGACGGTCACACGGACCCACCACGAGCTAACATCAAAGTGGTTTACCAGGATCCTGTGGTGAGCCTCTTGCATGCACCATGCAACCCTCATCACAGAGAGAACAGAAAGGTTGATAGTGTCGGGGAAATGAGAGGAGACTGGGTTGATAGTCATGTGAGAAACCCTATACAGCCTAATGGTAGCAGGAGGTACACTGATGACCGCAGGACCACCATGTTTTCAGTAGCCTCTGTTTGAAGAGCAAGGCTGTCCAGGTATACTTCGTTGCCGGGTGCCTTCAGGGAGGAAAGTCTAAGTGATCTTAGACTGCAGACCTGTGTTGCCTCGGGAATTGACCTCAAGCAAAGAACTTCCGGTCCATGAGCCTGCTAGGTCTCCTCCATGCCCTAATCTCTCTGGCAGTTAGCACAGGGATTCCAGGTCTGTGCTTATCCTGCCAAAAGAAGCCTTTGCTGGCTTTTCTGCACTCATGGCGCAGAGGAGGCCCTCTTGCCACCAGGGGGCTCCCTCTCCTTGGTTGGTGGCAGCCCTGGTCACTAACATATTTTCAGTCCCTCCCAGGAGGCTTTGAGAGTTACTGATGCCGGGCCTAGAGGAGCAAAGCAGACCGGGAGTTAAAGCTCTAGCCCCATGCCCTTGATTTGCAGCTGGCCAGTGCTCCAAGGCCACACCACACTACCCAACTCCTGCCTAATTCTCTACATCCTGGAACTCAGCGGTTCAAACTGTGGGCTGGGGAGTCAAGCTCTCTGAGTCTGAGCTTTGGCTCTGCAGCTTTAATAATTATGCCACTGAATGAAAGGGTCAAACTCTTGCTCAGCTTAGTGGCACACGCCTTTAACCCCACCACCCAGGAAGCAGAAGCAGGTGGATCTCTGAGTTCGAGGCCAGCCTGGTCTACAGAATGAGTTCCAGGACAGCCAGAGTTACAACAGAGAAACCCTGTCTCGAAAAAAACAAAACAAAATAAACAATAAGGGACTGGAGAGACAGCCTAGTGGTTAAGAGCACCAGTTGCTTCCAGGGGACCCGTGTTTGATTCCCAGCCCCCACATGGTAACTTACAACCATCTGTAGCTCTACTTCCATGGGATCTGACACCATTTTCTGGTTTCCTCAGGCACCAGGCATGCATGTGGTACACAGATCCATACAAGCAAAACATCCATAAGCAGTTTCTTGAAATTTTAAAATAAAATTTAATTACATTTATTTATGTGTACTGTGTACACATGGAGGGTACCCATATGCCAGGGCACATGTGTGAAGGACGGGACAATTTTCAATCCAGAGAACTCAGGTCCTCCAGCTTGGCAGCCAGCACCTTTACTCACTGAGTCTTCTGGCCAAACTATCTCTTAAGTTTTTTTATATATTTTTTTTTTATTTTTGGAGACAGGGTTTCTCTGTTGTAACTCTGGCTGTCCTAGAACTCACTCTGAAGACCAGGCTGGCCTTGAACTCACAGAGATCCACCTGACTCTGCCTCCCAAGTGCTGGGATTAAAGGCATGTGCCACCACCACCCAGCTCATAGTTTTAACAGAGCTACAATTTGTAAATACCTAAGTGGAACACCTCTGTGGCTTGCATAGAGTTTCTATTGAACAGCACTGCCTTAGACAGGCAATTTTCTCTATTTGAATGCTATAGCCTTCTATAGGCCTCAGTTTACCTTCTGTTTAGTCTCAATTTACCTTCATCATATGGAGTATAATGCCTTTGACCCTGGGATTCACTCTCTGGCCATGTACCCTTGGGCAAGTCGATGGAACACAAGCCTGCTGGAAATCTGTGTTTTTCCAAAGTAAGTGAGCAAACCTAATTAGGCAGGCTGTGAGCAGGTTCAATCAAATACTGAAAACAGCTCGCTACAGAGAATAGCTAATGCTCTGTAAACCTTATCTAGTCTATGCTAACAGGGGCTAGGAAAGCTTTAGATGACTCCTCTCCTTTTATAGATAAGGAAAATGAGGTTCAGCTGGGCTGCTGGGGGGCTGGCTCAGTGGTAGTGCATTTGCCTGACATATGGGAAGCCCTGGGTCCTGCCAGGAGCACTACACAGAGAGAGACAGAGACAAACACAGAGAGAGGGGGAGACAGAGACAGGGACCGAGAAATGGAGGGTGACTTGGCCCTGCATTACGAATAGAAGCTGACAGTGAACAAGAGACACTCTGCACACGAACTTGAGCAAGCTGCTCCCCTCTCTCTGTGGAGTCTCAGTTTCCCCTTGCATGATGGGAGGTGAGTGCAAGCTCAGGGTGAACACCTGGAGGCCTAGCCAAACCCTAGCAGGCTGCTCAATGGATGTGGGCTTCTAGGCTGAGGTCTGATGCCACACATCGTCCATTCTGCGGGGATAAATGTGCATTTCTGTTGGTTTTAATAACATCTGCAGGAGCTTTATATAGTGCCTGTGTCTGCTTACATTAGACGATGTGTATTAGAGTTAAGAGTCTTTCACTATTTCCCACATAAACCGTGTTTTTTATGGGGTTGGGAGAGCTCAGCTGTAAAAACTCTCGACTGAAAAAAAAAAAAGTTTTCTTTTTTCACCCAAACAAATTGGGTTGGAATCAGGAGTTGGCTTCAGACACTTTAGTACATGCATATTTTTTCTCCCCAGTCACTTTTCATTTAAAAATGAGGCTAGCTGATTTTTTTTTTTTAAGTTTCGTTTCTTTTATGAGGATTTAGTTAGGCCATAGCTTAACTGTGGGCTGTGTGAAGAGAAGGTGTTCAGGCCTTCTCCAAAAGAGCTCCCAGCCCCAAGCAGGCACAGCTAGCCGCTTTCTCTTCCAACTGCTCTTTCCCCTGGCCCTGTGGCCCTGAGCTAGTGACTGCCACACTCTCAGCTCTTCTTTCCCCAGGGAAGCCTGGCCCCCTTTTAGGCTTTGGGGGCTAAACTATACTCAGACTTAAAATCAGAGGGGCCTTGAGATGGCTACCACTGTTGACTGCCTAAGTCTGTTCCCTGGAGCCCAAGTAAAGGTGGAAAGAGAAAATGACTCCACAAGGTTGTCCTCGGACCTCCACACTCATGCTGTGACACATGCCTACACACACACACACACACACACACACACAGGTGTACACACACACTGTCAGTGAATCCTTTTTAAAGTGTTTTAGGAAACGGGTGAACTCGGGAAAGGTGAATGAGGAGTCCATGCAAATGAGCTGAGCGACTGCATTATACAACCCTGGAAAGGAGGCTCCTGCAGTCAACATGTTACCTTCAGAAGCCATGGATCCTAGAAGTGGGAGCTGCCTTCTTCCTCGGGACAGAGTAGGGTCTCGGAGGAGATCAGAATCACAGACCCATTCACATGCGTAACCCCTTCCTTCTGCTCTTTGCTACCTTACTTCAGGGGAAGTCAGATGAAATAAATTGAATCTGGCTGCAAATGTAAACACATGCACACGCACACACACTCACACACAAGTGTACAGACACAGGCACACACCCAGAATGTGTTCCAAGGTGTAGGGCTAAACACAGCCCTTCCTTCACTCCAATCCCAGCTGGAACTGCCTTTATTGTCTATGTGACCTTGAACAGAATCCCTTACCTCTCTGAACTCTATGAGCCAGGCTCCTGTGAAATAATGTGTAGTAAAGATTTGCAGAGCAAACCTTTGTTTGTGAATTTTAACTGTTGTTTTTAAATGTTACTTTTAAACATAATATGCATTGTGGAAGCTATAACTCGTTCAAGATTGATATTTGTGGGTTATGTTGATTTGATCCTTATTTGGACCATCTCTCATTCATTATGTTTAAAACTATATGCACGTGGTAGGCACTCAAAATGTGTGTTGGGCATATAACATAGACAGTATTGAAAGTATGCTGGCAACCACAGAGAAGAGAGGTTTCAGCTTGAATATCGAAAGTAATATTCATTCATTGTAGAAACGTTTTAGAGAATACAGCAGAGCAAGAGGAAGTTAAAATTTGCTTTTATTTCCATAGACCAGAAGCAGAGGTGTAAAAAAGCAGCGTTTATTGACTCATGCCTAGAACCTCGGCATTTGGGAGGCTGAAGCCATGAGACTGAGGCCAGACTGGACTACAGAGTGAAACCCTGTCTCAAAAACAAAACAAAACAAAACAAAAAACAAAAGTGGAGTTATAAATATTTTGATGCATGGTCTATTTTTTTCTATGAATGACTTCTTTTTTTTAACATGAAAGAATCATTTGGGCAATACTTAGTTGTCTGGAGAGGCATTCCTTAATATATCAAGTAGAATTCCCTTGTCCACCCCAGTGGCTGTTCTTAAGGGTAAATCATAACCACTACCCTGATGGGTTTCTTTAAGAAGGTCTTTAATTAATCTGCCTGGGGTCTTTAGCTATTTTGTACTCTCTGCAATCCCAATTTCTTAATGATATATCCCTTGGGTTTATTTTTGAGCTGTCAACTATTCTAATATATATATATTCTAATATATATATATATATTCATATATATATATGAATGTATGTAATGGAAATAGTAACAGCATGGCTTCTGCCACCACCGATTTGAGGTGAGCTCAATGGACAGATGTTCAGACTGAAGATCTTTGCCAAAGTGGAAGGCTGGAAAAGGCCAGGAGCAGGGAGAGCTTGTAGTTAAGCCCTGGGCAGAGTTGGATTCTAGAGGTCCATGACTCAGGCTGGTTCCCGGTAAAGCCCAACAGTCCTTTTCTCACTCCCTGGCCGGGCCTAACCAGGGCCAGGCGTGAGTTACATTGAAACCTTTCAAATCATGGGTCATTCTCTGGATGGATTTCGTCATCGATGAGCACTGGCCCCCACTTATAGGGCCTGGGAATGGAACCACAGGCAACTGAGACTACATTTAGGGGTATACCCCTCTCTGCCCAAAAAGAGATTGGGAGCAGGTGAACCTGGGAGTCTTGAATAGGCCTGGCTGTGCAGGCTGCAGTTCAGGAGGTACCAGGGCTAGGTACCCTCTCCACCCTGAGGCTGAAAGAGGGCGCGGATGAGCATTCTTCCCGAGCTTAGGATGTTTTGCCATGCTAAAAATAGAAATGGGAACAGGACCCCTAAGTATAGCCAAAAGGTTGATGGTCAGGACCTGAACTGGAGTCCTGGGTTCGAGTCTAAGGATGGTTTGCCCCCTCTTGCTGCGTTTCTTCAAGCATGCCAGAGTTTCCAAACCGGAAAGAAAACCGTAAGAAACCTGGGGTTTCCTTTCGGCGCGTCCTGGAGGGGCCTCGGAGGCGGGGGAGGAGCGCGCCGGCCGGCTCATTACTCCGAGGTGTTGGTCTAGTTAAAGCGCGGGCCTGTTTGATCTGGCGGCGGGTGGCAGAGGGAAAGAAGAAGAAAGGATGGGGGCGCGTACGGAGAGAAGCTCACACCTCCCCCGCCGATTCCTAGCGCCCATAAAACACCTTTTATTAACTCCTTCGCGTCCGGCACGGCCCGCGTGGCCTCGCAGCCCCTGCCACGGTGTTTACAGCCAAGACTAATGGGGCCCCATATTCACCCCGATGCCGGGTGGAGGGGTCCGCCCTAGGTCTCCATCTACGACTGCAGCTGCAGCCGAAGGCCCGGGGCACCATTCCTGCCTGGTCCGCAGCGGGAGCGAGGCAAGGCCTGGGTACGCGCACTCAGCGCAGAGCTGCGTTCGCGCCGGTGGGCCTGGGAGCTGTTCCCAGACAGCAGGCGCTCCGCAGAGTTCACATGAAGGAAACGGATTGCTTGCACACGACTGTTATTCACGAGCGTGGCGATGCCTGCCTTAGCGCACCCTAGTTTAACTCCTCCTCACCTCCCACCCCAAATGATCGTCCGTGAATGCGGGTGCAGGGACCCAGAGCCCGGCTGTGGCCACACGCGGACATCATACGCCACATATGCTCTCACAAGTATTTGTTGAATGTTCTGTTGCAAGAAAGAAACCTCAATTTAACCGTTAACACGAGGTTATTTATGCATAAAATAATAGCAGTTATGTAGGAGCGAATCCTTACTGCCAGCGGTGCTTGGAGTTGAGCTAAGAGGACCAGCACAGTCCCGGGCTGTATAGAAGTGGCTGACACCTAGGAACTCAGCGTTCCCCAGCACAGAGGCGTGGCTCCTTTGTGTGACAGCACCCCTTGTACCTCTACAAAAACCTCGATCCACACACCAGCGTGCAAGCTAGACTGGGAATTCCCAGCCAAGTAAGTCCCTATATTTGATTACTTTCTCCATCTTCGGCTATCTTCTGAAAACTTCACTCGTCCTTCCATATATAAATTCTCTGCCTGCCTCTTTTCCCCAGCTTGATTTGAAGTTTGGTTTAGTGTTTATCAAAGAAGGGGAAAGGGCACCAGAGACCACAGGGAGGGATGCCCAGAAACAACAATACCACACAAGCCTGCAAAATTCTCGAAAAAACTTTTTATTAAGTCAAGAGCATAGATACTGCTTTGGCAAAGGGGGTTGCGAGTGGTCACACGGATCTGAGGTAGAAAGAGGAGGGGTAGGGAGATGTATACCTGAGAGCAACAGGCATAATAGGTAGTTTAAATACGTTAAAAATTCGGCAACACATGAGGAGAGCTTTTCTTTAGAAAGAAAAGGAAAGAAATGGAGAAAGAAGGAAAGGAGTAAGTGGAAGAAGGAGGAAGGAAGGGGAGGAGAGGGAAGGAAAAGGAAGGGAAACATTTCCCTTGGAAAGCTGAGGTGCTATGGAAGGAAGCAGGGCCTTCCTTCTAGGTAGGAAGTGCAGCGAAAAAAGAAAAAAAAAAAAAAAACCGCTGTTCCCCGAAGAATACGACCCAGGCAATGTCCATTTTCCTGGCAGGAAACTACCGATTACTCTTATTGCATTTTAACTCAAGAAGAAGGCGCCCGGGATACTGACGCAGAGCCGAGAGCCGGGGCAAGAGAGCGAGCCAGAGAGCGGCGGGCACGGCCTTTGGGGTTGAGTTCCTCCCAGACCGGTTGGAAGGGTGTATCTTTGGGCGCTTTGATTTCTGCAGTCCTTTCTTGCGTCGAGCCTCCAAGAGCCGCCCTCGGCGGGAAGTGGGGGTATATATAAATTTCTCTTTCTCTTACTGTATTAACAAATGACATTGCACGTGCGATCCTAGTGGGTAGTTGCAGTCGCCAACCCTAAGGCGTTCCGCAAAGACTGGGCAAGGCGTGCGCGCAAACCGCGGGAACCCGGAGGCCGGCCTCGGCCGCTGCGTCCTTCTCTCCGGATGGCCAGGTGAGCCTGCAGCTGCCCGGTCCTCGGCGCCGGCCTGGTCTCACTGATTTAGCTCCAGCGCCCAGACTTGCTGAGGCCAGCCGGTGCGCCCTTTAATCCTCTTCTCGCCTGGCCCCAGGGCAGGAGGAAAGCCTTCGTGCTGAGGCTGCCAACGGACACAAACAAAAAAAAAAAAAAAAAGAGGCGAGAAAGTCAGGTTTAAGTCGTTCAGTTTGGCCTCCCAATTCGGTGGGGAGAAGGCGGACATGTCTGGAGCAGTTACTAGGCGTCTTTAAATAAGTGACAGATGTCTGTTTGTGAAGCATACAATCAAAATCATAAATCTGCATTTATGCACTAAGTGCCTGGAATCCGGGATGGTCCAAACCGCTTGGGGAGGTTTGCTACCAGAGAATTCGCCAAGTCTGGGGAAACTGACCCTCACCATTTTAACTTTAAGGTGTCTTGGGGGCCAAGGGAGTAAGCCTAACACCAGACTGGTGTGGAAAGAGTAGGATTGGTAATCCACTCCGTGTGTATAACTTGTTCCAGGTTTTCAGCCTAACGTTGGTTGGATGCACAGTTGGGTGCTAGTACGTGTGCTGGGAGGCTCCTTCACTATACCGGGAGGAAAGAAGGAATTGCCCAGGCCTCCACCATCCTTCTGCCCAGCTCTTCTAGCAGAAACCCATCGGTGCTACTCAAGAGACAGTACTCTACCAGAATCCGGATCGGCCCTGTAGCTGCTTTCAGCAAGGCGCTCCTCCTGTACCCATCTCCAGTCCAGGCCTGAGGCAGCTGAGGCTGGAAGTCTTTCTTTCCGGTAGCTCCAGGTAAGCTATCCCTACTTTGCCACAGGCCCTGAGGGTCAGATAAAAGCCAGCAGAGCTCCCCAGACCTCTCTGCTGTGCCTAGGCCTGAGCCTACCGATCTGGAGTAACTCTAGGCTGGCCAGAAGTTCCACTTCCCAAGGAGGAAGATCACTCGAACTGGAGAAGACCCAGAAAGGAGGCTAGCTCAAAGGCCAAAGCCCCTCTTAAGGCTGCATACAAAGTCTCGGAGATTGCCTAGCCCATCACTCTGGCAGCCGGTGGAGGTGGCTGACTTCACACCACTTCTTCCCCTTACTTCTCCAGTGGGCCTCTGTTTCTCCAATTAGTACAATGATAGAGGTAGATCAGACTCCCCAGTAAACCCCTTGGAAAGCAGTAATTGATTCCACATTCAGATATGCATATTCAAGCAGATTAAAGTAGGGAGTCCCTACTTGCATTCTTTTTTTTTTTTTAACTTAAAATTTTTTTTTGGAGAATTTCATACGTGAGTACCGCATTTACGTCATTTCCTACTTTCATTCTCAACCTGGCCTTCAGGAGAGTCAAGGAAAGGCTCAGAATTTCAAATTTAAAACAAAATACATTACACGGGCAACTTTTTGGGGGCCCAAGGTTTTCAATTCGTTCTCAAAGGAGGCCCTAAGATTGCTTTTTAAAAGCAGGAGTCTGTGTGCACTCAGTTATGACTGAATTCAGTTGTGACTCTACCTCTCTTGCCTGTGCACAATGATACTGTAGCAATCTCAGAACCCTCCCTAGCTTTTCAAAACCCAGAACACAGCAACTTTCAGCTGTTTTCCGGCCTGCTCTTACTTACCCCAGCCCGCACCCTTAACTGAAGCTTAGGAGCCCCAGGACTCACCAACTCCCTTTTCCGCTTGCTCTCCCGGCTGCCATCAGCCTTTTTGACTTCAGCCTTGAAGGCCTCGGGGTCACCCGCTTGTGCATCCTTGGCCAGCACGTCCATCAAGTAGGCGATGTAGCTGGTGGCCAGGCGCAGAGTTTTGATCTTGGAGAGCTTGGTGTCTGCGGGCACATTGGGGATACATTCACGCAGCTCCGCGAATGCGCTGTTAATGCTCTCGGTGCGCCTCCGCTCCTTCTTGGGTCCTGAGCCTTTTCGCCTGGGCAGGCGGCCTCCAAGAGCTTCCAGCCGACCTGGGCTCTGACCCGGCCTGGCGTCGGGACCATAGGCAGCCGCCGCTACTGCGGTGGTAGGTGGTGGCCCGCCGGCCGGGAAATCTGGGGCAGCATCGGCCGGGCTCAGCAGCCAGCTCTGGAAGTAAGGCCGCTCCTGGTGGCAGCGGGAGGCCGGACCAAAGAGGAAGGGTTCGTGGAGCATCGGGTGCGCCGGGTGTGGGTGGTGATGGTGGTGGTGTGCGTAGCTGCCCACGAGGTTCATGTTGGAGAGGCTCCTGGCGTGCGCCGACAGCCTAATTAGCGCCGCCCCATGCGCCCCACAGGCCGAGGTCACCCGTGGGCTCCCGAGACCGCGAACTGGCTGGGTTCTGGCGGAGTCCTAAGGAAGGCTGGAGATGACACGCGGGGCCGGCCGGCTTTTTGAGGGTTTCTGTAGGCAGCGGGGGCGAGGGTGTGGATTTAACCCTTCTGCAGACTTGCCAACAGGGTTCCTGCTTATATAAGGCCACGGCTTTGATGTCAACCTCTAGCTGGAGCCAATGGCAGCGGGAGCAAAGGGGGTGGCTGTCCCAAGTTTTATGCTCAGCAAGCGCCACAGGATTCTAGGCTGACCACAGGGACTGAGAACCGGCCCCGCCTCTGTCCCTCCCCTCTCCCAATTCCCCTCCTGGGAGGGCGGGGGCTACGAACTTGAGGCCAGGCCTGCTCACGCCCTATACTGAAGCTTCCATCCTTTCCTCATGGATCCAAGGCAAGGAGTCTAGAATCATCCCTCGAAAAGAGAGCCTCACCAAGACACACTCTCTCTCTCTCTCTCTCTCTCTCTCTCTCTCTCTCTCTCTCTCACACACACACACACACACACACACTCGATTTCACAGAAAGGGAAACTGAGGCCCAGAGCAAAACTGGCTCTTGCTTTTAGGCACGGAAATTCAGAATAGACTATCCAGCATTCCCGAACCCGAACTCGACGCTGCTCATAGTGAGCCCGAAGGCCACTGGGCGCAGCAGGAAAGTAGGTTAGGCCCTAACACCTCCAGCCCCGCCCTTAGGTCCTCTGCTTCAGGCTGCGCCTGGAGCTGCTGCCGCACAAGGTGGTCCCCAGCGGTCCAGTTCTCACCCAGCTGCCGACTCCCAGAGGAGCCTTCCAGAGGCCGAGGTGGAAGTGGGCGGGAAAGGGAGAAGACTTCCAGCTCTTGGGCACTGACCGGTTTGTTCTGGGCTTGGGGGTTGGGGGTGGAGGCGGTGGCTGATCTCTGCTCCTCTAGCCTCTCAGGCGCCTGATTCGGTGTAAACGCCAGCAGGCCGAGCTGGTGGCGAGGCAGCCTGGCGGCGCCTTGGCCCCGAGGCATCTCTGTAGCAGGACTCCCCAGTGTCTTCGGAAGATTCGCACGTAGGACTAGGAGCCGGCGACTGCTGGGCTACTTACTCCATCTGGCCTACCTAACCTGCATAAGAATGTTTGATCCTATAAAGATACCTCCACCGAAGCTGACACTGTAGGAAACCAGCCCCCAGCCCTCCCGATATCCACGGAGAAACCAGCCTAGGCCATTTCACACCCACCCCGCTGAGTCGTGGTCTATCTGTACAGCCTGGCACTGCTCCCCTCTGGGCTAGGGCACTTCTCTGAAGTGGGATTCTACCAAGAGATGGCTTTCCAAGAGTTGACAAGAATCTGGGAGACCACAACTGGGACTCTAGGTCTTCATCTTTCATCTAAGGTCCCTGTCTCTGGGATTCCTCCAACTTCATCAACCTTTCTAGTCTTGCTCCTTCCCTAGGTGAGGTGCAGGAAGTGTGCCTTTCAAGCAGTGTGAGGTAAGGGGAGGAGGGTAAGATACTGCCAATCTCGTTTTAATTCATTTTTAATTCAGCCACTCAAAAGTCGCTCACCGAGATCCCTCCAGTGAGTAAGACAATTACCAGACAGGGACAGTGGGAGAAAGGCCACTGTATACAGACAGGGAATGTGAGGTCCAGTAGCAAGTGGGTAAGTGAAAACGAATGTGCAGCAGGTCTTGGGCCCATGGGATGGCAGCCCTTGTGTGTAAAATCCTAGAAGCGCGTGCGTATTGAGATTCCGCGTGTCTGTGTAAACGTGGACTTCTGTGAGAATGCGCTCGCTTCGCTTCGGGGCGTGGATGGAAGGGGACCATCGCTGGTGTCTGAGCACTCAGGTTCCACCTGTGGGAGCTGGCCCAGCTGTGGGCCCTGCCTGTGCAGGAGGTTGTGGGCAGCTGTGGAGAGAGATCCTGGGACCCCACTCTCCTTCCCCGGGGCGGGGCGGGGGTAGCGCCTGGAAATCCGCCGCCGCATTTGCTGGCGCCTGGCGCCAGCAGTGCTAGGGTTGGGCTGAGCCGGGAGCCTGGGGAGGCTCTCCCGCTCTCCGCCCGGAGGGCGCCGGTTCCGAAGCTGCTCAGCGGGGTTCTGTGCTTCGCAAGCCCGGAGGCTCTCCCTGAATTGGGAAACCTGGGTGGAGAGGAATAACTGCGTGAAGGGCCTGGATCCTCAACTCAGCATCGTCCTGACCCCAGCAGCCTACGCCCCTGGCTCTGTTATAGGTCCATATACACAGGCTGGTCCCTTCGCTGGCACAAACAACGCCCGGGTATTCTTACAGATGGCATCCTCCTTAGTAATACAGTGACATGGCATACGTACAGTCTTGTAAGATCCACACATTCCCAGAAATTTTTACACAATGTCTGTCACCCACCATCTGAGTAGGTTATACATAGGGGCTTCCAGTTTGGGTACTCAGGGATACAAGAAAGCCACAGTTTTACCAGAGGCATATGCCTCTAAACACTAGGTGTAGGGGTGCACACACATTCTCACAAGCCCAAACACTTTTTAATTACATTTATTTATTTATGGGGAGCACACGGGTAAGGAGGTCAGAGGACAACTTTCCGGAGCCAGTTTTCTACCTCCAGATCCCTGGGATTGAACTCTAGTGGTCAACCTTGGTGGCAAGCAAGGCTGTTCCTTTACCCACTAAGCCATCTTGCCAGACCACGTGCACTTATTTTATTGTAATTAATTAGCTAATAACAGATTATCATGTAGCCTAGCCTGATCCGCTGCCTCACCCAGTTCTGGGATTTCAGGCAGGAGTCACCATCATACCCAGTTTCATTTTGTATCTTTTTACAAATCCCTCAGAGTTATAAATTCACAACACAACTCTTTAAACCCCAATTTTTCCATCTGGGTTCAGTGGTGCACTTTGCCCGTAGTCCTGGCTAAGTTGGAAGATAGAGTTGACCGAGGAGTTTTATTAAATGTCTGGTAATTGATACAAGTTAGGAGAGAGGATATAAAGTTAATAGTTTTTCTAGTTCTAATTCTGCAATGGATTTTTCTTTGATTTGGTGGTGGATAAGTGTGTAAAATAGGTACCGAAAGTGTAACATTTAATGTAAAGTGTCACAGCTTCTGTTCCAAATGCTTGTTCTAACTGAATAGAAGTTCACTGATCTGTACAGATGTTGAACCTGGTTATTTTTGGTGTGTGATGTTTTAATTTATTTGCAAGTTTTTTTTTTTAATAACAAGGTTTATTTTAAAAAATTTTAAATGTCAGACTAGGCAGCAGTGAAAGCCAGTCTCAAAACCAACAATAGCATCAGCTTTTCCCCCAAACACACACACACACACACACACACACACACACACACATACCCCCAAAAAAAATCAGACAATGTGCATGTAGATACACAAATGTTCACAAATAGACGTTCTCACAGGCAAGTTCCCACAGCTCCACAGCAGCACACAAAGCCTACATATTCAATGTGACCTGCATATGCTGCATGGTTTCCAAATCTTACATACATCCAGGGGCTTTGCACATATTTACAGCCTTAGAAGACAGTCACACTGACAAGATGAAATTGTACAGCGGCCTTCTTACTATCAGGTCACCCACAAGGACAATGAACACTCTCATAGGGTCACACTAGCATCCATATAAAAAAGCATAGCTTTCCACCCAGCAGTGAGGCCCACTTTCCTGACGGTACACAGATCCCTTAGGGCTGCATATCTGGCCTAGATAGTCTGGCAAAGAATGGATTACAGTACAAGGTGAGGCGAGAGTCCTCCCCCACTCCACACAATCCCAGAGGCCCCTTGAGGGCTCCCAAATCACCTGCTCCCTATGAGTGCCTCCACACAGTGTCATTGCCTCAAGGTTTGATTCAAAGGGCCCTTGTGTGAGACATTCTGGGGCTCAGGAATGGGACACTCCCTACCTCTCAGTTATGGACACCAAGGAACAGACTAGATTCCTGGGCTTCAAGGTGCTTTGAATGACACCTGGGCTCACATGAGTGAGGAAGACATTAGAATCTGAGACAGGTTGTCTGGGACAGGGTCCTGCTTGGGTATTCCCTTTCCTGACTCAGACTATGGGGTGGGGGGTGGGGGGCTTGCAGGAGTTTGAGCAAATGATGAGGTTTCCAGTTTAGTTCTGTTGTTTGTTTATAGAATTATTTGGTTATTTGGATTTTGAGACTCCTAAGGCCCCGATTGACCTCCAACTCAATATATAGCTCAAGTGGAACTTAAACCTCTGATCTTGCAGACAGTCCTGTGACTGTGTGCACCACCATATCCAGCCCTGGAATCATCTAGAAATTTACTGTTTCTTTCCAGCTCCGGACTTCAGTTTCCCCATTCGCAGAAAAGAGGGATAGGTCTGGTCAACTGAGTTTGTAATTTTCCTCTTTTACGATTGGTTGCATAGATCCACCAGGGTCGGCAGGGCCCCAAAAGCCAGGTTCTACTCTCCCTCAGCCAAACTCTGCAGATCAGATTTTAGAAGCCAGGCACTCTGGGGGTTCCTCTGGCAGCCCCACAGTGCCCCAGTGTGCTTTCAGCTGCTCTGGTACTCTTAGAGGCAGGCTTCTCAGGTCTGTCCCCAAAGATACTAGTGGCATTGGGCAGGCAGGCTTTCCCAGTTCACAGAAAGGAAATCACACTCCTCTGAGATTAAATAAACTGTTCAGGGTAAGCAGGCAATAGTGGAATGAGCCCACCTGGGTTGAAACCGTGTCTCTCTCTCTCTCTTTCTCTCTTTCTCTCTCTCCCCTCCCCTCCCCTTCCCCCTCCTCCTTTCCTCCTCCTCCCCCACCCCTCCCCCTCGCTCTGCGCACTCTCTCTCTCCCTCTCCCTGTGAATCTGGGGCTTTCAACCTGACACAGAGGACCAGTGGAAGGTTGAGGAGTAAGGTTTAGACAGAACTGGAGCAGTGATTGGTGTACCTTGGAGCCACATAAAAATAAAAACAAACTCAACTCACAACAGCCCTGAGTTTTGGTCTGATGCTACCCGCTGAGGAAATGTAGGAACCTTGACTAAAGTCTTGCGCAGGGGCATCCGGCCAGGCCATTGGATTCTGCTGACAGTGGGCTGTGCTGATGGAGTTCCGTCCTCTCCTTGTCCTGCGGATCCTATAGAGCCCAGCTGCCATCCCCCCAGGATAACGACTGAGTCCTCGAGGCCCCAAATCCCAGTCCCATAATACCCCAGTGTATGAGTGTAGGTGTCCTGCAACCTCCAGGGACTTAGCTTCCTCGATGGCAAAGTGATGCTTTGGAGAGAGGTCGGGGACGCGGCGGGGGGGGGGGGTGCCGGGGGGGGGGGGAGTATTCTCGGCTCACCCACTGCGGCCTGCAAGCTCTCCAGAGCGCTCACCCCTGGCGCCCACTGCAAACCCCGAGATCCGCGGTGTCCAGTGACCTTGACGCCACAGGCAATCCCCACACCGGACCCCTTATCTAAATAGGGCAGTAAATCAAGGACCTGTCAGGGCCCGGGTAATTACAGGAACTCCATAAAAAGGACCCGGCCGGCCGCCTGTTTATATTAGCGCCGTGTAAAATATTCTCGCTGTCTTGGGGAATCGCGTCGCGCAGGAACGTGCCATAAATCAGCCCCCGAGCCATTTGCTGCAGTGCGCAAATCCCTTAAACATTTCTCGGTCGCATCTAAAGAGGGTCTAGGGTTTTCCAATCTGGCCTGGCTTACTCCTCGAAGCAGAGAGATAGGTATGGGGGGGGGGCTGATGTCTCCAGACAACTGTTAAAAAGCGAAGCCTTGTCACTTTGGTGTGGGGGACCTGCAGAGATACTGTAAGGACCCACTTTGATATTTACAAGGAAAATAAGGCCAGAGAGGGGAAGGAATTTCCCTAAGGGTACACAGACTGATGGGTAGAATCTTGGCTAGAAGCACGGACCTTGTGAGCCTGGAGCAGATACCTCCATCCTTGTGACCTCATTTCTTGGGATAAGAAGTGGTCTGCCCAGAAAAAGTCCAAGAAGGAAGAGACTTTTATCTAATGTTAGATTCATAATTTCGTGAGAATACTCTGTCAAGAATCCTCTTGACAGGTGGCAACAGAGACTCAGGTCAGGGTAAAGGAAGGTACTTGTTGGAGGGTTCAGCTACACATAGAAAATCCTCCACTGCTGGGTGAAAAAAAAATCCATCCTAGTTTACCTTGGCCATACTCTTCCCTAATGAAAGAACCAGAGGGGGCGGGGTGGAGGGGTGGGGAGGGACACGTTCTGTGTAAACCTTACCCATTCTTACATTTTTAACAACCTCAAAAAATTCAAAATCTATTTAAGGTAAACCTGCCACCCCTGCCTTTTTCTAATGAGTAACATAAATCAAGCTTACGGAAAAAGAATATTAAATTTTCCGTGTCCTCCCTCCAGGCTGAGACCAGAGGATTCTGAGAGAATTAAACATGGATGTGTTTTCTCCAGCCCTTCCCTTTTCTGTCCCCCCCCCCACCATTCTCTTTCTCTTCCGAAGTCCGTAAATGACAACGTGTTTACACTAGTTTTTATGTTGTCTGAGCTTCGTCCCGGCTCAGTCCCCTCCTGTGTGTATTTTCCGCACCGAGAGATGTCTGCTCTGGGAAGCCGGGAAGCCTTCAACCTAAACAGAACCCTGTCTGATTGGAAAGTGTATTTATTTGAAAAATCGTAACTCACGGTTTTGGTGAAAACGGGCCCCAAATTTATGGGATGGCTTGGGGTGCAGCAGTCGTAAATCAAGAAGTACCGGACACCTTCTGCCCTGTGCCCCACCCCTGGCACTGGGGTGGGTTCTGGGGGAGTCCCTGTCCTCTCGGCCTGAAGCCTCCCTCCCAGCTTCAGCCACTCAGCTCTCAGTGAACCAGAAGGCAGGTGGATTTCTCTTACCAGGCCCCGTGGCATCTAGGGCAATTCTCTAGAGTGATCAGCTCACCGTGCTGTGCACCAGGGGCGTATTGTTTTTATTGTATTGTATTTGGAATTCTGTCGGTTGCTCTCAGGGCTGCCACCTGCTTCGCCATTTTACACTTAGAGGTTTATCTGTGCTCTGCTCTGGGAAGTTCAGTTTTGAGGTCTGACCTCTTGAAGGTTTTTCCTTTGTCAGTCAAATCTGAATTCCTAGGGAGGGAAGGGTTGTATCTCTGAAGTGCAGGTAGTGTACCAGGCATGCACCAGGCCCTAGGCACCTATGTTCAATTCCTAGTATACTGCACGAATTCCCAACCAAAACCAAGTCAACCCCCTTCATCTAGTGTCCCTGGTCCTGGTGACCAGGCCCTGGTGACCCTCTCAGCTAAGGGTTGGGGAGGAGGCACAGACAAGAGGCCATGCTGACCGCAAAGGCTACTGATGGTCTGGTGGGATTGGACTTTTATGTAAAATCTTTACTTTCTACCCACCTTTCTATTACTTATTTATGTACATATTTTGCTGTGCTGGAGATCAAACCATAGCCTTGCCTACATGCTAGCCAAGTCTCTCCTTCTGAGCCACACCCAGGAGCCCCCTCTTTCTTTTGACATGGTCTCATTTTAAAGCCCATTGACTTCAAAGTCACTACTAATACAGCTGAGGTTGATCTTGAACTCCTGATCCTCCTGACTCCATCTCCCAAGTGGATGATAGGCATATACCCTCATGCCTGGCTTTCATATTTGTGTTTTTTACCCAGCCTTGTGTTTTTCACTGGCAGAGTCCCCCACACCCCCTTCCAGGAGCCAGGAACCTCTATAGGCTTGCCCAGCTAAAAGAAGCTACTTCAGGGTGAAAATATGAAGCTCTAAATTCCATCACCTTTTTCTTCCAGAGGAGGCAAAGGAGTATGTGGGAATGGAAACCACAGGTTGATTGCAGGCAACCTTCTGAAACCCTAAGGTTGCCAGCCCCAGATGCCCCTTGGTTGGGTTTATTGTTGTGACAGAAGTGATCTATTCACAGTACCAATTAGTTGAAAGAAATGCAATAAATTCCATTAGAGAAAATCTCATCTGTGAGTGGACATCAGAAAGCTGATATAATACACCTTGTGTCACAAAGGGTGGGGATAGGCTCCTCTTCCACGCCTCCTCCCTTAAAACTTGGAGCTGGGGTGTAGAAACGGATAGCCCCCTCCTCTGTCTTGGGTCTTGATTCTCTAAACCTAAAGTGTCCTTGCTCTAAGTGTCTACAAGTCCTCAAATTCTCTAGTACTGCTGACAGCCTAGAACAGAAAGCTTAAAGCTACCAAGAGTACAGATGTCAAACTATGGAAGTGATCTCATTAACTGAACCCCTGAACTGGGCTGCAATGGCTCAGTATAGGGGCTGGTAGACAGATCCACAGTGGACTACATTAAACTGGTGGCAATTTGGGGCAAACCCTTCCTTCACCCAACAGCCCTTAGAAAGAGGTTTCATTTAGCCAGACAGTTGGTCTGACTATTTCAAACAGGTTCAGGCTACATCCGCCATCTCTCTCATAATGGTTATCTGTAAACACACTTTAAAAGAGAAAAACAAAAAAGGGATTTGAGGTCAACACTGGGAAACCGCTTAGCTCTGGGCTCGTTGGCAGATGCCTTGGCAGGCTCTTCTGGACTTTGGAAGAGATTCTAATGTTCAGAGTTTTCTTTCTTTTTTTTTTCCCCCGTTGGAGTTCAAATCTCTTGGGGCTCTTCTTTGTCTTCTTTGCTCACAGAGGGGAGGTCTTCATTAAAAAGTTAAAGGTGGGTGGAAGGGCCTTGGGTGTAGAATGGAGAAGCAGCCCACATCCCACCCCCAGCTGCACATGGGTCTCCATCCTGTTATGTTGTCCTGGGAAGAACTTTGCGCTGAATTACAAGGTGGCTGGTAGACAAATATGAAGAAATCAGAATCTTTTCCTTCCCCAGTGTTGGTACCACAAACGGAACGGACCTCTGGGCTTCGTGTATACCAGAGCCACCGTCCCAGAAACCCCTGGGAAGAAACCAGTACGTGGGGAAAGGGGAGGTGCACTTGTGCTTTCTTTTCAGAGGAGCAAATGTGAGGAGGGGCTTCCTTCCGGGAAGCCTGGACTTGTGCATCTCTCCTGGTGAGGGTCTTGCTCCCTAGCCTCTTGGACAGACAACCCCCATCAAGCTACCCACAAATGCCAAGGAACTAGAGGTTGTGCTCATTAGTTTCCTGAAAGCCGCCCGGAGCATGATGCAAAGAACAAGCCTTCCTAGCTGTGGAACCCAGTCCCAAACCCAAACCCAACTGCTGCAGTTACTGAATCCTTTTCCATCTATGAAAGCACAGGCTTCCAAAAGTCTATTAACAAAAAGGGTGAGGGTGGAGTGGGGAAGAAACAAAGGTGGCAGGAAAAGAGAACAGAAAGGAAAGTTCCAGAAAACAGAGCAGAAATTAATCTAATTGCCTCTTCTCTCTTGCCATAAAATCACAGAAGAAATCAGATCTTACTGTACATTCGTACAAAAACCAATCAGAACCCGAGCTCACCAAAACCCATTGTGTCTCCAACAGAGTCTCCTAATTGAGAGAAATTGAATGTACCAGGCGACCAGGCATCCACAGAGCCAGGGTTTTATCCCCCCTAGGGCGTTTGCTACAGAGCCAGAGAGGATAAACACGGTTGGAAGCACAGGCTAATCACCAGGCTGGAGGAGAAGGGAACCCTCTGGAAGCCCAGGGGAGAGTGGAGGTGGGGGCTAGGAGGGGGCAGATGCCTCCTTCCATCCTGTGTTAGAGGGTAATGGTATATCTCTCATAAACAGCCAGTGTCTCTCTCAACCTCTCACCTGACATGTTTTTTGTTTAACTTCGGCTGTGACAGGTGATGCTAACCGAACACCAAGGTTACAAGCATTATAAGCGCAGAGAACTGTGGGGTTGGGTGAATAGAGGGCCTTTCTCTAAGATTCAGAACAGTGCTATGATTTGTAGGGAAAGGCTGCTACATAAACCCTGGGGAAGCAGGGCTCTGGGAAGAAGGAACCAGAGAGTCTGGCCCTCAGCTTGAAGTGTCTCAATGGTCCACCACCACCACATTCTCTGACCTCTCCTGGGCACATGGATTCATCAGGGATGCAGTTAGTCGGGGCACAAGAGGAGAGTGGGAGGAGTCAGCTTTATCCCCGCCCAAGTTAAGTCTGTTTGCTCTTCATTGTCAACCTAATTTATTTATTTACATTTCCAGGGCCTTTTTTTTTTTTTTTTTAATTGTTACTTGTAAAAACACCTTCACAATCCCTGTGGGGAGCTTACCGCACACAGCCCTTAATGGAGGGCTACAATTGGTGAAGCTAAACAGCAGACAAGGAAGAAGACAGGTAAATTGTAGCTGTAGCTCAGTCAAGGCAGCACTAATCAGGTGTGAGGGAGGCCTCAGGTTCTACCCCTGGCACTAGGGGAGGCAGGAGGATCAGTTCTGCTATTTTGTTTTTAGTTGTTATTGTTCTGTTTTTGTTTTTCGAGACAGAGTTTCTCTGTGTCGCCCCGGCCATCCTGGAACTAGCTTTGTAGACCAGGCTGACCTCAAACTCGGCGATCCACCTGCCTCTGCCTCCTGTGCTGGGAGTGCCAGGATTAAAGAGATGCACCACAACACCTTTTAAAAAATCAGTTAATCAAGAATGAGCTATTTACCTATAAAAGTTATTCTTGTAAGCAACATACTCTCAGGGAAATCACTATACAAACAGCTACAGTGATGGAAGAACAAGACACATAAGATCACAGGAGAAAGCCTAAATGTTCCTGATGACAAGCTATCTAGGCTGACGGGCGAGGGTTTGGGTACCAAAAGCCAACATAGTCTTAGATGTAGTGCTGTCTTTACTGCTCTACCTCAGGCATAGAACATGACAGAGACTCCAAAGCATATTTACTGAAAGAAATAATTGTTTACATGAAACTGTGGGATTAGATGGCTCCTAAAACCACCACTCTAGAAAAGAAAAAAAATAAATAAAGCATAATTGCACACAGCTATATTTGTCGCTTGGACTCCTGGCATGCAAATGTACACGCTTCTTCTCCAGGTCTTGTCTCTTGATCTGACAGCCTCCTGCCTGGTGTATCTGGTATTAGTTTAGTGTTGTCTTTGCCTGCGGCAGCCCACACCATCAACACAGGTCAGAACTGAGATGTGCATTCCCTGCCTTGTACCAAACAGAACACTGAGTATAGAGTTTTTCTTCAGCCTTCAGCAACATTGTACAGAAAATACGAGAATCAGGGTAGGTGGGTGTTTTCAGTTCACAAATGCATAGTTCTTTCTCCAAACCCTTGAGGCTAAGTCTTCTGTCCCTGTGTACAAAGGCAGCTGGACCCTGTGCCACCATTCTCTCATGCATTCTTCTCTTAACATTCGAGGTGTCTCTGGGAGGGTACCAGAAGACTCAGATTCTAAGCCCCATCTCCCTAGCTGTAGAGAGGCAGAGGCAGAGGGATGGCCACAAGTCTGAGGCCAGCTTGGTCTACATAGTGAGTTCCATTCCAGCCACAGGGTACCAGTGAAACTCTGTATCAAAAGCTTCAAAACAATAAACAACAACTAAGTAAACTGCTAGACTATTTTAAATTCCCTAATTAGCTATCTTACATATGTGAGTGTATATTTTGGGGATCAGTGCTAAGGACCTAATCCAGGACCTCACAATCTTGGGCTACACCCTGACCTTAATATTTACTGTGGTTTATGTATAGTGACTACATTATAACCAATATTGACAATAATTAAAGAGCTTGAGCCTGTCATCCAAATGATGTTCCTCACTCCAAACCATAGTATCCTAAGAATACTATCTGCTAAATAGACTTCATGTCTAGTAGTTTATGTTCCCCTTTAAAATCACATTTTTCTCATATTTTTTTTTACTAATTTCATGCAACATATTTTGCTTTGATTCATTTCCCTACTCTGTATATGTCTGTGCATGAATGCAGGTGTCCATGGATGTCAGAGGCTTTGGATGCCTTCTGGAGCAGGAGTTAAAGGTGATTGTGAGCCACCTGATGTGTGTGCTCTTAGTAAGTGCTCTTAACTCTCTCCGGTGAGACTAGACTGGCTTCAAACTCACAGAGATCCTCCTGCCCTCACCACCTGAGTGCAGGGATTAATGGTACACCTCCACACCCAACCAAATCAACTTTAATAGTATGTGTGTGCCAACTTGTCACAGTGAGGTTATATAAAGCTCAGGAATCAGACCTGAGGATGTAGCTCAGTTGATAGAGTGCCTACCTAACATACATGAAGCCGTGGGTTCCATCCTCAGCGCTGCATGAACCAGGTGTGCTGAAACACATCTGTAATCACAGTACTTGGGAGGTAGAGGCAGGAGAATCAGAAGTACAAGATCACACTTGGCTGCATAGTGAGCACAAGGCAGCCAGCCTGGGCTACATGAGAAACCCTGTCTTTAAAACACACAAACTCAAGGAGGAAAGGAGACACATTTTGCCTGTGCACTGGACATTTCGGCATCTGCCACAGCACACACTGATAGAGAAGTAGCATACTGTGAATGCTGGATGAATGAACCAAAGGATGGCTGGCCCTTGCTTCAAGGGACCACCCTGAAATGATGCTAAGAGGATCTAAGAAGGAATCTGACACTATGGTTCTGCCACAGTCTTGGGAACGAATAGTATGTTTGGGGGAGATCTGGCACATAATGCATACTCAGTATACAAATTGACTGTTTCCTTGGTTACTTCTCTTGACTAATATCTTTATTGAGTTATAATTCATACCACATATATTATTTGTGTGTGTTTGAAATTTTATATTACATTTATTTATTTTTGTATCTGTGGGTGAGGTGGCATGTGCATATGTATGTAGAGATCAGAAAACAAGTTCTAAGAGTTTGTGCTCACCTTCTTCCATGTGGGTCCTGGAAATCAAACTCATGCTGTCAAGTTTGATGGCAGGACCTGGTGAGCCATCTCACTGACCCTTTATATTATTATTATTATTATTATTATTATTATTATTTAATAGCCCAAGCTGGTCTCAAATTTGCTATACAGCAGAAGATGACCTTGAACTCCTCCTAATCTCCCTGCCTCTCCTTGAAAGTTTGGACTATTGGCATACACTAACACATTTAACTTGTTTTATAAAAATTCTAGACAGAATGATTATCCTCCTAGACGGGAAAGGCACAAAAAATAACAGAGAGCGTTTCTGTTTGCCTTCTCTCCCCCACATTGCCATCTCACACAACTGTGGTACATTCATCAAAACTAAGATACTAACAGTGATGCGTTGCAGTCAAGCCGAGCTCCGGGCTTTATTTAGATGTCGCCACTTTTTTATTTAGGTCCCTTTTCTGTGCCAGGATTCTGTCCGGGAGGTGCAGTTGTGCTTTGTCTTAATTGTTTGTCAGGAGGTCAGGTTGTTTCTGTGGCTGTTTAACCGGCTGATTTTTTTAAAGGTCCGACTTCAGGCATCTTTGTAGTTTTAACCACATTAGTGCAATGGAAGTAAAAATAGACTGCACAGTGGCTGGCTTCCTTGCTTCCTTCTGCAAATGCAGACACTCTTTCTGGACTTAGCTCTAAGGGACCACGGGGTCTCAGTGGTGTGTGTGACACGGGATCCCATCATGGGGTCCTTAGCTATGTGTCTCCTACTGAACCTCAGCCGAGTCTGTTGGAAAAAAGTCAAGGTTTGTCCAGAAGTCCAGAAGTCATGCTGTCTACTTACTTCCGTGTACACTCCTAGAATGCTGAGGCACCAGTATAATCTAATGTGAAGTGAAGAAACATGGCTGATGGGGGGGGTCACTTTTTTCAGTGGTACAGGCCACTGAGAAATTCCCCATTCCTCCCACCTACAATCATTAAAAAAAAAAAAAACATAATTAAGCCAAATGGGACACACACACACAGAAAGAGAAAGAGAGAGGGGGGAGGGAGAGAGGGAAGAAGAGAGGGAAGAGAGAGAGAGAGAATGAAAATAGGAAGAGAGGGGGGCGGTGAGATGGCTCCGCTGGATAAGGGTGCTTGCTGCCCAGCCTGACAACCTCAATTCCTTCTACAGTGTTTACTTGCTAAAAAGAGAGAACCAGCTTCCACAGCTGTCCTCTGACCTCCTCTCACGCTGTGGCACTTAGGTGTACACACACACTAAACAAACAAACAAACATAATCAACTAGGAGGGCAGACTTGCTTTGGGGGGGGCTCAGTGGTCACAGTGTAAGAGCAGGTAGTTGTGGTAAATGTGATCAGAGTCACCCCTACGTAGCCATTCTTATGCAACAGGTGCCTTTACAAGCGAGGCCGCCTGTTAGCCCTGTGTCTACTATTCATGTTTGCTTGAGCTGGCTTTAAGCTTGCTCAGAAGCACAGGCATAGTGGCTCTGTAATGGATTATGATTGGATTATTTTGTTTTTAATACATGGAATAGAAAAAAAAATATCAGAATGCGTTTTCACAGGTGTCATTATGTGAACCTTTCTTCTTGTTTACTTTTATTTTTAAATTTAAAATTTTTTTACTTATGACTTTGTCTGCGATGTGGGAGGGTGGTGCACACGTGGAGGTCAGAGGACAACTTGTGGGAGTCTCTCCTCTCCTTCCACTATGTGGATCCTGGGGAACAGACTCAGTTATCGGGTTCAGCAGCAAGTTTCTCTACTCACTAAGCCACCTTGTCAGCCCTCCCCCCGCTTTAAAAACTTTACCTATTTATTTGTGTGTGCACGTGTATGCCTGTCTCTGTGGGCTTATGTGCCCCACAGTGCGTTGCAGATCTCCCAGAGGCCAGAGGGCATCTGATCCCCTAAAACTGATGTGATGATACCTGATGAGGGTGCTGGGAAACAAGCCCTGGTCCTCGGGAAGAGCAGTAAGCATGCTTAACTGCTGAGCCATTTCCCCCCTCCCTTTTATAAAATTTATTTATTTTTGAAACATCGGATCACTCTATAGCCCTGGCTAGCCTGAAACTCACTCACTGTGTCGACCAGGCTGGCCTCAAACTCACAGAGATCCCCTGTCTCTGCCTCCAGAGTACTGAGATTGAAGGTGCCTGTGTACCACCATGCCCAGCCCAAGGCCCCCTTTAAAATTTTTTATTAGGGCTAGAGAGGTGGACCAGTGATTAAGAGCACTGACTGCTCTCCCAGAGGACCCAGAGTCGATTTCTAGCACTCAAGGAGTGGCTCACAACCGTCTGTAACTACAGTCCCAGGGTATCTGATGCTCTTTTCTGGTTTCCATCAGCACTAAGTACACATATAGTGCACATAGAAACATACTGGCAAAACATTCATACATATAGAATAAAATAATAATAATAATAATAATAATAATAATAATAATGTGTGTTATTTTGAGACAAAGCTTCTTGCTAAATATATCCAGGAAGCCTGGAACTCACTCTATAGCTCAGACTGTCCTCAAACTTGTCTCAATCCTCTTGCTTCCCAAGAGCTAGGATTAGAGGCATGAATCACCGCATCCTGTTTATGTGAAATTTTCACTTCAAATGAGTGGGCCTGGATCTAAGAGAACATGTCCACCTCTTGAGCTCTTATCACTAGTCCTGGCCTGACCCAGCATGAGATTCTGAACTGGCATTTAGAGAGGTATGGGGACCGTTTTCCTGTTTCGAATAAACCGAGGGATTCTGAAGTTAGACCTGGGTATGGGGAGGAGGATGGAAGTATAAGAAATTGTCTAGTTCATCCCCATTCCTGTCAAGGTTCAGGTGCAGAAACACAAGCCCAGAGCGGGATGGGACTTGCCCAAGGTCACACAGCAAAGCCGAGACTTTGGAATGAGGAATCTAATGTTCCTTTTTTGTCTCCACTGTGAAGGTCCTGGGGGCTCAGGGGAACTGCTCTGGAGGCCCACGGCCCAGGGACATGACTGTGGAATGTGTTGGAGAAGTAAGACGCCTTCGCTTGCAGGCCCGACAAGCCAACAGGCCTATGTGTGGCAAGAAGAGGCTGTGGTTATCTGCCACCCGCCTCTGTTTCGTTTGGTCTGTCAAGTTCGACAGCAAAGTGCCCCAAACGTGTGAGGCTTGATAAAGGAGGATGGGACAAGGGTGGGGAGGCCAGGACATGAGGGACCTGAGCCTGAGAGATGTTGCAGAGCCTCTGTCCTTCCGGAAGCCCCTTCCTGGGGACTCCAGTGGAGACCCCCTCACATCTAGGGGACTGAGCCCTCTCTATCACAAGACCCAGCAGATACACTCTCAGACCCGGATGTTGAATTTACACTTTTTTATTATCAATTTTACAAAATTAAAAAAAAAAACTTACAGGTGTTCCTTCCATGTTGGGTTGAATATATTCTCCACCCTCCAACCCTACTCTCCTGCCCCCACTAACCCCTCCGTCTTCCCACAGAGTTAACTTTTTTCACATGTGTGGTTTTTTTTGTGACTGTATAAAACCCAGGAATCACAAATGAGAGAAAATATATTTGTCTTTTATTTTCTTTTGGTATTGCGAGACAGGGTTTCTCTGTTGTCTTGTCGTTCCTCTGTTGTGCCTCTGGCTGTCCTGGAACTCACTCTGTAGACCAGGCTGTCCTCGAACTCACAGAGATCTGCCTCTGCCTCCCAAGTCCTGGGATTAAAGGTGTGAGCCACCACCACCCAGCTTGTCTTTTTTTAAACATTTATTTAATGTATGTGCATGTGTGTGCATGTGCGTGCGCGTGTGTGTATACACACGTGCAGGTCATGTGTCACAGTGCACGTGTGGGTTCCAGGGACTGAACCATGATCTTCATACTTGACGGCAAGTGTCTTTACCTGTTGAGCCATCTAGCCAGCCCGGATTTGTCTTTCTGAATTTGCCTCAGTGTGTTTAATATTAATGTTTCCAACTGCATTCAGTCTTCATTACTAGCTGTGTGGATGCACTTCGTTTTCCTTCTCCGTGCCTCCTCTGATGATGCTTAGCTTGGCTCCATAGCTTAGCTGCTGTGAACAACACTTAGTAAACAACACAGTGCAAGAACCAGCGTGCCGATTTCACATTATATTATGAAGTCGTGGTGACAAAAGCATCATGGCTCCGGTGCAAAAAACAAACACGTAGATCAGAGGAATGGAGCAAAAGATAGAGAGGCAAACCCCAGTAGCTACAGCCACCAGCATTTCACAAAGATGCCAAAAATATACACTAGGAAAA
This sequence comes from Cricetomys ansorgei, assembly GCA_026225945.1. Taxonomy (NCBI): domain Eukaryota; kingdom Metazoa; phylum Chordata; class Mammalia; order Rodentia; family Nesomyidae; genus Cricetomys; species Cricetomys ansorgei. Next base: position 705,975 of record JAMJFZ010000573.1, on the reverse strand, counting down.
AAAATGGCCCCTTTAACAGATAATGCAGGGAAAACTGGGTGTCAGTAAGAGAAGAATGACACTGGATCCTCATCTCGCACTCTAGGAAATCAGCTCCAGCTGGGCCACTCGCTTCCTTTTTTCTGTTCTTATGGAGAATGGTTCTCAGAAGCAGAAGCCCCTGCCTCAGTCTGCTTCCTGCACCACCATGTCCAGCTGGATCTTTATTTATTATTTTTTATTTTTTATTACACTTATGTGTTTCGTGGTGTGGACACGGAGGACAACTTATGAAATTAGATTCTCTCCACCATATGGGTTCTGGGAATTGAGCACAGGTCATCAGGCTTGGCAGCAAGCACCTGTACCTGCTGAGCATCTCACCGGCCCCCCAGCTAGATTCTAAAAAAGAATTTCATCATGTTGTTCTTCTGAGTCTCTTCTCCTCCTTCCTCCTCCTCTTCCTCCTCCTCGACACTGTGGTATCGGGGGTGCTGTACAGGGCTGGGCAAGCGCTTCACTGTGGCACTACATCCCCGCTCTGATAATTGGGTTTTCATACAGAAAGCAACACAGAGTTTAGGGGATGGAAAAACATTTACACTCCTGTTTCCAGAACAAGATCACAGTCCATCCCTCCTTTGCTTTTCTCACTTAATAACAGGTCAGGAAGGATGGTAACTAACGAGTCACGTTTACCTTATATGACATCTGGGCATCTGATGAAGACACAATCAGGGATTGTTGTGAGCTGCGTTTTGGTTTTATTTGTTTGGTGTGGCCATGACATCACGTGTGCTTTCCTTTTTCTTTTTTTTCCTTTCCTGTGTGTCTGTGTTTAGCGTGTGTGAACGTGTGTTGGTGTGTACGTGTGGGTGAGCATGCACGTGTATGTGGAGGTCAGAGGCTGGCGCTGGATGTCTTCCTCCATCATTCTCCGTTTTATATTTCAAATTCGTTATGTAGACCAGGCTAGCCTGAAATTTGTAAGGATCTATCTGTCTCTAAGTGCTGGGGTTCCATGACGGCATCACCACACCCCACCACAAAAACATACTCTTAGTGGATATATCCTAATTTACTCATCTGGCCCCTCATTTATGGGAAATTTTTATACAATTATTAGTAAAATACCCTGTTGTAAATGTATATAACACACACACGCATGCACAGCTAGGACCCTCCAGTAGTCAAATGATCATAGACATGATAGTGTGAGTAAATATCAAGGCACCAAAATACTTTCCCAAGAAGTCAGACTCCACAGCACTACAGCCAACTGCTGTGCTCCCCCCTGCCCTCTTCCTCCTCCCCTTGTTCCTCTTCCTCAGCTTCCCCTTCATCCTCACCCTCCTGTTCCTCATTCTCTTCTCCCACTTCCTCCTTCCCTTCCTCTCACTGTAATCTGCCTCCTCTCCTCTTTCAGACCTGTTCTCTCTACTTAGTCCAAGCTGACCTAGAACTTGCCCTTTACCTCAGGCTAGCCTTGAACTCCTGGTTCTCCTGCCTTAGCTTCATGAGGACTGGGATTGCAGGCACACAACTCACTGGTTTTCTTCTTTGCAGCCTGGTTAGATCTCTGATCCCTGAGCTCTGCAGAGGGAAAGCAGCTCTGTTCGGTCTAATGCAGATCGGTGCGCCTGCCATCGCCACGCTCACCGCAGCGGACACTCCAGGCCTCAACCGTCATTCCAATCCTAGCCTATGGCTCAAGATGGGTGGTAAATCATTATTCTGTATTTTTAACTCTATAAGCATCTTGAAAATAATTTCCTATATTTAGCCATTCTTCTTGAATATTTAGTTATTTTGTTTTGTTTTGGGTTTGGTTTTTAGAGACAAGGCTGCCCTGTATAGCTCTGGCTGTCCTGGAACTCTCTCTGTAGACCAGGTGTAAATCCCAGATCTGGTAGAGAATAAAACCACCACAATTGAGCCAAATCTGAAGCAAGCAAGCTCTAATTAAATTAATTAAATACTGGCCAGGAAGATGGACTCTGATTAGGTTCATTCTGAGGTACCCATGGAGTGAACCTGTCACCTCCAGAGCTCCCACAGAATGGCACTGAGTCACATGGCACAGCTGCTTAAAAAGGCATAACCCATAAGGCTACATACTTCTCACCAGGTCCAATCAGTGGCAAGCATCTATCCTGATGTACTTCCTGTCTGGGTTATCTCCCGCCTACACGTGACCAAGCACATCCAGTGCATTTATGAATGGAACCTTGTCATTCTCCATCCACCATTCCAGAAGGGTATCTGTCTTTGGGCAAGGGAGATTACAGGATTATGTCTTTCTGTATTTCACTTGAACAGCCCCACCTACCACTCCAGGAAGTTATGTCCTTATTCTATAGATCTCGTAGACATAGTGATTGAAATTTAAAATAATAACTTTTGCTCTTACACAGACTGGCCTCAAACTCAGAGATCCACCTGCCTCTGACTCCTGAGTACTGGGATTAGAGACATACACACCACTGCCCAGCTCAAATGCTTAGTTTTAAAAATAGAATTTTAATTTATTTTAAAAAGTATTTTTGTTATGTGTACATAGGTATATGTGTGTATGCCACCATTCATGAGTGGAGGTTAGAAGACAACTTTGGGAGGATCTGAGAATCAAACTCAGATTATCAGTCTTGATGGTAGGTTCCTCTACCCTGTGGCCATCTCTCTGCTTTCAAATTTCAGATTCATTTTTTTGTTTTGTTTTGTTTTGGGTTTGGGTTTTTGTTTGTTAGTTGGTTTTGGTGGGTTTAGTTTTACTTTTTATTTTTGTAATTTATTCATTTTATTTTATGTGTATGAATGTTTGCCTGCATGAGACTGGAAGAGGGCATTGGATCCCCTGAAACTAGAGTTTCGGGTAGCTGTGAGCCACCTTGTGGATGCTAGAATTGAACTTCAGTTCTCTGAAAGAGCAACAAGTACTCTTTATTACTTTTTGAACGATTTATTTTTATTTTTTAATTATGTGCATCTGTGTCTGAGTTTGTGTGTATGACTGCAGTGCCCTCAGAGGCCAGGAGAGGACAACGGATCCCCTGGAGCTGGAGTTAGAGGTGATTGTGAGCACCAGATGTCGGTGCTAGGAACCAGACTCAGTCCTCTGCAAAAGCAGTATATGCTCTTAACCTCAGAGACATCTCTCCAGCCCCACCCCCACCCCTCACTCCTACCCTCCTAACTTAATTCTAGCTCTTTATTTTGTTACTGAAATTGAGAGAACCAGCACCCCCTAGCAGTGGGCTACACTGACCTCAGCTCTAGGCTTCCCCATAAAATCCTTGCTTTCTCAGAAGCCCCTTGCTTCCTCCTGAGATATGACAGCCAATCCAGTGTTCAGATCCTCACCAATCAGAAGGATCCCCTAGACACCTCCTGTTTGGTTTAAATGGCCCTTGTGGCCAGCTTTCGAGGTGACCATGTTTTTATAATTGGTATACCCTAGCATACTAGTATGTGTTCAGTGGAAATGAACTGCTTTTGTGTGGCCATACATATCTCTGTGTCTACTTGAGCTATTTCACGAACCCAACAAAGTTTTCACTCCTGATTCTCCTGCCATGCTTGTAAATGAATGCTGTTCTCCTGCCCTGAAACTGTTTTTTCTTTTTTACTTTTCCCTTGGTTTTCAAGACAGGATTTCTCTGTTGTAACTCTGGCTGTCCTGGAACTCACCCTGTAGACCAGTCTGGCCTCAAACTCACAGAGATCTGCCTGCCTCTGTCTCTGTCTCCTGAGTGCTGGGATTAAAGGTGTGTGACATTACTGCCTGGCAAAAACTGTTTCCTTGCCCCAAGCTGTAGTGCCACTTTTAACTGAAAGATACTGTAACGGATTCTTGTTCTGTTGCCCCAGCTGCTACTGAGACAGATTCTTAACTTGTAACTAGATCCCAACCTGTACAGATTCCCACTGTCTATCTGATCTGAGAGCACTGAACTAACATGTATCACCTCTATCCCACTAACTGCCATCTCACTAACTCATCCTCTAACACGGACTGGTGCCTGCCTGCTTTCCTGTCAACTGTCAACTGGCCACTACCTCTTTTATATGCTAAGCTGTTCTCAGAAGTCCCAGTGGCATCCAATCACAAGGAAGGGTGCAAAGTTCAAGCAGCATCCAATCATAAGGAAGGGTCCACAGGACAGAAGACTTCTTCAAAACATCCAGCCACACCCTCTCAATTTAAAATTTTAGTGTGTGGGAAATAATTTTTTTTTCTTCTCATCCCTAATTCTTCTAACCCTTTAAAAGCTACGTATAGTGTGGTTTGGGAACTGTAAACAGCCAAGCGTTTTTGCTTTTGTGTTTTGGAAAAGGTCTTATATAGTCAAGTTAGCCCAAACCTCCATGTATCTGAGGATAATATTGAACTTCTGATTCTCCTGCCTCCACCTCTAAAGTCCTGAGAGTACAAACTTGGTTCTGGGAATAGAAACTGCCCTGGGTCTGAATGTGAAGCAAGCACCCTACCAGCTAGGCTACACTCCCACCCCAAAAGTTGTCTGCTTTGTAAATGTGGTTGGGTGACTCTGTACCTCACTCTGGCATGTGACACCTCAGAATCTCAGCCTCTTGGTTGACACATCGGTCTTCATAATCCTGTTACATGAGGGAGAAGAACCACCATCAGCTTTAGGACTTTCACTGAGCAGGACAGGAATTAGCTGGGAGGAGTATTTACCTGTTTGTTTTCTTTTGATTTTGTTCTATTTTTCCAGTTCCCTGAACCCAGCAGAGCTTCCTCTCCAAATAAGTCTGTATTTTTTTAGGCACTGATAGTCCCCCATAATGTTAGAGCTGACATTGTGTAATGGGTGGCCCTCTCCAGACCCACCCCTTTCTGTGCTTCCCTGGGAAGGTTGGGTAACTAAACTGACAGCTGCTTCTTGCCTCCTGGGTCTGCCCCAGGTGACTAGCCTGGGTGTCCTGTCCCCCATGGGTGGCCTGGATGACTGACTACTGTGAATCCATAGGGTCCCCTGGCCTCCCAGCAAGTCCTGCAGGCAGTTCATGCTCCATAGCTCCCCAGGGATCAACCTCCGGAAACATCTTTGGCCTCTTGCCCTCTGTGATCCTGCTTCCTGCCTCCTGGTCTCCTGACAGTTTTCTCAATGAAGGAATTGCACAAGAATCATCTTCTCAAGCTTCACTTCCAGTTAACCTATTGTCATCCAGATAGGAATGTGACCCAAAGCTCATGTCCCAAGATACCTAGTCAAGGACAGGAGAGAAAAGAAGCTGGGAGCTTGTTCCTGGGGGGCTGTCCGTCAAGGTGGTCCATCATTTCATTTCTGTTCTCTAGATGCCTAAGCATCCCAGAAAGGATAAAATACACACAGGATGGATAGGAACATCCCTTGGGAGCTGGGGAAGTAGTCCAGTTGGTAGAAGGCCTAGCATGTGCCAAATCTCTGGGCCTGAGCACTGCACACAAAGGATAAATAAGGGCTGGGGTACAGACGCATCGACTGAGCGAGTGCCAGCCCGCTGTGTAGGAAGCTCAGGCTCCTCTTCAACACCATGAGGTTTCCTTGGGATTCTCTGAGCACCTCATGTTCTCCTCTCAAATAATAGTCCATATTTTTCTCCCCTCCTCTTCTCCCTCCTTCCTTCTTCTCCCTCTTCTTTCCCTTTCCCCTCCTTCTTATGCTTCTTCAGTTGCTAAGGATCAAACCCAGGGCTTCGTCATGCTAGATGAGTACTACCCCTGAGCCACGTCCTCAGACCCTGGGTTTTTTGTTTGTTCCTTTGTTTGTGTTTGGTTTTTTGTTTTTGTTTTATGAGACAGGGTTTCTATCTTGTAGCCCTGGCTGTTCTAGAACTCACTCTGTAGACCAGGCTGGCTTTGAACTCAGAGATCTTCCTGTCTCTGCCTCCCAAGTACTGGGATTAAAGGCTTGTGCCACCATGGCTTTGTTGTTGTTTGCAAACAGCCTTTTATTAGACAACCCAAGCTGGCCTGCAACTCACAACCTTCCTGCTTCTGCCTTCTGAGTGCTGGGATTACAGGTGCATACCATAACAGCTTTGGCAACTCCCCTTCTTGTTGACATTTAAAACTGCTCTGATGCCTGTCCCCAAAGAACTGACGAGATACACACTTATTGTCATATCTCAGTGTTGGAGTGCCATTTCTCAGATTTCAGAGAAAGCTGAGGCTCAGAGAGTCTTCTGAAGCACAACCAGCGACAAGAACTACCAGGAACTGGGCTTTGAGATCAGTTGTGTCTAGCCCCTCAACCGTAGGGCTGGAGACAGGGTCTCATGTATCCCAGGTGTGCCTCAAGCTCTGGCCATAGTTAAGGATGATCTTGAACTTGTAATTCTCCCATCTCTACCTTCTAAGGGGTGGGATTGTAGGCATGAGTCACTGAACCCAGTTTATACAGTGGCATGGATGGGACCCAGAGCTATGTGTGTGCTAGGCAAGCACTCTAGCTCCCTGGCCCCCAACTATGTTTTATCCATTCTATATTTGTTCCCATATGCTGCTGCTATGGCTCTTGCCGGTCCCTTCTCTTGTGTTAGGGTCACACTCTAACCTTTGAGCAGCTCAGCGCTGCTCCTGCTGCTGGCAGGCTGAGCACTTGAGTGAGTTTGGAATCAGCCTCTATCACTTACTGTGAGGGTCAACTGGTCAGTCGCCCTAAGCTTCCTGGGCCTCCCCCCACCCTCTCTCTCTCTCAGACAGGGTCTCACTATGTAGCTCTTGCTGTTGGAACACACTATAGAAACCAGGTTGGCTCTCAAACTCACGGAGGTCTGCCTGCCTCTGCCTCCTGAATGCCTGGCCTTGTTTCTTTACCAGGTGAATAGAAACAGGTAGCCTAGGAAGCCTGGCGGAAGGCCTGAAGGAAGTACGAAGAATAGCTTAGCTTGTATCCAGTTCATAATTAGCACTCACTACCCCATAGATGTTAATGCGCCATTATTTTCTACCCCACAGGGGCAACTTGAGACATATTTCAGCCAATGAAAAGGCCTACAGACACCCATGATGATGGGCCCATGGGCCCCTGTTCAGTGTTCTTCAGGTGGACCCCCTGTTTTTCAGAGTTCCCCAAGAGAAGGAGCAGGACTTCCAAAACTGGACTATGCTGTGATTAACTAAAGTGAGCCAGGTGGGACCTGATCAGGCTGTAGGGCAGTGTCCTGTCATCAAGTCTTGTCAGTGTTAACCCTGGAGGCCAGTGTGGCCACCTGGGACCATGGTGGCAGAGACATCAAACACTGCACATTCTCAGGACCAGCCAGGGATGTGAGATTATTGTATCACATCTCCCACTTTTAAATGTTTTAACTCGAAACACATTTTCAGTATGATTGAGCCAAGCTGAACATATCTATGGCTGGATACGGCCTCAGTTTGCAACTCTGGAGGCTTCAGCTGATGTGGTTGGAAAGTCAGGGCCCATCCTTCACCCAGACTGCAGAATCCATCTCCACAGGTATGGGTGGGGCTGTTTCTGGGGCCAGTAAGGCCTTTGGGGTTCACTAGGAAAGAAGGCTGTGAATTCCTAGCTGAGGCTAGCCCTGAGATACTTGGGGATCTAGGGGTGGTCCAGAGTGACAAGAATCTACACCCTGTTCTGAAAGGACCTAAGATTTCACATCAACAATGCCAAAGACCCACTGTGTATGTGTATGTATGTGCACTTGTGTATGTATTGGAGAGGGTTGAGAAGGAGCAATCCTGAGAAAGTCCCCACAGGAACCCCAGCATGACCACATAGCTTTGATTCTCACTCTTACCACTTAGAAGGCAGGAAAAATCAAATTCAGATGCACTAAGTTCATAGAGTTACTTCCTGATAGGTTCATGGCATATTGAAACTATCATCAAACACGCGTGGACCGCCCAGGCATGTTGGTGCACACCTTTAATCCCAGTGCTCAGGAGTCAGAAGCAGGCAAATGAGAAGTTCAAGGTCATCCTTGGCTGTACAGTAAGTTTGAGGCAAGCCTGAGCTAACTTAAAAAAAAAAAAAAACAAGAATAAAAACAAATAAACAAACAAGAAACAGAATAAACAGCCCAGTAAGTGCTCATCAGTAACACAGTAGAAGTCACCAGGAGGGCACTATTCGTGTGTTTCAGGGCAATGCTGCTGCTTATGCTTGACAGCTGGCAGGGTCAAGAGCTCCTTCCTGGGAGATTCTTGTCTAAGCTATCCTGGCCTTGTGACCTGAGTTTACCAAGCACCCTGGAGATTCTGCCACAGGTGGGCTATACTTTAGCCAGCCTTAGCCAGCCTTAACTCCAGCCAACTTATCCATTGCCAGCTGGTGGAACCCAAAGGTCCACAAAAAGGACACCAGCCTGCAGACTCCCCCACCTTTCCCTGTCACCAAGGGCTGTCCCAGAACCATGTAGTATGTTTCAAATACAAGGCCTGAACTCTGGTCCAAGAGGGTACTTGAGAGGCACCTGGGGCAAGACTGAGGAAGAGGGAGGGAAGGCAGACAGGAAGCACGGCAGAGAGATGGAGAAGCACTGTGTGTGTTTGTTCCTTTATTTGTTGGTAGCAATTAGTTTTACTTAACTCTCAAAAGGCCCTGGGTAATATATTAATCAATGTCTGAAATTAAGATCAAACGACAAAAACCTGTGTCTAAGAGCCACGGTTCTTTTTTTCTTCAATTTTTTTATTTGTGTGTACACACACAGCTATGTCACAGCATGCACACTGAGGTCAGAGGACAGCTTATACACGACATCATAAGAGAATATCCTCTCCTTCTATCACGCAATTCCAGAGGATCACACTCAGATAGTCAGGCTTGGTGGCGCCTGCCTTTACCCCAGAGTCATCTTATGGGCCCTTGAAAACAATGTCTTATGAGCATATAGTTCCCACCAGGACTGGCAGGGACTGTTCAGCTTGACAGAGTCAGACCACGAAGCAAACAAGCACTGCAAGAGAGATAAAGGTATGGTGGGTGGCGCATACCTTTATTTTCCAGCAGCTACGAGACAGAAGCGGCAGAGTTCTGTGAGTTCAAGGCCGGACTAGTCTACATGCAAGTTCCAGGCCAGAGAAAGTTCCCTGAGGAAGGCTGACTTGATCTCTAAGGTACACAGCAACAGGACAAGTATTCCAGGGAGCAGACTGTGAGAAGAACAGCCATGTGTGATAAGGGCTTTTCCTTCAGAGTCATAAAAGAGATTCCGTGCAGCAGGAGCTCTGGACATGAGAGAGGCCTTGGCGGTCAGGTCCCAGCAGGCTTCGAACCTCAGGCTGTGGTGTCAACCTTTTATTCCAGAGCAGAGGGAAGTCAATGACCCATCTACGGAGGGGACTGTGTACTGTGTGGAGCAGAAAGAACTCCAGGTACTCTCAAAATGAGAGATGGGAGGGCAGCAGGTGCAGGGCAGGAGGAAGGAGGAAAGTATGGCAGGAGGCTGTCCTTAAGGGAACCAGGAAGGAGTCCATGAGGTGGAGAGTGAGGAATGAGAGGAAGGAGTCGATGGATTATGAAAGCAGAGTGTCATTCAAAGGCGCTCATCATTTCTCAGCGCTCCCGGTTGGGGAGCCATCACCCTCATGAAATGGATGATGAGTCCTACAGCTGTCCAGTACAGATCTGCTCCATGTCAAACATGGAGGACATCATAGCCAGCCAGACATCACTTCCCTGCTGATATTCTAGGAAAAGAGAAGAGAGAAGGTGACATGAGCAGACCCAGCAAGATCGAGGCATGCATAAAACAGAAAGCAAAGCAGAGTTCAGGTTGGCATCAAGGGCAGAGAGGAAATGAGGTTTCAAATACTGTCGCCAGGGACACCTGGCTCACAAGGCCACTTGCTATCCATTTAGCTTTTTAAAGATATCTTGGGGCACACCTTTAATCTTAGCACTTGGGAGGCAGAGGCAGGCATATCACTGTGAGTTCAAGGCCAGCCTGGTCTACATAGTGGGTTCCTACCTTTTTCATTCTTTCCTTTAAATGTACATTAGTGTTTTTCCTGCATGTATGTCCACGTGAGAGTTTCAGATCCCTTGGAACTGAAGTTACAGTCAGTTGTGGGCTGCCATGTGGGTGCTGGGAATTGAACCTGGGTCCTCTGGAAGAGCAGCCAGTGCTCTTAACCACTGAGCCAACTCTTCAGCACTGTGAATTCCTATCTTTTAAAAAAAAAAAAAAAAGATCTTGGGCTAGAGATGTGGCTCAGTCAAGTAGGGTGCTTGCCCAGAAAGCACGAAGCCCTGGGTATTCACTCAGGCACTGCATAAACTGACCATGTTGGCACATACTTGTTGCCAGCATCAGGAAGATCAGAAGTTCCAGGACAGCCTCAGCTACATAGGGAGTTTAAGGCCAATATGGTCTAGAGACCCTGTCTTAAACAAAGGAAAACAAACAATCTTGGGGCCAGAAGGTTGGCTCAGAGGGTTAAGGTGCTCGCTGACAAACGTGAGGACCTGAGTTCCAGTCCCAGGATCCACGAAAGGAAAGGAGACAATCAATTCCTGCAAGTTGTCCTCTGACCTCTACATGCAAACTGTGGCATGTGGTATTGCACACGAACACACACACATACACACACACACCCTCAATTAATCAATCAATTGATTAAAATCTCCTAAAACAAACTTTATTGCGATAAAACTTTGCCTGCTATACCAGTTATCTGCTGAAAGTCTTCAATCTGGTAGCTTTAGCAAATTTGGTCAAGTAAACATCATCACAGTTTAACTCCAGACCAGACTCTACGGGAGCCCTGCAACCATCAGTGGCCTCTCCTGGGTCCCATTTATCTCCAGGCCCTGGCAATATCGGCTCATTTTCTGCCATTAGGCATTTGCCCGTTCCTGGTGTGTTTGGAAGTAGATTCCTGCAACGTGGTGGTGGGTGGACTGGCTTCTTTCAAGCAGAGCCTAAGGGTTTGTAAGAATGAATTTTCTGAGCACACAGCTGGAGGTAAGCAGGTAAGCAGGACAGCTGTCAGGGTGTGGCCATGGGTGATGAGCTACAGACAAGAATGGCTCCTGTACTCCAGTGAATCCCGGCCCCTGTGGGGAAAGCAGGAGACAGCCAGAGTGGCAGACAGTGAGGAAAGGTAGGTCGGAGAGGCTTGGGCTAGAAGAGCTGAGAAACCCTGACTGCTAGCGTTGATAGCATAGGAGGCTCCGCCAGCACAGGAGACTCTGCGAGCCTTCTTGGGACCCTATAGCTGGGAAAGTCATCTGGCTCCTGGAGGCATGTGAAATTCAAGTGTCATTCCAATGGATTCTGATGAAAGTTCTAGCAAGAGCCCTGGAGGAAGGACAGGCCATATTACTAGAATAGTCTGGGCTCTGTGGGGTCTCTGGGGAACACAAGGTGATAGAAAGTCACCCTGACCCATGGAGAAGAGCCAGCTCTCCCTAAATACCCCATTTGTTGAGGATGTGAAGGTCCAATGTCTCCACCATGACCCCTGGTGTCTAGGTGGATCCTTGGGTGGAGTTTGCACAGCCAGAGGTGGTGACTGCTAGTTTCATGAGCTGTTCACTAGTCAGTCTGGATTTTTCTAGGCTGTGTCACAGGAGGGGGGGTCATCTGGGAAGAAGTGGAGAGTCTAAGTCCTTTGGTGACCTCCTGAATGGGAGTCTCAGCTCCCAAGGAGGTTTGGGATGCCCTAACCTCTAAGGGCCACAGACTGTCCTAGAGCAACCCCCCACACACACTCTGACACTGCAGACCCCTAGGATACTGACCAGAGATTAAACAAATGTCAAAAGATGCTGAGACCACAGTAAACTCCAGACAGCAGCATGGTCTGATAGCCTACTTTTTCCTGAAATATATGTTTTTTTCCATTGTGTAAATATTTTAATATATATCTTAAAATGTAAGAAGTTATCTTTTTCCCACTAAACACAGAAAAAGAACATATATCTTATTCCATACCCACACTGGGAGACTATTAGATCGCTTTGTTGAGTTTATTTATTTGTATTTATTTTTGATTTTGTAAAACCTTCATTGTTGTGTATTCAGGGTACTGTGTTATGCAAGGAAACTCTTACACTTATTTATTTATTTATTTATTTGTCTATTGGTTTTTCAAGACAGGATTTCTCTGTTGTAACTCTGGCTGTCCTGGAACTCACTCTGTAGACCAGGCTAGCTTTTAACTCACAGAGATCCACCTGCCTCTGCCTCCCAAGTGCTGGGATTAAAGGCCTCCACCTCCCTTATTTATTTTTAAAGATTCTATTTTAGAGTGTGTGTGTGTGTGTGTTTGCTCATTTGAGTGTAGAGCCCACAAGGGCCAGAAGAGGACATTGAATCCCCCGGGACTGGAGTTACAGGAGATTGTGAGCCACTAACCTGGGTACTAGGAACTGAACTCAGGTCCTCCTGGAAGAGCATAGAGTACTCTTAACTACTGAGCTATCTCTTCACCCACTCTCCTATTTTTTGCTTTTTAATACAGGGTCTCTTTTTATAGTATACAAAAATAATCTCTCTGTGGTGTGGCACATGCCTTTAATCTCAGCACATGGTGGGTATTAAGGCAGCTACCACTTCTGTGAGCTCTTCCCATGTTCAGAGAGATGGAAGTCCTTATGAAAAGGTATCTACACCTGAAAACCAGGCTTCCTGTCACCCTAGAACTTTCTTGAGTTACCAGATACCCCAGACTCATTGTATCCTGAAGTAAGGGGATCGCATCCATTTTACACGGTACAAAATGGACATTTACTATTTTAATAGTTATCAATATGTAGAAATTTAGATATATAGATATTTAAATATAACAATATCTTTAAATGTTCAGTGTATTTGAATTAATCAACATATTTAAGTGTCAATATTCAAATTACGAGTATATTTTAATGTGTCACATGCTTAAATATATAAGAAAAAATTCAGTGAGGACAAGGAGCCTGGTGTGCCCTGTAATTTCTAAGGACTCCTGGTGCCTGTCCCTAGCTGAAGGTGACAGGAAACACTTTCTAGTCCCAACTCCACTGCAGCCCAGTGCTAGATGGATCCTCTGTCTCCCAGCATCCTGCTTCCTCCTGCTCTGGGGAGCCCAGGCCTCCAGAGAGGAGTGCCTGAGACTTTGATTTGCACCCTAGATGTCTGGACACTGCTGCGCCAAGGCAATTCCCATGTGGATGGAAACGAGTCTGCAGGGTCAGGAGGGGCCAGAGCCCACACTGCCTTCACACAGCCAGCTATCTTCACACCACGGCAAACATGACCAGCAACTGTTCCTGGGACGATCGGAAAAGGAGCCCTCCGGAAAAGGGAAGGGGCACCTGCCATCTAAGCTCAGTCAGAATTGAAGGATTGGAACTGTTTGTGGGGAAAACATCAAGGCACACTCAAGAATAAAACATGACAGTCTCTGACATCTGTCCACACCCACCAGCCTCCCCAGGCTGACCGTATGTCTATATGTTTGTGTGTGTGTGTGTTTGTGTGTGTGTGTGTGTGTGTGTGTGTGTGTGTGTGTGTGTGTCTGGACATATGTATGTATCTGTGTATGTATATATGTGTGCTGTGTCTCTGTATGAATGTATGTGTGTCTGTGTATATATGTGTGTGTGTCTATGTGTGTCCTTCTATGTATGTATGTGTCTATGTGTATTTGTGTGTCTATGTGCATATATGTGTTTATATGTGTATGTCTATGTATATCTGTATGTGTCTCTGTGTGTATCTGTATGTGTCTCTGTGTGTATCTCTGTATGTGTCTGGGTGTGTTTATGTGCATCTTTGTGTTTGGAGTATATATGTGTGTCTATGTGACTATTTGTAAATGTGTCTGTGTGTATCATGTGTCTATGGGTGTTTGTATCTGTGTATATATGTGTGTTTGTGTGTTTTTATTTTTATACATGCATCTTATGATGTTGCATGTCTGTGTGTATGATGTGTCTATGTGTGTTTGTGTGTGTATGCGTGTGCTTGTGTATACACACTATGTGTGTCTGTGGGTAAATAAATCACCTGTCTTTCTAGTTCCCTCCATCTCTTTCATTACTGTGTGTCTAGATCACCTGGCCACACAGTGTGGCTTGTTCTGGATTATCCTGGTGGGACTGAGAACTATGCCTCCCAACATCGTAGGATTTCCCATGACAGTGGCTGGACGAGGCATCTGTCATGATCTGTCATGATTTGGAAGGAGGAAATGGAGAGAAGAGATGTCTGAGATTTGGGGCAGAAGTGAGACCTTTGACCTAAGGTTGAGGCCCCTCTTGGCATTGTCAGGGCCAGAACCGCAGAGTTTGGGCAGCCCCCAGCTTCTGCTCCTGCTCCCCTCTTCCTAACCTGTGGTCCAGCTTATTTCAGGGCAGAAGACCCCAGATGACAGCAGTAGAGATGCAGTCCACCGGGAGACAGAGCTTCAGGCAAGCTTTTCCAGAGTCGCATCCATCCCCCTGGGCGACTGAGTCAGTCCTGTCCCCAGATCCACAGGGCTGCCCTATCCACCAGTTCCCTTCTGATTTCCCCCTTCCAGTCACGGATGGTTGTGTGGGGCATGGTTCACAGTGGCTCTGCTTCACCTCATGGTCTTCCTCTTCTTTCTAAAGAATACAGGACACACATCACATAAAACTTATCTGTGTAATAGTCTCAATGCAATTTAACGGTATTGGTATTATGTATACTCATACCACCCATCATCCCAGCACTTGGGATGAGGATCAGGAGTTTAAGGTCATCCTCAGCTGCACAGGAAGTTTGAGGCCAGCCTGGACATGAGACACACCCCGTCTCTCACACACAAAAGTACATTAATGTGCATCCAGTCACCCAATTCATCTTATGAAACCGAATGTCGTCACCCATTAAAGACAGCTTCTGCTGGCCCCAGAACTCACCTCGTATTTCTAGAAGTCTGAATGGACCAGGTACTACATGTTAGTGGGTATGATATTTGTCTCCCGGTAGCCGGCTGGTTCACTTAGCATGTTATCCAGGTCAAGCCTTCCCTTATTCTGGGGATCTGAGTGAAAAAAATCTACTGTGTAGACGCGTGCTAGGTTTTATTTGCCCGTCCTATCTATAGCCACTTTATTGTTAAGATTCGTGTCATCAGCAGCTGCAGGTCGCCCTGTGAGAGTAGTACCATGCTCGGCCTTCATCAGAAAAGTATCTAATTAATTGAGCAGCGATTCACACAGAGATTCACAACTGGCTGAAGAGCCGAGAATAAATCATGGTGTACTACACTACTTAGCCCTAAATGAGATAGCGATGTCATTCCCACCAAGGCTCAGATAACATGAATAAAAGGGGTACAGACAGGATCTAAGAGACAAGGCAGGAGAGATATGTGGCAAAAGGACGTCTTCTAGCCGTGACTTGCCCTGTACGCATGAGCTCACTGCCACTGTGGTTACCTGTACAAGACTAGGTCCATCAGCTTTCATCATGGGTAGGGAGGTACTTAGGAAGCTCCAGCCCTCCTGAGGGGACTCTTGGCAATCAACAGGTTTTTTTGGGGGGGGTTCATTTTCTTCAGTGCTGCGGCCGCTGTTGAGTCTCCTGTGATTATTACATAAGTACAACTGTACGTAAGTAATTCCCACCTGTGCTCAGGCAAGAAATAAAAGAGACGGGTACTTGGTGAGAATTCCAGTGGGGGAGGGAGGGAGAGAGAGAGCAGGAGGGAGTGGTGCAAATAACCACTGTCAAAAACTGTCAAAAACACATCCAAAACAAAACAAAAGCTGTCAGCACATCGTGGCTAATGGTTGTTCTGTGGGCCACTGCTGCGGAGTCACGGATAGGCAAACTGTCTGTGGCACCAGTTAGACTCAGCTTTGAGTCCTCTACTCTGTGGCCACACTGTGGGATCTTAGGCACACAGTCAGTATTCTGTGAAGGAGCATTGTCATCCTGGCTATGGCCATCTTGGGGGTAGGTCTCCTCAAAGCCGTGGCCGCTCTGCTGCGGGGTCACATCTTTCTCAGCATCCCTGGTACCCCATCTTCACAGCTTAGTACCCTATCTCTGTCTGTCAGCCTTCCTATGCTGAGTGATCCAACAGACTCTTCTCTCCTGGTCCTCTACACAGTACACATGCAGATCTGCCATACCAAGAGATCCGTGAGCCAAGTCACCTTGTTTTCAGAATGTTTCAAACGTCATCTTAAAGACATAAAGGTTGAATGGTAATGTGCTCTCAAGCCCTAGGACCCCACATCTGCAAGAGTGAAGAAGGTTTCCAGGAGCATCTGGGCCCTGCCTTCCTTCTTCACATTCCTGGTTCAGAGCCCCGGGCGGGAGCCAGCACCCTGAGCCTCCCATTGGTGTGATTGTGAGTTCAGACAAGCCCTGTCCTCTGCGGGCCTCTCTCCTTTCCTGTAAACTGGAGGTGGGGAGTGTTGACTGATGGTTTCAGTGAATTCCCACATTCCCCAGGCTCTGATGTTTTCCTCCACTACTCTTCCTCATTTTACACAGGGTCTTATGTGTCCCAGGTTAGCTTCAAACTCCCCGTAGCTGGGGGGGATGGCCTTGAATTTCTGATCCTCCTGCTTCTACCTCCAGAGTGTTGGGTTGACAGGGGAACACCACCACACCCAGCTCAGGCTTTGCTTTTGTTGTGGTGTTTTTGAGACAGGGTCTTGCTATGTAGCCCTGACTTGCCTGGAACTCACTATGGAGACCAGGCTGGCCCCAATTTTCATTGAGATTTGCTTGTCTCTGTCCCCAGAGTTCTGGGATAAAAGGAGTGTGCCGCCACACCCAGATCAGGCCCTGCTTCTTCATCTGGTTCCACCAATCAGTGTTTATTCACCTCTTCTGCCCTTCCCCAACCCATCCATCCATCACCTTGACTCTTCCCTTTCCATCTTTATTCATGATTCCTCTGATATCAACAGACCCTTGTACACAGACCTAAGCAAGGAGCACCCTCTTAGCAGTGCCCTCCAGAGCAATGGCTTTCAGTGGGCTTGAGGAAGGGGCAGGAGCTGCTTGAATATTTAGCCATGCTTGGAGACATTTTTGATTATCATAGCTTGGGCATTCGAGAGCAGCCCAGCTCTGCTACCCAGTGCTGTTACTACAGTCACTTACGTGCTGACAGGGAGCTCTGTGAGAAATGCGTCAAGGAGCACACAATCTCCTCATTCCTCAGACAGAGGCACGACCTTAGATGACAGCCACGTCACCAGGAGACGGAATCTCCTGTGATCTGACATGGGTTGAACTGTGGTTGTGTGCCATATGACCATCTTATGTTCCCAAATATGAAGTAAACATGCATGTAAATATATGGGGTCACTGGGGAAACAGCTCAACTGGTAGAGTATTCACCTACTATGCAGGAGGGCCTAGATCCAATCCCTGGCCCAGCATGAACCCAGTGTGGGATACATACCTATAACCCCTGCATTATGTAGGTACAGGCAGGAATGTCAGAAATTCAAGGTCATCCTGGCTACCTAGTAAAACCAGTATGGGTCATATGAGACCCTACCTCAAAAAATAAAGCAAAACAAAACAAATCAAATAGACTCAGCTGTTTTTTCTTTCTTCATGCAGTAATATCATAGGTGACATTTAAAACAGTAGAGAAGTCACCCCTAAGGCCAGGTTGCCAAAATTGGGATCCCAGAGACACTGGTTTCTAGCTATGACCTAATGTTTCCACTTTTATGTTTTTCACCAGCAAAGGGAAAGACAGTAAGAGTCTCTGTCTCACTGTGCAGCTGAACATCCCGAGGCTGGACTCGGGGCAGGGACGTCACAGGCTGCCTGGCAAGCCAGCTCCAGCACTAGCCCAGGACCCTCTGCAACTTCTGGCAAATGCATGTTGGCTTGCTTGCTTTGTTTAGGTTGACAAAGGCAGAGGGTACAGGAGAGGGAAGGACAGCAGGCTTGTGGGAAGGTGGCAGAGAGACGTGGGCTGGCCTCGAGGCTGGGAGACAGCACTCTGCAGGCGCCTGCACTGCTCCAGCTCCGGCTTCTGCATGGCTGGCTTGGCCTGGCTCTCTTCCCTTGCCTTATCTCCAGACGCCTGTTATCAGCACACCCATCTGTGGACAAATGGCCAGCCGGCTGGCTCCTGGTCACCCTGCCTGGAGGGGAGGGGTGGTCTTCTCAAACTTGTGTCTGGCAATTTGGGCTGGAGCCCGAGGTGGGGGGTCTCCCCATGGAGGAGGCCAGGCCTAGCTTCACCCCTGGGGCTTTAAACCAGAACCAGGCTGGCTGCATGACATTCCTCTGACTCTGTCCAGGGGATAGGAATCCTGTTCCATCCTCTACCCCCACCACTAGCAGTCACAGAAGGTGTTGTGCAGAGGGGCAGGGCTGACACTAGCATTCCACTGAACCCATGGAGAAACTGAGGCTCCGAGGTAGCAACCCAGCAGCCAGGCAGAGGCTTTGTCCTCACAATGCAAGCGCCAAGCCTCAGCTTCCACAGAGGATGGTGGGGCAGCTGCCTTCTCTGGGCCTTAGTGTCTTTGGAGATAGAAGTTAGGAGTAGGGACCAGTCTGATGGATATTGGAGGGTGGGGCACTCAGGGAGAACCTAGCAGAAAACAGAGCCAGGCCATCCCTGGGCTGCCCCTGCCCTTCGAGCCCCACCTTCCCTGCCGCTCAGCAGGACTTACACAATCACTAGGTCTTGCTCCCTGTGTCCGAAGTTCCCCACCTGCAAAATGGGAGAGTAAGAATCTTACCTCACGGATGGTATCTATCTAAGTAAAACACTTAGGACAAAATGCACGCTGTTTACCATCTTTTGTGTGTGCTTTTTAAATTTAAATTTTTGTTACTGTTAACTTGTATTTTAAAGATTTACTCATTCACTTGGTCACTGTTGTTTGAGACAAGGTCTCATGTATCCCTGGCTGGCCTAGAACTCGCTATGCAGAGCAGGCTGGCCTCAAACTCACACAGACCTGCCTGCCTCTGCCTCTAAAGTACGGGGATTAAAGGCGTGCATCACCATGCCTTACCTTATTGACTTGTTTATTTATATGTATATATGTGTGTACACAATCCCACACGCGTGTGCTCAAAGTCCTGCTTACTACATGGATGCAGGGATCTAAACTCTGGTCCCTATGATTTCGAAGCAAATATTCTTATCTACTGAGGTATTTCTCTAGCCCCCTGTTATTTTTTAAAACAAGGGCTCACTGTGCAGCTCAAGTTGGCCTTGAACTCATGATCTTCCAGTCCCAACCTCTCAAGTGCCAAGTGCACCAGCACACCTAGCTGGAGATGGCATTACTTTTATTATTTATTTTTATTGGGTAGTACAGTGTTATAGTCTCCTAGTCACAATATTTTGGTTGGTTACGTGGCTGTGCTCAGTGACCTTACACAACCAACTTAATGTCTCTGAGCCTCTGCTCTTTCTCTCTTTCTCCAGGGTCTCCCCTGGAGACCAAGAGAAGAACTCGCCATGTACCCTAAGCTTTCCTCAAACTTGAAGCAAAGCTCTTGCTTCAGCCTCCCCAGATTGGGAGCCCAGGTTGAACTGTTTTTTTCATCTGTGAGCCAGGGCCATGTGTCCTGGAGGCTCAGCTGAGGGGCTCTAATCCTACATGGTCAGGGGACTAGGGGCTGCCAGGTTCACAGGGGAAAAGTATCTGCACGAAAGAACAGGAGACAGACCATGCCTTTGTTTATAGAGGCCGTGTCTCCCCTGATGGATGCGCAACAGAAGTCTGTTTGCGTGTTTCTCCTGAAATCATGCGTCAAGTTGTGTTTGGAGAACACGTGCCTCTGTCAAACATTCCCTGGTTCTGGGGCCAAGGAGTGAGGCAGGGAGGTGGGAGACAAAAGAGAGAGCAGAATGTGTCCCTGGGACATAGGCTGGGCCTGGAGACAGAGCACTCCATCCACAGTCAGGCTTTGCCTGGGCTCTGCAGCCTCTGAGACAGGCATCCTCCCTGGCCTCAAGGAGCTCTCTAGAAAGCAAGATAAGACCTAGGCTGGCCCAGAAAGTGGGGAAGGAGAGATAAGGGCCCATCTGCTTCCACTCTTAGCCCTCTGATCCTCCCCAGCCTGCCAGAACACTTTTAAAAATGTAAATTACAGCCACTTCCTTTGCAGAGGAACCAAGATCACACTACTCAAAAATGGCTACTAAGGCCCTCTGGACCCCCTGTCTGCTGTAGGGACCCCATCCCTTGCACACCCTTCCATCAGCCTTCCTGTCTTTCCCAGCCCTGTCCAGCAGCCTCTGTAAGTGATGGGGCCCTGGATCTTCACTGTTGGTGCTATACTCAGGCCCGGGGAGCCTCCTTCCCAGGGCCCCCATCTCAGTGCCCTGCCTCACAGGCCCTGGCCATCTCTCACTGCATGTGTATTCATTTTTCAGTTGCCTCCGTTTTTAAACACCTAGCTGGGAGTCCCTGGGGTGAGGCCAGTCTCTGATTTGCACAGCCGGGTGGGTATGTGTGTAGGCTCTGAAGGCATGTTCCTTGCGTGCACCACTGATAGACCAAGCGAAGTTTGGATCGTACGCTTGGGAATGCAGAAAACGAACAGTTGAGATGGAACCGACCTGGGCCTCAAAGCCTGATCTCGGTGAATGGGAATATTTGAAAGTGTGGGGGTGTAGACAGTGGGCTGAGGGAAGGCATCTCGGTGAGATACTAAGACCACCGTCATGGGCAAGCGTCATTTTGGTTTGTGCATCTGGAATTTGAGAGTGCTGATATCTACTCCACAGATCAAGCACTCGAAGAGGAAGTCCAGTTCCAACTGGGGACCATGAGCACAGATTTTCATTTCACTGTAGTTTTGTTCTGAAGGAGGTATCTGTCTGTATTTTTCCCTGTAATAAATTCACAAATTTTGGGGGGGGTTGTTTTGGTTTTGGTTGGTTGTGGTTTCTTGATCTCCCCACCCCCACCTCCAAGACAGGGTTTCTCAGTTGTAACTCTGGTTGTTCTGGAATTCATTCTGTAGGCCAGGCTAGCCTCAAACTCACAGAGATCCGCCTGCCTCTGCCTCCCAAGTGCTGGGATTAAAGGAGTGTGCCACCACTGCCCAACATTCACAAATTTTAATTACGAGAGGCCCTCAAGATGGTTTAGCAGGTAAAGGTGCTTGCTGCCAGGCCTGGACACCGTAGTTCTATCCTCTGGACTTACACGGTAGGAGAGGACTGATTCCTGAAAGTTGTTCTCTCAACACTGGTCCCCACCCCCACAATACACATGTACGCTAAATAAGTAGGTTTGTTTATTTTTATTGTATGTGCATTAGTGTTTTGCTTGCATGAATGTTAGTGTTGTACTTGAATGTATGTCTGCATACCACATGAATACCTGGTACCCTCAGAGGTCAGAGGTCTATAACTCTCTGGACAGGAGTTATAGACAGTTGTGAACCATCATGTGGGTGCTGGGAATTGATCTGCAAAAGCAGCAAGTGCTCTTAACTGCTGAGCCATCTCTCAGCCTCCATACTGAATGAATGAATGAGTGAACGAATGAATGAATAAAATGCAAAAAAAAATGTATTTACTTATTTTTTGAGACAGAGCCTTTTATGTAGTTCAGTCTGGCCTGGAGCTCATAATTCCTCATCCTCATCCTCCCAGGTGTTATGATTATGGTTATTGTCACTACTAGTCCCTAAAATGAGTACCCCCGGTTACTGGAACTGGAGGTGGAACCTGAGTCTTTGACATGCTAGGCAAGTTTATGCCCCAAACTGTCCCTGCCTTACCCATTTTTAATGTTACATGCTTTTGAAATGTTGAAACCATCTTGAATTGACAGACAGCTTGTAAGTGCATTAATGTCTCTCCTGAAGTCACTTGGATGTAAGCTGATGATGAGAAGCTCCATCTAATCGAACAACCTCTTGTTTCAGCCCCCAGAAGTGAGGTCGGTCTCCTGCAGACCCTAAACCATCACCCACTAGAAGTTTAACTTCTGCGCATGCCCATCATGGAGGACCTCTGTGGTCCCTTCAGCTGGTAACCAATTCTGGGACTTCCTCTGACCTTTCTCTTAACCTTTTTAAAAAGGTGTGTGTGTGTGTGTGTGTGTGTGTGTGTGTGTGTGACATACATGTGTAGGTGCACATGGACCTCGTGAGGATGAAATAGGGACCTGATCCAGCCTGTTAGGTAAGGGCTCTGAAACCAAGCCACACCACATTTCCTATCTGTATGTTTATATCTGTGCATATGTGTGACATATGTGTGCGTACAGATGTGCATACACACGTGAGGTTTCAGAGGAGCCAGAGAAGAATACTTACTGTGTGTCCTGCTCTATCGTTCCCCACCTTGTTGCCTTGAGCTCTTCCCTGAACCTGTTTGACTAGGCCCACCAGCCAGTGAGCCCCTGGATCCCTCTGTCTCTGCTCCGCACAGCTCTAGAGTTAACAAGTACTTTTGGCAATGTCTGTTTTTTAAGTGGGTCCAGAGGGTCCCAGTTTAGGTCCTAGTGTTACATGGCAAGCCCTCTTATTCACTGAGCCACACCACAACCCTAGTCCACAGTTTTGTTTGTTTGTTTGGACAGAGTCTCACTATGTAGACCAGGCTTGCCTGGAATTCACTATGTAGACCAGGTTGGCCTCAAACTCAGAAATCCACCTGCCTCTGACTTTGCCTCTGGGATTGGGATTAAAGTCGTGTGTCACTCCACCTGGCTCTTGCCTATATTTTTAAAGGAGAGGAAATAGGAGAGGATGGGAAAGTGGTAAAGGCGGGGTATAGGGAAGGTTTAGGAGCAGTGGAGTGGCCCCCTCTTCGGGGGACATGGTTGCTGGGCCCCTAGTGTCCTCTAGGTGGCACCCAATTCCCTGGGGAAGCTAATGAACAGTTTTTCAATCTAAGTGGGGGTGCTTCAGAGGGGCTAAGCCCTTCTTGTCTGATCTTTGGGGAACAAGCTCCTACCTCTTGTTGCTTTGAGGGAAACAGAATTTATTCATTCATTCATTCATTCATTTCATTCATTTATTTCATTCATAGACACATTCACCATTTATTTTCCCATGCCTCCAGCCTGCTGTCCACAGGACTCTGGTCCTTTGTAGGTCAGAGTACAAAGGGCTAGGGAAAAGACTCAAGAGGCCTGGGTTCACATCCTGTGTCTGTTCTTTTGCTATGAGCCTTTGAGGCCTACAGCCTAAAGAAGAGAGAGAAAAGGTCAACCTGACCAGATCCAGTCTCTCCACCTCTCAGCCCCTCCCAGAACGACTCAGGATGACCTCACAGGAAGGTGAGAATGGAAGTCAGTTGGGCTGGGGCTTCTTCACAGGGTGTGGGCAGCCTCCTAGAGGCTCTCTAGCCCAGCAGGGAGGAGGACTTGAGGGGGAGTCCTCAAGTGAAACTCTCGGACACTCAGAGCCTGGGCCCTGGCAGACTGGTTGATTGTGTTTCTCCCAGGGATGGGGGTGGGCACAGGTGATCATCATAGATGTTTTCTGGGTCCCCTGTATTTTTCAGTCACTGACATAACCTTGCAGTGCTCTACTCCTGTGTCTGTGACCTTTGACCTTCATTTTCCACCCCAATGGAGGGAACTCAAGGTTGGGAACAAGAGCCTTGGCCAGCAGCAGAATTGGAGCTACAGCAAAGAAGGGACCAGGCAGCTGTGGGTCCAGGCTGGGTGACAAGAAGCAAATTCCTCAGCCTGGGAGTGTCTTCCTCTACCATTTATCCAGGACGGTAGAGCAACCTTGTTTGGAGGGTTCAACAAAACAGTGAGAAGCAGTGGAATGCATCTAGTTTGAGTGATGGTTCAGCATGAGAACCACAGCTTTCTCACCTCTAAGTGGCCATCTTTGGGGTAGAGAGATGTGTTTCTCCTCCTCATGAGAATAATTCCTCTACCTCTGTCTCCCTCCCAATCATCTAATAGTCTAACCTCCAGTCTTCCCATCTGTAAGGAAGACATATCCAGGAAGACTGGGCAGGCTACGGGCTGCTCAGCTGCTAGCCCAACAAACATCACTAACTCTCCCAGTGAGCACAGGGCTGTCCCTTGCATGGGTACCAGTGATTGCCAGGCTTCTTCTGCCCCCCACTCTGGGGTTCTGGCTGCTTCTTAGGAGGCCCTGCACTGTGTCCAACCTACCCACCAGGAACAAATTTTGAGAGAGAGCACAGCCAGACAAGGGACCAGAGAGGTCTAGGCAAAGAGATACCGCTGTAGAAATCCTGGGACCAGTGTTGAAAGCTAAGGCTGAGCTGGGACTCCAGTGCAGGTACGTATGTATGGTCCTGCTATACTGTGGACCAGTGACCTTACTACAGATGTTAGGGTGACAGCTGGGGCCCTGATAGACTTAGCAAGCCAGGTTCCACCACCTGTCCTCAATAGGCCACTTAAAGAGACAGGATAATAGTGAAAAGGAGAGAAAGGAGATTTATCCAATGTGACCACATGAGGAAGTCTGTCTTCAGGGTCCTGGCATGAAGTTTAGGTTTACATAAGAAGGCAAGAGGCAAGCATACTAAGCAGCCCTGGTCAAGGTGTGGCCCTACCCATCATAGACCATTATTATCTTGGCGCTAGTTTCTCTTGCAATGTGATCTCACAATTGTACGAAACCTTTTTGGGAAACAATTTCCCTCTAGTTGACATGAGACTTCAGCCTTTCCCTTCCCCTAGCATGAGATTCCTGGGAGAAATTCCAGATTCTTGGGGGCTTGTCTTAGTAAGCCTGATAGTCAAAGGGAGGATTAAATGTCTTTTTAGAATATCTTCTCTCCAACAGTTCCAGCAGTTGTGGGAAGTGTACTGCCACTTGTGTCCATGGCAGCTGACACATGACTGTCATCATCCCTTCGTGGTTGTCAGTCCGTCTTGCAATACACAGCTAGCTTCATGCTACCCTCACCATATCCCACCAACAGCCAACCCCTGAGGCCACCCTAGCCAGGCAAGACAACTCCTGGGCAACATCCCCACGCTGTTGCTCAGATGCTGTCTGTCCCATCGGTGACAAGCTCCCTGGAACACAGAGAGTCTCTGCTTGTGTTTTTCAGCCCTGCTGTCCACAGACGGTCAGCTGGGTAGCCCTACTGATGTCCCAGCTGGTGGCATGCAAAAGTTGCCAGGACCTTCAGTTCTGCTGGGAGATGACGCCCCATCCTCAAAGATTTTATAGAAGGTTAACTGTCTCCATTGCTTCCCTGTGTCTGTGGCAGCCTTCCACTTGAGCATAGCCCTTGTTTCCAGAACCCTTGTGGAGTTTCCAGCTGAGTGCAGGACTCAACCTGGGGAATCAGCTAATCAGATGACCTTACTGAAGAGGACAGAGGCAGAAAATCTGCTGAGCCTGCCCTTGGAGAACCCCTAACTGGCCTCCTCAGTGGACCTAGTGTTGGGGATCTGGGGCCTTTTAATGCACACTTGTGAAGTGGACATGTGCCCTTCACGGGCTTGAGGAAAAGCCAAAGTAATTACATTAATGGACTGGAGGTGCTGTTCAGCTGGGAGAGTGACTGCCTAAGATGCACCAAGTCCTGGGCTCTACCCCTGCACTGCATAAACCCAGTGTGGGGGCACACGCCTGAAACCCCATTATTTGGGAGTTGGAAGCAGGAGGAACTGGAGTTTAAGGCCATCCTTGGCTACATAGCTTGCTTGAAGCCATCTTAAGCTACATGAGACCCTGCCATAAACTGAAAAAGAAAAAGAAATTGCACCGGAGCTGGGCGTGATGACACCCAGTATCTCAACATTTCAGAAGCTGGAGCAGGAAGATTGCTGCGAGTTAAAGAGTGAGACCCTGTTTCAAGAAACAAAAACAAACAAACGAGGAAAACCCACTGTGCTGGGATTGCTGAACGGTGTTTGTTACTCACCAGAGGCAGCAGAGACCCTCAGCCTGGCTGCAGCAAGGGCGGAGGAACAAGGTTCCGGCTAGGGATCAGCAGGTGGACCTGCCCCCAACCTCAGCAGCTGTGCCTCTCGAGTAGGCTGCCTCAGTTTCCCTCCTTCAGTTGGGTGATTTCTGTTCTCCTTTTTATTCTAAGCAAAATTCCCAGAAGTCCAAGTCACATGCAACCATAAGGCAAGCTGCACAAGACAAAAACTTATTCAAAGCATCCTGCTACAAATCTCAGATTTCAGGAGGCAGACACAGGCAGAGCTCTGTGAGTTGGAGGCCAGCCTGGTCTACAGAGTGACTTCCAGGACAGCCACGGCTACACAGTGAGACCTTATCTCAAAAAGAAGTAACAGCAAACAAAAAGAATGGCTTCCTTCTCTCTGTAGACCTTTTCACCAGTCTGTGCTTTCTGGCGCTGGGCTGGCCACAAAGTCTCTCAGCAGCTGTGTGACCCAGGTGGACTAAGCCTCTCTGTGCCCTTCTTTCTTCATCTACAAAATGAGATGGTAATAATCCTATCTGCCACACAATTGCTGGAGACCAAACTGACCCGGGAATGCTTCAAGTCCCTTACAGAAGCTGAGAAAGGCTGGAGGACGTTCCCTTTAAAATGCTCTGTTCCAGGCGGCAGTGGTGGTACACACCGTTAATCCTAGCAGGGGCAGCAGATGGATGTGTGTTCAAAGCCAGCCTGGTCTACAGAGTGAGTTCCAGAATAGCTAGAGTTACAACAGAGAAACCCTGTCTTGGAAAAACAAAATAAAACGTTAAAATGCCATGTTCCCTAAGCAGTAGAAAAAACCATTTTGGAACCCTGAGTGGCTCAGTCACTGGACTGAGTGACTACTGACTTTCAGGGTATCTGGGAGGATGGAAGTCCCTCCTTGAATTTTCTCACTCTGCAGCTCTAACTGTGAAAGAAAACAGATCCTGGTGTGGTTATCACATGACTGACCCCAGCTGGGGCCAAGCAGGAAGAGTGGCAGTGGGGTCCAGAGAGGCAGCCTGGGTGCTGGGTGTATACAGTTACTCAAACTCCCACTGTGGTAGATGCACAGATGTGCATAGGCACACAGACATTTAGTCACACACATAGTCCTGCTCCTCTCAGAGGACCGCTGCTGGCCCAGGAGACCTGGCCTGACCCAGGGCAGTCACTCAGGGTTTAAAGAGGTTTCCTGAAGAGTGTGGCCCTCCATCAGACCCAAGAGCAGGCTGGCCCAGTGCAGATGCAGGCATGGAAGAGGGAGAGGGCATACAGGGACCCTGGAAGGCCGTTCCAGTGTCAGCTGGTGCACATTGGCTTACATATGCCCTAACTTTTCTTGACAGGTGTGGTGAGACACGCCTATTATCCCAGAGCTCAGGAAGCTAAGACTGGAGAATTGCTAAGAGTTTATGGTCACCTAAGCTACATACATATCAAGATTCTGGGTGAAAGGAAAAAAGAAAGAAAGAAAGAAAGAAAGAAAGAAAGAAAGAAAGAAAGAAAGAAAGAAAGAAAGAAAGAAAGAAAGAGAGAGAGAGAGAAAGAAAGAGAGAGAGAGAAAGAAAGAAAGAAAGAAAAAAAGAAGGAAGGAAGGAAGGGAAAGAAAGAGAGAAAGAGAGAGAGAGAAGAAGGAAGGAAGGAAGGAAGGAAGAAAAGAAAGAAGGAAGGAAGAAGTAAGTCTGGAGAGATGGCTCTGTGGTTAAGAACACTCACTGCTCCTCCAGAGAACCCAGCTTTGATTCCCAGCACGATGGGAGCCCACAGTTGTCTGTAACTCCACGTGATTCTTACATTCTTTTCTGGTCTCCATGGGCACCAGGCACACACTTGGTGCATAGACATACGTGTAGGCAAAATACCCATACACATGAAATAATTAAAAATTTCTCCTTATTTTCAGAAGTTTCCTTTTCAAAAATAAGAATAATTGCTTAAAGCCCTTTAAACAAAAATGATAAGAAAATAGCAATTATTAATGCAGGTAGAATTTAAATTTGAGAAAACCTGGATTCTTGAGACACAGTGGGCAGCTCCTAGTCAACAGGCAGACAGAGGCCCAGCTAGGGAAGGATGTGGCACTGTAGGCCTGGAGCAGGACCTGCTGCCATGGGACCCCAAGGGAGCTGTTTTCGCTGGCCCAGGGTGTTCAACAGTAAAGTCAGAGAGAACTGAGTACCTGGCCAACAGATTGAGGGAGAGGCCTCAGCAGAAGCTGAGCTGAGTCTAGAATCGAGTCTCCTAACCCACACAGGAGCAGAAGAAGGGCTTCAGGCCTTTCCTTCTGTGTCTTGCATACCCTGCCTTCGGTGTTTCTTTCAGTATGGGGGACACACACTGGGAAGGAACAGAGGGTTGGAGGAAGCAAACAGCCCAGACATGGGACAGTCATCTTGGGAAGGGGATTGGCTCTGGCCAGGGAGGTCAAAGGTCTTCCCTAGTCATATTGACCAAGCTGA
This sequence comes from Cricetomys ansorgei, assembly GCA_026225945.1. Lineage (NCBI taxonomy): Eukaryota > Metazoa > Chordata > Mammalia > Rodentia > Nesomyidae > Cricetomys > Cricetomys ansorgei. The sequence goes on along the minus strand of JAMJFZ010000573.1, from coordinate 677,751 downwards.
GGAGCTGACCAGGCAGAGGAGAAGGAAAAGCAAGGTGGGCAGAAGAAACAGCAGGTGCAAAGGACCTGGGGTGGGCGGGAGAAGGAATACATAAACAACCTCAGTGTTGCTGAAGCATGACTCCCTGGCGAGTCACTCCCTTTGCTCACACTTGATAGGGAGCTGGGTAGGACTAAGCATGAGGCTCAAGGGCCAGAAAGGACTTGGGCCGTGTTTATAAGAGCAAGGGGAATCCAGGAAGAGTTAGGATGGGGAGTGACCTTGGCTTTGCCTAGCACCCAGGCTGTAGGTGGCCTGGGAAGGAAAGATGCAGACTAAGACATGTGTGCTTCCTCCACAGAAGCTGGAGCGTGTGACCGCAGCCACCAGCAGCACCGCTGTGGACAGAGGCAGACTCATGAGGTGCAATGAGTGTTCTAAAGTGGGCCCCAGGGTACAGCCTGGGGGACTTGACCTCCAGCACAGCAGGGCAGCACCATCCCTGGTGGTGGGCAATGGGAAGCAGAAAGTGACCATTGAGGTGTTGACCGAATAAACTGACACGCCTGCAGGTGTTGGCAGGAAGCGTGGGAAGCTGTGGCGGGCTGGGGATGTGGGAAGCAGGGGCTCACGGGACAGCGCTGGAGAGAAAGGCACTGCCGCCGAGCCTGAGGACTGAGCTGGATCGCTCCTGATGGAAGGAGAGACCAACTCCTGCAAGTCCTCTGACCTCCTCCACACACAGCCCGCTCCCACCCTAATTAATTAATCAACTAAAAATGTGTTTGATATGAATACAATTTTCATTAATTAAATAAATAATTTTTTAAAAAAATAAGAAGAAGCTGCAAGTTGTGCTGAGTGGGTGCTGTGCCTTCTGGTTGCCTTTAGGTATAAATGTAAAAGCGTATTTGTGTGGTTTATGTATTGCTTGTGTTGATGTTAAAAGATACTAGGGCTGGCAGGATGGCTCAGTAGGTAGAGGCTCTTGCAACTGAGCATTACAACCCGAATTGGATCCCTGGTTCGCACATGGGGGAAGGGAAATAGAAAGCCTCCGACTAAGAATCCTTACTTAGAAGAATTGGCTCCCACAAGTTGCTCTCTGACCTCTGAGTACGCGCCGTGGTACACGTGCCTCCCCCATGTCCTAGTAAATAGACAAGCAAAAATTTAAGAAAGATTTAATGCCAGATAATTGATGGGTTACAGGATCGAGAGGGTTGTGACAGGTGGTGGCTTACAGGGGAAAGGGCAGGGCGACAGAGAGAGCTGGCAGGAGTCTCAGTAGCAGCAGTGGGTGTGGAGGAAAGGGGTCCCTCTGAGGCTGTGCAGCAGCAGAGAAGATAGCCAGGACAGGGAGCAGCTTGTCACGGGGAGGGGGACATCAAGGTGATTCCCAGGAAGTGATCTTGAGCCCTCATTCCCTTATGAACTGGACCCAAAGACACACCTGTTCCACAGTGCTGTGAGGGTTCAACAGACCCCACATCCCATGGCCATTGACAGCACCCATCATCCTGGGTGTCAACCCCTTAAACAGGAGCAGACTGAGACCATTTGCATGTCAGATTCATAACAATACCAAAATCACAGTTATGAAGTAGCAATGAAAATAATTTTATGGTTGGGGGGGTCACCACAACATGAGAAACTCTGTTAAAGGGTCACAGCATTGGGCAGTTTGAGAACCACTGCTCTATGTAGTGTAACATTGGCCTAGTTTGTTGTGGGCTTCCATATGGGAGAGGGGGGTGGTGCTCAGTAACCGGAGGCTGGGCCTGGTTGTGGGGCCGTTCTCAGATCAAAAGAGCCATGGAGAGGACACAGGATCTGAGAACAGTTAACATGACCTGCAGCAGCAGAGCTTGTGAGGTAGGGCCCAAGTCCCAAGCTTCGGCCACTCCATTTGTGTCGCTATTATGAACCTGCCAAGCAAAAATGACCATCCAGGCAGAAACCTGTACCTGGGAACTGAACTCAGATCCTTTGTAAGGGCACAGCTGCTCCTAACCTCTGAGCTCTCTCTGGCCCCACCAGCCAGCTTTTCTTTAAAACCTCCAGGTGAGGCTGGGGTGTGATAGCAAATGTCTTTAATCCCAGCACTTGGGAAGCAGAGGCAGGCAGTTCAAGACCGGCTTCATCTGTGTAGCAAGTGTCTGGCCAGACTAGCAAGAGCTACATAATGAGACCCTGTCTAAAAATAACAAAAACAAAAACAAAACACAACAACAATGAAAAAAAAATCCAGGTGACTAATTGGCCTAGGGAAATGGCTCAGTCAGTAAATTGCCTGCCAAGCAAACATGACGACCTGAGTTTCTATGCTCAAAACTCACATAAAAGGCCTTGGAGGCTGGAGAGATGGCTTAGGGGGTAAAGGTACCTGCTACCAAGCCTGAGGATATGAATTCCATACCCAGGAACCACAGGGTAGAAGGAGAGAACATAATACCACAAATTGTTCTCTGACATCTACAATGAATGTCCGACCACCACCAGCCCTACACACCACACACAGATACAGACACACAGACAGACACAGACACAGACACACACACACACAGACACAGACACACAGACACACAGACACACACAGACACACAGATACACACAGACACACACACACAAAGACACACACAGACACACATACAAACATACACATACACACACAGACACACACATACACACATACATACATACACACATACACACACAGACACACACACATACACACACACACAGACACATACATAGACACACACATACACACAGACACACACACACACAAACACACACAGACACACGCACATACACACACACACACACACACACACACACACACACACACACACACACACACACTCATGCACAGACCCCAACAATCAAAATAAAAAAGTAGCCAGGCATAGTGGTGCACCTTTATCCCAGCTCTCAGGAGGCAGAGGCAGGTGGATGGATCTTTCTGAGTTTGAGGCCGCCTGGTCTATGGAGAGAGTTCCAGGACATCAGGATATACAGAGAAACTTTGTCTCAAAATAAAACAAAAATAAATAATGCATTAATGATGATTTCTAAAAGCGGTGTGATGGTGGTGCAGGTCTGTAACCCTAGACCTGGGGGAACTGTAACCCTAGACAGTGGGGTGGATGCAGAGGACCTCAGGGTCTCACCAGGCAATCTAGCAGACTCCATGAGCTGAGTTCAGTGAAAAACTATGACAGTCTAAAGATAATGTGAGGAACCATAGTGGAAGACACTGATGTCAACTTCTGACCTCCATATTCACACACACACACACACACACACACACACACACACACACACACACACACACACTACAGACATAAATGACCTCCAGGTGAAGCTGAGTGTGGTGTTACATCTCTGTAATCTCAGGCAGGAGGATCACAAAGTTTAAGGCCAACCTGGTCTACATAACCAAAATCATTTCTAGAAAGACAGGCAGACAGGCAGAGAAAGAGAGAGGAGGGGAAGGGAGAGGGAGGGAGAAGGAAGGAGAGAAGGGGGGAAAAAGAGAGAGAGAGAGAGAGAAAGAGCCAGACCCAGGTGTGAGGGCACATGCTTGTAACCCCAGCACTGGAGGGAAGGGGGAATGGAGGTAGAGGCAAGAGAGGATCTAACATTCAAGGTCATACTCAGCTACACCATGAACTTGAGACCAGCTTAGAATACATGAAACCCTGTATAAAATAAAGTAAAACAAAAGCTTTCATATGGCCACAGAAGCAAGGACAATAAAAGCCCAAGTGTAGACAGATGAAGGACTCTGGAACTTTAAAAAGGGATGGAAGGGGCAGCTGTGACCCCAGCTAACTGAGAGTGTGTCAGGAGGACAGCAAGATTGGGACCTGCCTGGGCTACAGAGCCAGTTCAAGGCTAGCCTAGGCAACTTAGTAAGATCGAATCTCAAACTAAAAACAAAATTGTCTAGGAATGTAGCTCCATGTTGGAGCTCTTGCCTGACATGTGGGAGGCCCTGGGTTCCATCCCCATTTCAGGGGTGAGAGAAGAGCCACCCAAGAAGACTTGGGGAAGGCCTCCTTTGGAGGGTGGGTGGAATCTGGACATAGACATGAAGGCTTGTTTTTTAAGAGGAAACTCTTCCCATTTGCAGAGGATCAACTCACATTGGTCTTCCTGTGGCTGAGTTATGCTGGCGGCAAAGGCACTGGCTTCCCAGGTGCCTGAGGATCAGTGCCATCGGTCAGAATGCAGGCTGCATTGCCCCCACCCTGGGGGTGGGAGCAGCCCGAGGACTGGCCTGGAACACTAAGGCATGCTCATGTCCATGTTACTTGTCAAGAGGACCTCTGCCCTCCAAGTCATCACTAATTAGGGAAAGTGGGCTTCTGTTTTTGTATTTGTTTTGTTTGGCTTTAGGTTTTTGATTTCTTTGTTTTGATTTTGAGACAGCACCACCCTTCACTTAGTGGGTTCTCAAAAAAGAAAAACTGGGTCACATGAAGAGACACAACCAATCCTGTTTTAGAGTTTTATTCATCAAAGATGGATTTGGCCAGTGGATTGAATATAATCCACATTATTTTCTTCCATTTCTAGAACTTAGCAAGCATTTCCCCAAATCTTCGTTTCCTGAATCAAGTCTTCATTTTTGTTTTGTTTTGTTTTGAGGTCTCATGTAGACCAGGCTGGCATTGAACTCATTACATAGCCAAAGATGATCTTGAATTTCTGATCCTCATTCATCCATCTCCAAAGTGCTGGGATTACAGGCATGTGCCACCATATCCAGTTCATGCAGTGCTGGGGACTGAACTCAAAATACTACCCCCACCCCACCCCTGTGTGTGTGGAGTGGGCTGGGGAGGGAATAGAACCCTGGACCTTGCATATGACAGGAAAGCACTCTACCATAAGCTACATCCCTAGCCCTCTTTATACTTTAGCTTATAGTTTTAATTTTTGAGGCTTCTCTGTGATGATTTCCATAATAGCTACACTAACTTACACCCTGCCAACAATATACAAACATTCCCCAAGCTCCATATCCTTCCCAACACTCACTCTCTTTCTCTGTGGGTGACTGTGTACTGTGCATGCTAGGAAAGGTTGCTAGCAGTGAGCCACTTCCCATGGCCCTTACGTTGGCTTTTCCTATTTCTTCTCTTGAGAAATGTCTATTCAGGTCCTCTACCTACTTTTAGATTAAAGAAAATTGTGTGTGTGTGTGTGTGTGTGTGTGTGTGTGTGTGTGTGTGTGTGTACAGATAGAGGATCTCCTGGAGCTGGAGTTACAGGCAGTTGTAAGCAATGCAATGTAGGTGCCAGGAACCAAATTCCAGTCCTCTTCATGAGCAGCAAGAGCTCTTAACCACTGAACCATCTCTCTAGCCCCCTATTTTAAAAATCAGGTTATTTGTGAGTTTTGTAAGCAAGTTTGTAGTGGGATGCTTTGAAGGAGTTTTGTGATTTTGGCTTCTTTAAAAATGCAAAGTGGTGGGGGCTAGAGAGATTGCTCAGTGGTTAAGAGCACTGACCGCTTGCTCTTCCAGAAGTCCTGAGTTCAATTCCCAGCAACCACTTGATGACTCGCAATCATCTATAATGGGGTCTGATAACTTCTTCTGGTATACAGCTGTACATGCAGATAGAGTACTCCTATACATAAAAATGTAAATCTCTTTTTAAAAAAATCTTCAAAAAAAATGCAAAATGGCATTTGGACTATGTGTTTGTTCCCATCCCAGGTGTAGGGATGATAATGAGTTTGATTTTGGACAGTCTGTTGCTGCCCTGTGGCTATGATTGGATTAGGTGCAGCTGTTTTGCCTTGTGCAGCTTGTCCTTATGATTGTATGCCGCTTAGACTTCTGAACTTTGCTTAGAATATAGAAGGGTTGAAACCCAGAGAGTCGGGTGGAGTGGCTGATGGACTTGGTGGGTTGGTTTAGTTGGGTGGTTGGTTACGCTAGTCCAGCTCACTATCAGCTCCTGCTCCCCAAGCTTGGGACAGCCACAAGGGCTGTAAATATTTCTTTCATCCTTTCTCTCTTTCTCTTTCAAGGCCGCTACAAGGATGGTGAGGATTTCTTTCTTTCTATCTTTCCTCCTGAGCTAGAGGGTAGAAAAGCACAGTAGCAACCTGCTACACACATTGTTTGATTTCCTTATATATTTTGGATATTAACCCCTTGTTAAATATGTGGCTTAGACGGCCTGGCCTCACTTAGATATTATGGTGGTTTGAATAAGATTGCCCCATGTAGGCTTAAATATTTACATGCTTAATCATCAGTTGATGAACTATTTGGAAAGGATTAGGAGGTGTGGCCTTGTTGGAGAAGATACATCACTAGGAGTAGGATTTGAGGTTTCAAAAGCCCATTTCAAGCCCATTCTTTCTCTCTCTGCCTGCTGCCTTTGGGTCAGAATGTAAAGGTCTCAGCTACTGTTCCAGTGCCATCTTGTCTGCTTTCTGCTATGATGATAATGAACTAGCCCTCTGAAACTATAAGCAAGCCCCCACTTTAGTGTTTTCTTTGACAAAAGTTGCCTTTGTTGTGGTGTGTCTTCACAGCAATAGAAACGGTGACTAAAACAGATGTAGAATTTGACATGCTTGAGTTGATGGAAGACGGGAGTGGATCCCCAGTAGCTGAGGATGTAAATGATGGGGTGCTGCCCTCTGTAGCATCCTGTGAGGTCCATGCTGGAGGTGCTGGGCAGGACATTGTCCTGTGAGGCAGTTCTTGCTATAGAAAAGATCTTATGGGACAGGGCTCTGAGTGGATGGGCAGAGAAGGACACAACACAGATGTCAGACAACAGGCAGACATCTCATTCTACTCCTCTCCCCTGCTTCTCTTCTCCCAGTACCAGACTTTGTCTGGGTACAGTAGCACACACCTACAGTTCCAGCCCTGGGGAGGCCTAAGCAAGAGGATTACCAGGAGTTCAAGGCCAGCCTAGCAAGATAATAGGTTTCCAGGACAGTCTGAGTTAGAGACAGACAGGCAGGCAGGCAGGCAGATAGACAAAGAGTTAGAAGTTAAACAGATCTACACTAGCTAGCTCTGCAGTCTTGGTGGGGAAGCCACACCATACAACCTTGTTCTGGGCTTCTGCTCCCTCACCTATAAAACTTGGACGGTGAAAGAAACCATCTCACAGGTATTGGCTCAGCTGGAGAAACATCAGCTCAGTGTGGGTACCTAGTAAATGTTCAATGAATTGGCAGCTGGCTTTGTTAACCTCTCTGTCCCCTATCAGCCCACATACCTGGAAGACTTTGCGGGAAGCTTTTCATCTATGGGCCTCAGTTTCCCAATTTGTACCGCAAGCATATCTGACTCTCAGCAGTTTCTAAACTGTGGACGCCTGGTGGCTGGATGATTTTATACAAATGTTTACCTTCCCCCACCCCATGAATCAGGGTCTGTCTCTGTAGCCCAGGCTGGCCTTGGACTTCTGAAAATCCCCCTGCCTCTGCCTCCCAAGCATTAGCATAACAGGTATGAATCTCCTTGCCTAGGTTGACATTTGTCAGGTTAAGTTATGAACACATTTAAAAAATATTTTTACATTAGGTGTGTGTGTGTGTGTGTGTGTGAGAGAGAGAGAGAGAGAGAGAGAGAGAGAGAGAGAGAGAGAGAGAAGTGTGCATAGGTGGGGAGGTCAGAAGATTAATTTCAGAAGCCAATTCTGTGGGTCCTAGGTATTGAACTCAGGTCTTCAGGCTTGGCAGCAAGTGCCTTTACCCTCTGGTCTACCTTACCAGCCCCTGTGAACACATTTTAATATATATGATAAAAATAAGAGTCTGACAGCAGACAGCTCACAAACATTTCAGAATAAAGCTAAATTTTTAATGAGTGAACCATGCTCCTGCCACGCTAGCTAGACTTAATTTTCTTGTTTTCTCTTCTTCCTTTCTTTCTTTCTTTGTTTAAGGGCACAGAGGTGGGAGGGTGGATCAGGAAGGAATGGGAAGAGGATGTTATCTAGATAAGATACATCGTCAAAACTCAATTTATTAATAAAAGTTTTATTTTTAAAAAGAGCTGTAGTTTAAAATGAAAATCAGCAGCTAGGGATACAGCTTCGTGGTGGGCACTTGTCTAGCACTCGAGAGGCCCTGGGTTCCATCCCCAGTAGGGCAAAACAAGCAGACAGACAGACACAATTGTGCAGTAAGTGGCAGATCAGGTGGCAGACACGAGAGACTTGGTAAAGTGGCCCTTGTGCAAGCTGGCTTGAAAGAAGCGTGCCCTGGATGGTCTGGCTTTGATTATCTGGCTAAACAGAAAACTCTGGCACGGGAGCAGCTCTCTAAAGGAGCCCCTTGTCCCCTTCCTTCCATATTTCTAAGTGGCCAGAACCCTGGAAGCCCCTTTGCTAGGAGTTTGGGCTAATGCCCTTCCAGTACACACTACAAACGTAATATAAATAACTCAGGGTAGGACTTCAAACACTCCACCTCAGATGTATGGTGGGAGATTACAGGTCTCCAAGCCACAGGCCCTCCGTCATCTCCCGACTTAGAGGCTTGCTGCAGAGCCCAGATCAATACAGAGGTTTTATGGGCCGCTGGCCCACATGACCAGGCCCCAAATCCTTTGCTTTATGGGTGTTTACACATTCCTGGTGAGAAATGGTTTACATTCTGGGCCCTGAGCGTGCTCCTAAATCAGCTGCAGGGTTCCTGCAGTTGGACTGAAAGAGATCTGCGTGTCAGGAGGCAGCGAGCACAGGGGCTGGGCATAGCCCTCAGCCCCTGGGGTTGCCTCGAGGTGGCCCTGGAAGCTACTGCTGAGCCTGTAAGGGTGCTGCACAGGACCTGGGGTTGGGGTGTGGACAGGTGTGTCCGGCTTCTACTCCATATGGGTACTTGCCACATGTCTGCTTGGTGTTCTCCCACCACTGGGCACTGGGAAGACGGAATATAATTCCCCTGTTCCTCTGAGGCCCTGAAGAGAATCCAGATGAGGACCTAGGAGAAGACCTGGATGAGGACCTGGATGGAGACCTGGATGAGGACCTGGATGAGGACCCAGAAGAGGAACCAATGAGGAACTGGGTGAGGACTCAAAGAACTCAGATGGGGACCTGGATGAGGACCTGGATAGGCACCTAGATGGGGAATGGATGAGAACCTGGATGGGGACCTGGATGAGGACCTGAAGAGGACCAATGGGACCTGGGTGAGGACTCAAAGAACCTGATGGGGACCTGGATGAGGACCTGGATAGGCACCTAGATGGGGAATGGATGAGGACCTGGGACCTGGATGGGGACCTGGATGAGGACCTGAAGAGGAACCAATGGGGACCTGGATGGGGACCTGGGAACTCAGATGGGGACCTGGATGGGGACCTGGATAGGCACCTAGATGGGGAATGGATGGGACCTGGATGGGGACCTGGATGGGACCTGGGACCTGGATGGGGACCTGGATGGGGACCTGGATGGGGACCTGGGACCTGGATGAGACCTGGATGGGGACCTGGATGAGGACCTGGGACCTGGATGGGGACCTGGATGGGGACCTGGATGAGGACCTGGGACCTGGATGGGGACCTGGATGGGGACCTGGATGGGGACCTGGATGGGGACCTGGATGGGGACCTGGATGGGGACCTGGGACCTGGATGGGGACCTGGATGGGGACCTGGATGAGGACCTGGGACCTGGATGGGGACCTGGATGGGGACCTGGATGAGGACCTGGGACCTGAATGGGGACCTGGATGGGGGGACCTGGATGGGGACCTGGATGAGGACCTGGGACCTGGATGGGGACCTGGATGGGACCTGGATGAAGATGCAGCTCCTGTCTGGGGTTTGCCCCTGCCTGGGCTAAGTCACTGTCTGAGAATCCCAGAGTTCTCCCATAGTTGACTCATGAAGCTGATACACAAGGTTTTGGGGAATCATGAGAGAGCCAGGAAACTCAGGGAACCCTGCCTGCCCCTCTCCTTACACCATGCTCCTGACCCTCCCCTCATCATCCTTCCTTTATTTTTCTTCTCTTGCCCCCCCCCCTTCCCTTGTGTCCGTCTGGTCTGAGACACCTTCTCAGAGAATGCCTCTCTGCCGTTCCCTCTTTCTTGCATCCTGAGCCCCTCCCTTGCCTTTGCATCCACAGAAACATCTCCTAAGTAGCTGAGCAGATGCAGGCTGGCCCTCAGCCTCTCACGCAGGCTGGCTTCAACGTGGCTTCTCCTTGCACTGGCAACTGCCTCCTGAGGGCAAGGCAGGGAGGCCACCCACTGGTAGACGGCAATTAGCAAGCTGCCAATCCTCCTAGTGATGGAGAAGCGGTCTGTGTGATACATAGACGTTAGCATAGGCAGGCAGAAGCCATCACCAGATCACCTCGCTCTGATCTCTCTGAACCTCATTTTCTCCTCCATAAAACGGAAGTGACAACCATGATGGACACCTGGGCTTTAGCTGCTAATCATGTCAATCGTTCCCTGTGAAAGAGGGACAACAAGGGTGAGGCGGTGTCTGCCTGTAATCTCAGGGTTTGGAATCTGAGAGGCTGGGATTATAGGCCTGTGCCCCGCCCTTGGCTTTTGTGTCATTTAAATGACACTACTAGGATGCTTACCTTGTAAGCTCGCTGTGAAGCTGAGTAACATGGCAGTGTGCCTGGCTCAGCGAGTGATGGTGGGTGCCATCGCTTCCTGTCTGTCCTCCTGTGTCACAACCTAACCAGAGGCAGTACTGTCAGTGCGTGAGGAAAACACGGGCAGTGAGCAGAGGTTGCCATGGGTGGCAGCCAGGTGGTACCCAGGAGGGGACAGAGGCAGAAGCAGGTTTCTCTGTGAGGTGAGCCCAACATGTCGCCTGAGGAAATGAGGTGCTCCCACCCTGGCTGAGCTGAACTGCTGTTTCAGTTCTTCAGCAGGATTCCCCGTGTAGAGAGGCAGCTCCTCTTCTGTTCTGGGCTGAGTCTGAATCCCCTAGCCCAGCGGTTCTCAACCTGTGGGTCACAACCCCTTTGGGGTCAAATGACCTTTTCACAGGGGTCACATAAGACCATCTGTATATCAGATATTTACATTACAAATCGTAGCAGTAGTAAAACTACAGTTATGAGGTAGCAACAAAAATAATTTTATGGCTGGGGGATCACCACAACACGAGGAACTGTATTAAAGGGTCGCAGCATTAGGAAGCTTCAGAACCACTCCACTTGCCCAATCTTATGTTGAGGCTTCATCTCCCAGTACCTCAGAATGTGACTGCTTGGCGATGTGGCCTCTAAAGAGGTGATTATGTTTAAAATGGGCCATAATGAGGAACCCTAATTCATCGTGGCTGATACATTTCTATTACTTATTTATTTTTATTATTTGTGGGGGAGGTTCTTGGGACTTAACACATGTTGTGAAGCTTATGTGGCAAGTATCTTTACCCACTGAGCCATCAACTGTTGTCCTTTGTGCTGGCTAGTTTTATGTCAACTTGACACAAGCTAAGGTCATCTGAGAAGAAGGAACCTCAATTAAGAAAAATACCTCTATAATATTGGGCTGCAGGCAAGCCTGTAGGACATTTTCTTAATTAGTGATTAATAGGGGAGGGCTCAGCCCACTCAGGACCATCCCTGGGTAGGCAGTCCTGGTTCTATAAGAAAGCAGGTTGAGCAAGCCATGAGGAGCAAGCCAGTAAGCAGCACCCCTCCATGGCCTCTGGATCAAATACCTGCCTCCAGATTCCTGTCCTGTTTGAGTTCTTGCCCTCACTGCTTTTGCTGATAAACTATTTTATGGGGAACTGTGAACAAAATAAACCCTTTCTTCCCCAAGTTGCTTTTGTTCATGGTGTTTCATCACAGCAGTAGTAACCCTAACTAAGATGTCTTTCTCCTTCTCTTCTTCTCCTTCTTCTCCTTCTTCTTTTTCTTTTTCTTTTTCTTTTTCTTTTTCTTCTTCTTCTTCTTCTTCTTCTTCTTCTTCTTCTTCTTCTTCTTCTTCTTCTTCTTCTTCTTCTTCTTCTTCTTCTTCTTCTTCCTCTTATCCCTTTTTTTTATTTGTTAGTTTATTTTTTTGTTCTTTTTTTTTTTTTCTAGACACTTTCTCTGTGTAGCCCTGGCTGTCCTAGAACTTATTCTGTAGACCAGGCTGGCCTCAAACTCAGAGATCCACCTGCCTCTGCCTCCCGAGTGTGCCACCACATGTGCTTTTCCAGAAGAGGAGACTGGACACACAAAGAGGTAAGAAGGGTACACAGAGAAGAGGCTGCATGAAGACTCAAGGGGACAATGGTCTCTTGCAAGCCAAGGACAGAGGCTGTTGAAGAAAGCAGCCCTGTTGAAGCAGTGATCTTGGCTTCTATCCTGAGGCACTAGAGGACAGTCTGTATTAAAGAGCCCATCTGCACCCTGGAGAGATGGTTCAGGGGTTAAGAGCACTGGGTGCTCTTCTAAAGGACACAAGTTCTATACCCAACATCTATCTACTTGGTGGCTTGCAACTGTAACTCCAGTCCCAGGAGGTCTGATGCCCTCTCCTAGCCCCCATGGGCGCTAGGCATACAGAGAGTACACAGATGCATGCGCAAGTTAAACACCCATATACATAACATGAAATAATTTTTAACAGTTTTTAATAATTTTTAAATAGTTTTTAAATTTTTTAAAAGTTTTTAAAAAGTTTTTTTTAACAATTTAAAATAAAGAACACCATCTGTACTGTATTTTGGGAGTAGTGTTTACACCCCAACATAGCTGTTTGTCCCTGGGAGGTTAGATCATGTCCCTAAACTTTACCTTCCTCAGTTGTAAAATGAAGACTAAAAAAGGTACCCACAGAGGGTGTGAAAAGGTACCATGAGAAAGGATTCATTTTTGTTTACTTTTTGTTTGTTTAAAAGCAAACTTTACAAACATAAAACCATGTATGTTGGCTATTTAAGAAAGAAAACTTAATACCCAATGTAAAACAAAACAAAAAAACCCTAAAAATTGCTACAAAACACAGCCCCTTTCCGACATGTATGGACGCATTAAAAAGAATTACCTCCCCACCTCACATACTGTCCCTGACTTTCTTCCTGCCCCAAAAGATCCCAAGCAGCTTCCCAAAAGCTGTGTTCTAAAATCCCTGCTGTAGTCTGCCCTGCTGGGAAGAGAAAGGAGAAAGAGCTGCCGGGCTTCAGAGTGGCCTTGAGTTCTTTGACAACAGTGGGCTACCCCCTCCCAGAGCTACCGGTTAGAAAAGAGCCCTCCGCAAGGGCGTGGCCACCTCCCCCTTTTCTGCTCTGTCGGCCTCCCCTCCCCCCAGGTGTTAAAAGGGGAAAATGTCAGCCTGGAGCGAATGTTTACAGCTTACTTGAAACCCTTAAAAATAAAAATCCATCATAATCTGGCAGGTCTTTAACTTTCCTGAGCTCACCGTGTGGCTGTAACAGTTTCACTTGCGGAGAGCCTCCGCTCTATCAAAACCACATGGGCTCCTCCTACCCGGCAGCCTCTCCCACCACCGCTAGATTGGAGGGAGTGTTGGCAGTGTGCTCATTTGTGTGGAAGGCATGGAAGCCCTCTTTCTCTGGGACCCTTGTGTGACTGGGCCAGGGAACTCAGATCTGGACCTCGAGGTGTTTTCCTGGCAGCACAGTGAGAGGGGACAGTGTGGCCCCCAGCATGACTCACTTTGGGTCTTGATTCTGCAAACTAACGGTGTGATCATAGAACCTTACCTGACTGCTGAGTGCCTCAGTTTCCCCATTGGCAAAGGAGGATTCCAGTGTGACAGTAATTTGCTTTATTTTTATACTTCTATATCCTTTTTTCTTGTGTTGACTGCTTTGGTTTTTGTTTGTTTCTAGGTTTTGTTTTGTGTGACTTTTTTTTTTTTTTTTGCTTGCACAAGTTTTTTGGTTTGCAATTTAGATGCAGGAAAGTTCAGACTGCAAGTATGTAGTTGAATGAGTTTGGGTAAGCCTGTGCATTGAGGTAACAACTACCACATCAGGGAAATGAGTCAAGGCCGGCAGGGCCAGCGCTTGCTGCTCTTACAGAGGACCTGAGACCATTTCCAGCGCCCACATGTTGGGCCACTCACAACCACCTGTAACCCCAGCTCCAGGGGAATCCATTGCCACTGGCCTTCATGAGCAAATGTACATACACACGCACAGAAACACACACATACACGTAATTTTTTTAAAAAAATGGGAGGGATGCTGGAAACGCTACAGCTACAGGCCTGTGGTTATGGATTTTACATTTAGATCTTTATGTCTATGGAATTAACTCTGCTGAGCATCATAAGATAAAGATCCCGTCCCCTTTACAAGCAGCTTGCTGTTGCAATATACTTTGTTTAAACAAGATCTTTTGTGGGCCTAGGAAACAGTATGGTGGTCAAGATCATTTGCTGCTCTTGTAGAGGACCCAAGTTTGGTTCCCAGCGCCCATGTCAGGCAGCTCACAAATGCCTGTAACTCCAGCTCAGGGGATCCAATACCCCATTGTGGTCTCCATGAGCATCTGCACACATGTATACGCACACAATGAGAGATATACACATAAATAAAAATATAAGTCTTTTTTTCAAAAGTCTGTTTGTTCCCCATTGCACTCAGTTAATATGGCACTTTTATTGACAATTGATTGATCATGTCTGAGTGTCTTTAATTCTGGACCATTCACTTTCATCTATCATCTATCCACCCACCCTTCCTTAGAAGCTGGGCTGAATGAGGGATACCCTTATAGGCTCATGTATTTGATCAGTTGGTCCCCAGTTGATGATGTTGTTTTGGGGAGATTATGGAACCTTGCTGGAGGAAGTACATTACTGGGGGTGGGGTTTGACAGTACAGGCTTACTTCACTTCCTGGTGACATCCTCTGCTTTCTGTGCATGGTTGAAAATGTGATCTCTCAGCTTCCTGCTCCAGCCACTAGCAGCCACGCCTTCCCTACTACCACGGATTCTCCTTCCGGAAATGTAAGCCAAAATAAGCTTCCTTCCATAAGTCACTTGTAGTTGTGATGTTTATCACAGCGACAGAAAGCAAACTAGCACACCCAGCCTGAATGTGAGCAACACTGTTTCATAGACGGGGATCCCAGACTCCACAGAAAGGATAAAAAGGAAGACGTGACAGGAGCATCCGCCTTCATATCTCTGCCTACTTCCTGTATGCAAAACACATTATATCGACTACTTTATCCTCACCTCCATGATTCCCTTGCCACAGGCACTGTATTCCCTCGAACCACGAGCCAAATCAACCCCCTCCCTAAGTTACACTCATGTTTGTCAGAGTTCTAAGAAGCTGAGACAGCAATGATTTGATTCCCCCCACACCCTATACCCGTTTTTAGTGAAGGATTTTTATGTCTCACAAGAACTCTTAGTAAATTACCTTTTCTATTTTTGGTTTTTAATTCAAACTTGGGTGTGAGGAAATTGCTGGATCATAAAGCAAGACTGAATGTGCCCCTTTATTCTCTGAAAGAAAATGGTAATACTCTTTTTCTTATTTGAATATCTGGTCTAAGTAATCAGTAGTTCCATTTATATTCAGAATTGTCTATTTTTGTTGTTGTTTTTGATGCTTTTGAGACAGGGGCTCACTGTGTAGCTCTGGCTGGCCATGAACTCAGAGATCAATCTGCCTCTGCTTTCTTAATGCCAGGATTAAAGGCATGCACCATCACACCCAACCAGAACTGTCTTTATGGAAAAGTTTTAATTATAAATTTAAAGAACATAAAACTACTAAAATTATACACTTCTTAGTCTACCTTTTTCATCTTTTGTTGAATTTATTTGGCATATGGATGACTATCACGTTCCCAGTTTATCCTTTAAAATTTTTATTTTGTTATCAATTAATGATCACGCAACCATGCATGTGCATGTCCTTGGAGACCAGAAAAGGGTATCAGATGCCTTGGAGCTGGAGTTATAGATGGCTGTTAGCTGCCCAACATGGATGCTGGGACCACCCTGGGGTCCTTTGCAAACGCAGCAAGCACTAAGGAATCATCTCTCCAGCTACCTCCACTAATGCCTTTTTTTTTTTTTTTAAGTTTCTGTCTTAGTTAATATCACTATTGTTGTGGGAAAAACCCACCATGACCAAGGCAGCTTATAAAACAAAGCATTTAATTGGTGCCCTGCTTACAATTTCAGAGGGTTAGTCCATGATCACCGTGGCAGGGAGCATGGCAGCAGGCAGGCATGGCACTGGAGCCAAGAGCTTACATCCTGATACTCAGCAGCCGGCAGAGATCAAGACTGGGTCTGGCATGGGCTTTTGAAACCGCAAATCCCACACCCAGTGATGTATCTCCTCCAACAAGGGCACACTTCCTAATCCTTCCAAAGCAGTCCAACTAACTGGGGTCCAAATATTCTAATATATGAGCCTATGGAGGCCATTCTTATTCAAAACACCACAGTTTCTTTCTTTTATTTAATGATATTATTTAATGTGAATGGGTGTTTTGCCTGTATATGTATCTGTGTACCACATGTGTGCAGTGCCCACAGAGGCCAGAGAGGGCGTCAGATCCCCTAGAACTAGTGACATAGATGGTTGTGATCTTGGAGTTGAACCTAGTCCTCTGGAAGAGCAGCCAATGCTCTTAACTGCTGAACTGTCTCTTTAGCTCTCTGCATTAATGCTCTAAAGATCTGTAGGATTCTACTGTAATCTCCTTGTTCGTCCCTGACGTGGCAATTTATGCTTTTTTCTTTTTTATCTGTCTAGCTATTCAATTTTATTCATCTTTTCTAGTTTTTTGTTTGTTTTTATTTTTATACTTTATTTCCTATATGAGTACTATATTTACATCCTTCCCCATTCTCTTTCCTCCAACTACTTCCATATTCCCAACTCCCTTTCAAATTCATGAACTCTTTTTCCTTAATTATTATCACTACATGTGGGCTGGAGAGATGGCTCAGTGGTTAAGAGCACTGGCTGCTCTTCCAGAGGTCTTGAGTTCAATTCCCGGCAACCAGATGGTGTCTCACCATCTATAATGGGATCTGATGCCTGCCTTCTGGCACACAGGTGTACATGCAGATAGAGCACTCATGTACATAAAATACATAAATAAATCCTTATTATTGCTACATGTACGTTGAATAAATGTAATGTAATAAATGCAATATAACAATGTAATGAATGTTGCTGTGTGTTTCGGGCTAGTCCATGTTTAGGGCTAACCTCTTGGATTTGGATAACTGTCAGGGGCTCATCCCTAGGGAAGACTGATTCTCCCTTTCTCTAGTCAGTACTTCCTTGTAGCTCTTCATCTAGAGGTGGGGGCCTTGTGAAATTTACTCCATTCACATTGGCATGTCAACTGGTGTTGTCATTGCTCATGTCTTATTCGGGCAATCATATTGTTGAGATTTCATGAGTACAGCTCCCCTGTCATAAATCAAGGATAGAATCTCAAAGCTTTCATCCTGATCCTTGTTTGTTTGTTTGTTTGTTTTTTTAGAGAAGGGCTCACGTAGCCCAGGCTGGCCTCAAACTCAACATGAGGATGATCTAGCCCAGGCTGGCCTCAAACTCAACATGAGGATGATCTTGAACTAATCTCCTGCCTCCACCTCCTGGGTGCTGTGATTACAGACACGTAACAGCACTCGCAGTTTATGCCATGGTGGGGATCGAACCCAGGCCTTCACGTACTTTAGACAGGTGCTCTACCAACTGAGCTATTCCTCACCTTGATGTTTTCAGCTTTTAACATTTGATATCAAACCTTGCATTCACCTGTAACTTCTTCAACGCTGTGTCTGTGAATGCCATCTGTTTTGTCACTTGTCACTGCTATATGGTGCTGGTTGGCCATAATTTATCCGTTTTCCTATTGAACACAGATCTTTGTTTCCAATTCTGGGGGGTGTATTAGTTACTCTTCTCATTGCTGTGACTAAATATCTGATAAAAGTGCTGTGGGGTGCTCACCAGAGAGGACGCTCAGACATGGGTTCGAGCCAAAAGAAAGTCTTTACCAGCCTTCAACAACTACACTGGGTGTTTGGAACCCTGCTGTAGCCTGAGACTTTCTCAGGATGAGTCTTTAAATACAAAAACCATGTTCTGGGTTGACATACTTCAGTTAACAAGAACAGTTAGCCAGGAGCAGAACTATAGAAGCTAAAATGCAAGGTTAGAATATTTTGAGACTTTTCCAGAACTACATGGACTTTGATGGATTAGGCCTTTTAGTTTTGGCAGGTGGTAGGTGCTGTCTATGTGCTGAGTCTTATAATCTGAAAGGCATTTCCATCATGGAGTCAGTTGTGCTAAGGTCTCAGGGCCTACCAAGGTCTGGCGTCCTGTTACAAAAGCAACTTAAAGAAGGAAGAGCTCCTTTGGACTCACAGTTCAAGAGAATAGAGTCTGTCATGATGGGAAGGCATGGTGGCTGGCTGGTCACTTCCCATGCACAGTCCAGAAGCAGAGATGAATGCTGGTGCTCAGTTCCCATCCTCTCTTTCTCTTCTCTTTTATAATCAGTGTAAGATGAAAGTCAATGGCATGGTGCCATCCATATTCAGGGGAGGTCTTCCCTCTTCCTCAACTAAACCTCTCCTTTTCTGGAAATCCCTTGACACAGATGCGCAGAGGAATGTCGCCTAGGTGATTCCAAACCCAGTCAAGATGGCACATCGCAGAGGGTCTGCACCTACTGCACTACTTTAAACATCCTGAGAACTGTTCCCTCCTGTTCGGTAACAGGTTTCCAAGGCTGGGAGTTCGCATTTCTTCTTAGCCACCAGATACTAGCATAGCTCGGGTTGTGACTGGGGAGAGGGAAGATTAGTCTGCAGTGGGGGTGGGGAATGGGAGCTGAGTTGTATTTGTATTATTATAACAGGTTCCAAAGGCTTCCCAAGTCACAGCTCTTCAAACACATTTTGAAGATTTAAGTGCAAATGAATCAGACACATATGGATTTCATTTGCCTCAAATTACATAGGATTTGAGCGGGCATGGTGCCCCGGGGCTCCGGACATGAGGGTTTTGTGGCTGGCGTGCGATTCCCCACATTTCTACCACACTGCTGAGAGAGAAAGCACCTGTTGCCAGCCTCCTGCACGATCTCCGGGGAAGGCCTACCTGACCCTGCTCCACCTGTGGAGCCTCAGGCATGGCGCCTGGGACACTAAGTCCTACTCCCTGTCTTGACACTGCTTTGCTCTGTGGCCCCGGATCAGGCACCCTGCTTCTCCAGTCCTTAGTCACCTTTCTGTGAAATGAGCTGCTTGAAAAGAGGCATAACATGATGATTCAGAACCAAGGTCTGTGCGGTGTTGACGGACACCTTTAGTCCCAACACTCAGGAGGCAGAGGCAGGAGGATCCCTGAGTTTGTGGCTAGTTTGGTCTACAGAGTAAGTTTTAGGACAGCCTGGGCTTATCAGAGAAACCCTGTCTTGAAAAACAAAATAACAACAACAACAAAAAAGGTTTGGGAAGGGTGCTTGCAGCCTAGCCTGAAGACCTGAGTTCAATCAGCAGGATCCATGTGGTAGAGGAGTGCCAACCCCTGAAGATTATCTTCTGACCCCAGCATGCACACCGTGGCACCTTCACACCCCTACTCACTGAATAAATACAATGTTTTTAAAAAGAACAACAAAATGGCTAGCATATTCCTAAAAAGGGCCTGACTCCTGCCCTTCAATAGGCCCCCACTGGCTTTATCGCCCTATCAGAAGAGAGCCAAGGTCTGAGGTCCCCTCAGAGTGATCCCAAGAGAAGGTTGTGCCGGTGCTTCAGTTTCCCATCATGTGCCAGCCACACCTCAGTTCCATGTCCATGCCAGTAGCTCTAAAAATGCAAATGTCTTCTCATCTGATCATACAGTGAACAGTTATAAACAGCTTTTTACTCTCCTGCACCACAAACATGTTAGCAGCTGTTAGGCTGCTGTGGAGGCTCATCAAGGAAGACAAGGAGGCAATCTCATGTGTGCGATCCCTGCCAGACCCCAGCAGAGGGGACCACGTCTTGGCCAGTGCCATACTGGACAGTGGAACTCCAAGCTTCTGAGCTCAGGTGTTTTATTGATTCAGAACTCCTCAGGTGTTCTATGATACCATGTGCAGATCATAAGCAATCAGACATCCCCCATATAAATCCAACACCTGAAGTCAATACAAAACACCAAGACCTGGGCAGCCCTTTTCCCAACAGTGCACAAAATAATTATTTTATACATAACTAAAAATAAACTTCTAGAAAACATTAGTTGTGGTGCCATTAGTACCCACCCCCCAATGCTGCCCATGTGTGGACAAGAGCCTATAAGCAGACATAAGGGCTCACCATGCACCAGGGTCTTTCACACGTGTCCTCACTCACAGCTCAGAACAAGAAAATGGACTGGGATCTTAGAGAAGTGCCTCAGAGGTAAGGAGCATTCGCTGCTCTTACAAAGAACCTGGGTTCAGTTCCCAGCACCTACAAGTCAACTCACAACCACCAGACTTCCAGTTCCAAGGGACTCAACACTCTCTTCCAGCCTCTATGAGTACCAGACACACAGGCAGTGCATATATAGACAGCAAGATAGTCATACACATAGAATCTAAATAAATCTTTAAAAGGAAAGTGAATGGGTACTTTTTTGTCTTTAAATGATTCCCTATGCTTCTGTCATCTGTGCCTGTGAAGAAGGGTGACATTTGAACACATCACACAGGCTTCCGGCACTCCTCTCTCCTTTGTGTTTCCTTGTCTGCATTCCCAGAGCCCTCTCTTCTAGATCTCTGACATCCCAGCTTTCAGCCCTCCAGCTGCCTGCGGGACTGCGTGACATCACTAAGTGCTCCAGGCCTCTGTTCTCAAGTCCTCAGACACTTTTCCAGAGGCATATGGTGAGCAGTCCTGTGAGAAGATCTCTACCTCCCCACAACCACTATGGGACGAGTTCTTGAAAGAGGCAGCCCAGCACTGGAACTTTCCTCCAGGAGCTGAGGAGAATGAGAGGCACCACCAGCTCAGTCTCTTGGAGGCTGGGTGAGAGAGAGCTACAGGACACCATGAATGAGGCTGCACTGGAGAGCCGGGTCCCCTTAGGCACGGGCACACTGTTGCAGGTCACTGGAGACCCATGTAACCTACGTGCTGCCCCTCTTCTTCACACCCCCACGCCGCAAAGGCTATAGAAATCTAGTACATTCTTTTCTGATTTTTTTTCAGAACTCTCTCCTCTCTCTCTCTCTCTGTCTCTGTCTCTCTCTCTCTGTCTCTCTCTGTCTCTCTCTTGTCCCTTTCCCTCTCCCTCTTCTTCTCCCTTCTTTCTCTCACTGTCTAGGAGAGACCATGTGTGAGGAGGACACTCCTTGGAAAGAGGCCAAAAACCTCTCTGGGAAGTGGAGACCACTTACACAGAAAGAAAGTTCCCTGGAGAAAGCCATTTCTCAGATGTACACAGTCCATTTCCTCTCCTAACTGGCCTGTGCTGGTTGAGTAGTTCTCTAAGAGCCTCATTGTTTGGGAGAGGGAGATAAATATATGTCTTTCCCCCCATATTTTCAGAAATATACAAGCAGGGATAGGTGTGGTGGCACATGTCTTTAAATCTCAGCACGCAGGAGGCAGAGGCAGTTATATCTCTGTGAGTTCAAAGCTAGCCTGGTCTACATAGTGAATTCCAGAACAATCATGGTTACAGAGTAAGACCCAGTCTTAAAAAAAATAAAAAATAAAATAACACACACACACACACACCTTGAAAATACAGAACAGTCTTGAAATTATCTTTACAACTGGTTGCTTTCCACAGTGATAAACTGTGCTCATAGCTGGCCTGGCATCAGTCACCACAAGGACCGGCAGCAGAAGGTCAGATGGAGCTGACCCTCTGTTGTTAAGGGGTGAGACTGGTGCTGCTGGCTCACGCTGGCCTTCGTGAAAGGAGGGGCTGAGATACAGAGTCCTGACTGTAGCACCCTGGACACTATGCCAGAGACCTCAGAGCACCAAGGAGTCTAAGAAAGAATTGGACCAAAGCCTCCAGGGCCAGATAGGGAAACTGAGGTCCAAGGAAGAGAGGGGCCAGCCCTAGGGCAGGGAGCTCAGTGAGGGATCTGAGGAAGCTGGAATGAGTGGTGAGAAGAGGTACCATCTAAGACCCTTCTAGACCTTTCCTTTGCATGTATTTTCTTAGAAACCCTTCACGAGGACCATACAGAGAGACCTAACTCCACACAAGAAGTGAAGGCTCGTGGAGTGCGGCCATGAGTGTGCAGGTCAGTGTGGGAGAGTTCCCCATCTCCATCTCCCCACCACTGCTCATTTAGAATATTTGCCAGAATTGTGTTTTTAAGGTTAGAACAATGTTTCCCTTCCCATTAAGTTAAAACCAGTATCATTTGAAAACAAGTTCACTGGCTGCTGAGAGCAGTGTTATTAAAATCTAGCTAGAGTTCAGCAAGAGCCCTGGGTGCTGTGCTCCATTCAAAGGGAAGGCAGTCACACACTCCAGAGCGTGAGAAACCAGCTCTATGCTGAGGCTTCAGGTGGGACCAAGTCCAGAGGACTGGAAGAAAACGGAAGAGATGAGCTCACCTTTTACTCTGGCCTATATTTCTCTGACCTCTCTCCATCTCCAGGGCGTAATATCCACACTACCAGCTTACCTTCCAGCCGTGTCCCAACTCCTGAGCTGTGGTTTCTTGACTTTGGTTTGGTTTGGTTTCATTTTCTGTCTCCATTCTTGTTTGCATACGTATTTGCTTATTGTGGCAAAATATACTGTCCCCAAATTCGTCATATTAACTATTTAAAACCTTATAGCGAAATGTAAAATATACTTTCTTGGGGCACTGGGGAGGTGGCTCAGTCAGTAAAGTACATGATGCCCAAGCATAACCCGAGTTTGGATCCCCAGAACCCATGAGGAAGAGCCGGGATTGGAGTGGGAGAGTCGGGCAGGTCCCTGGACCTCCAAGCTGGCCAGTATAGCCAATTGGTAAGCTCTGGGTTCAGGGAAAACTTACCTCAAAAAACAAAGTGGCAGAAGGCTCAATAGAGAGAGAGAAATGAGTAACACATGAAGTTGGGCAGTTATGGAGGTGGGGGAAGGTCTGGGAGATGTTAGGAGGGAGTTATTCTCTATGAAGTTCTCAGAGAATTAATAAAAACACTGTAAAAATTAACAAAGAAAAGAAGGTGGGAAATGACAAGAAAGACACCAATGCCAGACTCTGGGCTCCACACACAGACGCACCTGCACATACTCATACACAAAACACACACACACACACACAAATACACCACACGTATACAATTTTAAGCCATTTTGGCTGGGTATGGTGACATCTTCTTTTTGTTGTTTTGAGATAGGTCTCTCTATATTGCCCTTGCTGGCCTCAAACTCACAGAGATCTCCCTGCCTCTGCCTCCCCAGTCCCCCCCACTGCCTGGCCCAGTGGTATTTTCTTGTAATGCCAGTGCTCAGGTAGTAGAGGCAGGAGGATCAGAAGTCCAAGGTCATCCTCAGCTACGTAATAAATTCAAGGACTCAACAAAGCAGGTAAGAAGATTGACAAGTTGATATTCACTTATAATCTCAGCACTAGGGAGGCCAAGGCAGGCAGAGGCAAGTACTTTCAAGACATCCTGGTCTTCATATTGAGCCTATCCTGAGCTACGTAGAAAGACTTGCTCTCAAAAGAATATATACATATATATGATTTTAAACGTAAGTATGGTTTTAAGTATATACATAGTTGTACAGACACCCCCACTGTCTAGCTCCAAAACTTTCTCATTACCCTAAATAGAAATTATATTCAAACTGTAATTCTCCATTTCTCCTTTCTGTAACCTGATAGCTCATATTTCACTTCTGCTGCTTTTTCATTGTTGTTTGTTTTAATTTGTGATGGGCTTTGGTTTTGTTGGGCTTTTTGTTGTTGTAGCTGTTGTTTGAGACAGTGTCTTACACTGCAGCTGGACTGACCAGGAACTCACTATATAGCCCAGACTATCCTTGAACTCAGCAATCCTCCTGCTTCAGCCTGTGGCATCTCTACTTACAGATCCCCACCAGCCCAGAAAGGGCATAGTCTACACTCAGTCAGGAGACTGCACATCGAGAAGCTGACTGGAGTCAGGGCAAACTGCCCCCCAAAAGATGACCTACAGTCTGACTGGCCTAACACAAGCACTTTGGGAAAGTGTCTGTTCTTAGCCTGCAAAAAACAGCTTCAAAGCGATTCCCGTCTAGACTGTGCCAGGATCGATTATCAGACCCCAGACCTGATCGAAGCCACAGAGGGACAAAGTCATTTGCTTTAATGCAATTAGAATATAATACCATATCCAAGCCAGGGACAAGAGCAAGAAGCCCAAGATGGAGAGGAAAACAGCCCAGATAGTATCTCCTCAACACCAAGGTGGCCAGTTGAACATGATCTCAGGCTCTGCTGCGGACCACCAGGTAAGAATCCTAGAAGATGGGGGCCAGGAGGACACAGTCATGGTATACGAGTTTGGAGAGGATGAGTTTGCAAAGCACAGCCCATAAGGGAGAGGAAGGGATATTTTGAGCCACCCTGCTGACCTCCAGGACTTTTGACAAACCCCAGCCTCAGGGAGGCACGGTGAGCTTCCCAGAGGATGAGTAGGCCTCAGCAACAAGGAAAGTACCCAGCTGGGCTCTCCCAGGGGCAGCAAGACCATAGGTCCCCACTTCCTGTCTAGACCTACTTTATCCGTGAGATGGCCTCTGGCCCAGCATCCCTGGGTTCTGGAAAGAAACCAGAACTTCCTCACTTCATGCTCTAGCCTCGCCCTTGGGACAAGGCAGGAAGGAGCTAGCCTCAGGAAATCCCAGGGCTCCCTGGGGCACTGTGTTCTGCTGTGCTATTGGGAAGAAGGGAGCTCCAGGGCCATACTTACGAGGTGACTGGGACTGCTGTCACCATGACGCAGGCTGCCTGGCTCAAACAAGAAATGGTTCCACGGTTCGGGAGGCTAAAAGTCAGAGACCAAGAGGTGAGCAAGACGGGTTTCTCCAGAGAGCTTTGAGGTCTGTTCCTCCTCTCTCCTGGCTCCCCCTTTTTCTCAGGTCTTTTGCTGTGTGTGTGTGTGTGTGTGTGTGTGTGTGTGTGTGTGTGTGCGTGTGTTCACAAGTGTGTGTGTGTGTTTGGAGGCCAAAAGGCAAGTGCCATCCAACATTTTAAGAAGTATTTTTTTCTTTGAGGATTTCATACATGCATATGGTGTATTCTGATCATATTTACTCTCCTCCCCTTAGTTCCTCCTGGGTTCACCCTGTCCCACATCACTCCAAACTTCATTACTTTTTTTTTTTAACCCATGGAGTCCATCTTTAGCTTTGGGACCCCCACCAGCATATAGTCAACCGACCAGGGGCCAAAGCCTTAAAGAGACCTGGTATCCTCCCTCGCTGTCATCAACTGTCAGAAACTCCTCAGCAAGGGGTGGATTTTTTTTTCAAGCTTTATTTTACATGTATGAGTGCCTTCATGTATGTCTGCACACCACATGTATGGCTGGTGACCATGGAGGCCAGAAGACGATGTTGGATCCCCGGGAACTGAAGTTACAGATGGTTGTGAGCTGCTGTATGGGTGCTGGGAATCAAATCCAGGTCGTCTGCAAGAGCAGCAAGTACTTTTAACCATTGAGCCATCTCTCTAACCCTAGATTTTTTTTTTAAAGATAGAGTCTCTCACTGACGTAGATCTCTCTAACTAGTCTAGGCTAGTTGGCCAGCCCCAGGGATCAGTATGTCTCTGACTTCCCAGGTGCTGAGATTACATGTGTTCTGAGGTTTGAACTCAGATCCTCACACTTACAGGGTGAGCACTTTACCTGCTGAACTGTCTCCAGTCCCTGTCCAGTCTTTCCACATCACCTTTTTGTGGTTGTGTCTGTATCCAAATATCCCCTTCTTGGAAGGATACTGCCTGTGTTGGATCAGACCCCAGTTTAATAACCTCATTGTAACTTCATTACCTCTGCAATGACCCTGTTTGGAAGTAAGGTATTATTCTGTGGTACTGGGGTAAGGACTTCTTATGGACTGATGATCATGCTCCCTGCTTCTTCTGGTCCCTGATACCACAGGAAGTGTAGCCTTGGGAGGTGATGAGGGCAGGAGCAGATGGTCTTACAGGAGAAATCCCAAAGAGCTCTACACCCCTGAGCAAGAAAGAAAGTGCTGTCAACCATGAATCAGGAAGTAGCTACCCTCAGATAACAGTTTTACCACTAACCGTGAGCTACTTAGTATCCAGAACTGTGAGAAATGCTTTCACTTCAGCTTGGGGTGGAGAGCTAGCTTAGCAGTTAAGTGGACTGCTCTTCCAGAGAACCCAGTTTCAATTTCCAGCATCTATACAGCAGCTAACAATCATCTGTAACTCCAGTCTCAGGGGATCCAATACCCTCTTCCAGTGCACAGACATACAGGCAGGCAAAATACCCATACACATAAAATAAAAAATAAAGTTGTTTTGTTTTGTTTTAAGCAATCTAGCATAATGGCAATTTGGGGTGGGGTGGGGGTACGGTGTCAGCTAATGTGGAACTTCACGTATCGGCCAAGGGTGACATTTAACTTTTAATCAAATGGACTCTATCGGCTTAGTACTAGGATTACAGACATGTGCCACCTTGACCAGTTTAAGAAGTTGGATAGAACCCAGGGCCTCATGTATGCTAGGCATCCTGGGAGACTTTTTGGAACCTCGATAGCTGAGGTGGGGCCTTTAACATATGAAATTTGGGGATGGAGGTTCAACTTATAATACTGGCCCAGGGCATTTCCTCTGCAGCCTTAAGGTGGAAGACTGGAGAGAAAGCAGACCCAATCTCCCAGCTCCATGGCCTGGAGCAGATCAGTTAGAACCAGGTCTTGTCCACCATGTAATGAGACCGTAGAATAACAACACCAAAGCCAGGTGGGGAAGAGACGCCATCACTCCTGATCTGTCTCTCCCCTTTCGTGGCTCCCTGAATTGCTGGGTTGGGAAGCATTCTCGGAAGTCTTAGCGCATTTCAGTTACCTGGAAACCGTGTCTGGGAGACATTTTCCCTCTTCCCTTTCCTTCTCCTCTCCTTTCTGTTTGATCGGTTCCCAAGAACCACCATCATTTGCTATCATTTGTTATTAGCTATTGCTCATTTAAGATTTTGTTATGCAGACACTGAACTGTTTTTATAAAATCTTTTTCAATCTTTATTATTTTATTTATTTACTTAATTCACACATATGAGGAGAGCTTTGTGTATGCTAGGAAAGTGCTCTCTTTTCACCACTTTACCCTAAGCCCTACCTTTACCACTTTACCTTTACCATTTTACCACTAAGCCCTACAGTCTATCTCATTTTATCCTTGCAATAATCTTATTTTTATGAATTTTTATGAATTTTCTGGGGTTGGGGTTTCCAGATAGGGTTCCTCTGTTGTAATTCTGGCTGTCGTAAAACTCACTCTGTGGACCAGGCTGGCCTCAAACTCACAGAGATCCTCCTGCCTCTGCCTCCCAAGTGCTGGGATTAAAGGCATGCACCACTACCACCTGGCTTGTTTTTGGGAATTTTTATTTTAATATTTTTGTTGTAGGACTGGGGATGTAGCTCAGTCGCCTAAGAGATAAGAGGCCTTGGATTGGATTTTCAACATGGCATAAACCAGGCGCGGTGGTAACTTCAATCTCCATCTCGGGAATGGAGACTGGAAGATCAAGAGTTTGATGCCATCTTGACTATTTGGTGAGTTGGAGGGCAGGCTGACCCATATGAGAACTTATCTTTTTTTGAAAAATCCTCATTATAGAGATGGATAAACTGAGGCCCCAAGAGTACGAGGAAGGCCTAGGGACAGAGCTATCCTTGTGTGAGTGGAAGAAAGACCTTCCTGCAGGGTCCCAGGGAGGGAGCCAGGCCGCCTGGTACGAAAGCAGAGGTGGGAATAGCTGAGATAGGGATTAAGAAGGTTTCTATGAAGGGCCAGAGAGACCCCAAGTGGGCTGATTTCCAAATCCCTTTTACCAGGACTGTTGGAGAACCTGCCTTCCTCCAGTCTAAAGCCATGAGCAAGGAGAGACCTATGGGAGAGGAAGGGACTCCCACAAACCCTCTCAGACCAACCTAGTAGCCCCTCCAGCACATAGTAGAGACTCAATAAATCTTTAATAAATAAACAAGCACATCCATCAACTGCAGCTCCCCAAAGAGCTGTTTTCAGGGTAAGATGATCAATGGCCAAATGTGGGCTCAGCATTCAACCTATAAAATCTTTTTTTATTATTTGTTTTCTGCCCTGTGGGTAGAAGCCAATGTCACCCTCAACCCACAGCTATGAGGACTGAGGCCCACCCCATCTGACGTCAAAGGCCTCATCCTTAGGTTGGCAGTCATCAACCTTTCCATATTCCTTGAACTATTCCAGCAACCTCTTGGGGTCCCAGAAACCCTTGATGACACACAGTAGGTTCTTAACCACTGGGTGAATCAGTGGACTGATTCTGTGTCAAGCCTCACCCCATGAAGTGGACTGGACTGCTAACAACCAAGAGCTCAGCAAGTCCCGAGACCCCTAATGCAGAGCCTGGCACCCTGTAGGTGCTGGATACATATATGTAGGGTGAGCGGCCCTCTGGCCCCTGAAACAAGCGCTTCAGTACATAAATTTCAGCTCCGGGCACTTTGAAGTTTCCCCAGGGGACAGCTGCTTTCTTGTTATCGATGCCCTCAGCTCCCAAGCCCCTTCTGGCCCCCTGGGCCCATCCAGGCCAGGGACCTGAGGCCGCCAGCGCCAAGAGATAAGAATGATGGATAGCCAGTTGCCTGGCTCCACTGAAGCTCTGAGCTCCCTGGGAGTGAGAGTCAGCCGATGAGTCCAAAGCTCCTCGGAATTTGAGTGGAGAGAGTTGGGGAAGGATGGAGGTTTGTCTTGTCTTCAGCATCCCTATCTCAGCATCCCTATCAGAGATGCTAGTCCTGGCAGGAGGTTTCAGCACCCCCTGGATGCCTTGATCACTTTCCATGTTGACAAGGCACCCTTTCAGCATTTGCTAGACACCAGGGCCTGTCCCAGAATCCAGTGAGAGACAAGAGGAGGGCGCCTTCCACCCCAGTCTACAGTCTCAGGCAGGCTTCGTTCTCAGTAATTCAGGCTCAGCTACAAAGTAAGTCCTGACAAATGAAGATGTCACAACGGCTGGGCCTCAGTTTCCCTGTTTGTAAAATAAGCCAGAGAGAGATGTTCCCTCCAAGCTCTACTAAAGCGACATTTGGGGTACCTGAGAGGAAACAGACTACGACTCAAGAAAGAGGACAGAGCTGAGACGGACTCAGGCACAGGTAGGCATCAGTTTCCTTCTTTAATTCATTTAAGTTGATTGAGACAAGTTTTCAGGTAGCCCTGGCTAGTCTCAAGTTGTCTATTGGTTGAGGCTCGCCTTGAACTCCTGATCCTCTTGTCTCCTCCTCCCAAGTGCTGGGATTATAGGCATGCGCCCCTACACCTGGCCCTTTTGTTTCATTTCAGATCCCTGAACCAAAAATCAAGAATACCTCAGCTGGTTTTGGTTCCTTGCTATTGTAAGCAGAGCAGCGATGAACATGGATGTGTCTCTGCGATACAGTATGGAGCTCTCGGGGTAAAGGTCCAGGAATGGTATAGCGGAGTTGTATGGTAGATCTGTTTTTTAATTTTTTTATAGAACCTCCACATTGGTTTCCATAATGGCTGCATTAATTAGCACCCCCACAGCAGTGAATAAGAATTCCTGTTTCCTCACATCTCCTCCAATATACATTGTCGGATTTCTTAACGATAACCGTTCTGACAAATAAACAGATAGTGAAAATGTGGTACTTATACAAGATGGGATAGTATTCAGCTGTAAAGAAAAATTAAATAAAGCCATGGGCGATGGCTCATGGTTAAGAGCACTGGCTGCTCTTGCGGAGAACCCACATGGAGACTCACAGCTGCTTGTCACTCAGGTGCCAGGAGATCTAACTCCCTCTTCTGGCCTTTGTGGGCACCAGACACAAACACAGTGCGCTTAAATGCACCCAGGCCAAACATTCATACACATAAAACAAAAGGAAATAAATAAAATTTTAAAAAGAAAGAAATAAAGGTCTGGAGAGACGGCTCAGAGGTTAAGAGCACTGGCTGCCAATCCCAGAGGACCTGGGTTTGATCCCCAGCACCCACATGGCCACTCACAGCTGTCTGTAACTCTAGTTGCAGGGTACCCAAAGCCCTCTTCTAGCCTCCATGGGCACCAGGCACACGCATGATGCACAGATATTCACACACAGGCAAAACACCCATACACATAAAATAGAAATGCTCTTTCTTTAAAAGGAAAATCCAGTTGACTGGAACATGGATGAACCTGGCAAGTATATT
The DNA here is from genome assembly GCA_026225945.1 of Cricetomys ansorgei. NCBI lineage: Eukaryota > Metazoa > Chordata > Mammalia > Rodentia > Nesomyidae > Cricetomys > Cricetomys ansorgei. The sequence continues at coordinate 647,383 of JAMJFZ010000573.1, read as the reverse complement.
AAGTGACGTGACCCGAATTCAGAAAGGAAAAACAAAAATATGTTCTCCCTCATATGCAGATCCTAGCATATAATGAATACGTGTAAATAAACATTTGGAAGCAGCGATCGTATCAGCTAACATTCATGAAGGAGCCCAAGAGAGGGAGAATACCTGATGGCAAGGAAAGACCAGCGCAGGCAAAGGGACACACGAGTCACAGAGGACTAAAGAAAGCTGTTAGTTTTTTGTTTGTTTGTTTTCTTTTCTTGCGGCGGCTCTGTGCTCCAGGTACTGACGTTACGTGAAGCATTTTTGCATCAGGAAAGAACCCAGCGTGTGTCATTCCTCTGAGACAGTGATTGTGAAAGGTGATCTTTGTTTTAAATTCCACTGACCGTGAGCAGAGTAGGAACGGGGTGGGGAGCACCTGAAGATGCTTCCCCTAGGACCTATTTAGAAAAAGTGAAGTTTTGCATTTGTTCTGGAGGGAGGAGTCTGTAACTCAAAGATTTTCCCTTTTTTCTTCTGTTTAAAACCGTATCAAATTATTCTCCTATAGTGTTATTTAATATGTAAACTGTGCTTTAATGTATGTGAAATGGAGTGTGTTGTTTAAAAAAAGAAGTAAAGACGGAAATTAAAAAACAAACAAGCGGCAAGATGTTCTCCAGCTTTGGGTAGACAGGTTTACGTCAAAACCTGTGTTAGGTTTTGCAGGGCTCTGAAACATTAAACTTTGTAAATTTATTTCTATCTTCTCTCTAGACTTGAGTTTATTTGAAATTCAAAATAAACTTCTAACTGCAAATGATACTTGAATATCTCCTATTTTTCTTTTTCTTTTTTTTCTTTGGTTTTTTTTTGAGACAGGATTTCTCTATTGTAACTCTGGCTGTCCTGAACTCACTCTGTAGACCAGGCTGGCCTCAAACTCACAGAGGTCGTCTGCTTCTGCCTTTGCCTCCTGAGTGCTGGGATTAAAGGCATCACCAGTCACCACCATCTGGCCGAATAGCTCTTTCTTTAAAAAAATAAAAAAGCTGACAAAGTTACAGAGCTCCAGAACTCAGGCCAGGCCCTACCCCCTTGGTAGAGACAGGGTTTATGTAACTCCAGCTGGTCTCAAACTCTATGAGTAGCCAAGACTGTCCTTGAACTTCTGATCCGTCTGCTTCTACAAATGCAGGCAAACACTTTACTGACTGATCCACATCCCCAGCCCTTTCTCCTGATTTGAGAAGCAGAACCATCATTTGGGGAGTCTCACTGTGCTCCAGGAGTCCTCAGCATTTTCTCCAGACACACAGACTCTAGTTTCTGTCAAAGGAGACACCCCCACTCTTCCTCTGCTCAGCCTTGTGTCTGGGATGTTTATCCCTGGAAGAGGATGAGACACATGTGGAACCAGAGTACAGCAAGACCTTGGTGACCAACCTAGCCTTCCAGGTAAGCTACAAGAATGTGGAGTCTGTCCTGTTCACCAGATTTCAGAGTCTCAAGTGGGGCCTGACAACAACTACTCAGTAGCAGGAGGTTGGTGAATGCATGAAGAGGTGAATAAATGAATGGGCAAATGAATGAATGAATGTTGCTTTGATCTCCACCATCCCTCCCCCCTTCACCTACGGAAATGTCATTTGCAGCCAACTTGTCATCTGTACAAGCCGGATGAATGCCCTTGGCTACTTCTCTCAGTTTACTTTTGAGACATAACTGACAGGGTCCCTTTGGGGCCCCAAAGAGCACTATTTGAAACCACTTGGCCAGGGTAACGCAGGTGAGTCAGGACAAACAGCTCTTTAAGGTCTTCAAGCTTGTCTAGGACCTGCGGACAGTCTGAATATCTCTTCTTCACTGACCTCTGTACACTTCCTCAACTCCAGCCTAGAAACTTCAAGAGGGGACAACTTTAGGGACAGAAGGTCTGATTCATTCCCAAAGAGAAGGAAGGTCCCAGAAAGGGGGTTTGGGTTCTTAAATTCCCGTACTAAGTTCTGTTGTTTTGTTTAGCCATTCTTCTGAAGCTCAGGCTGGCCTGGAACTTGCTGTGTAGCTGAGGATGATCTTGAACTCCTGATCCTCTTGCCTCCACCTCCCCAAAGTAGACCTGAGCCACTTTGTGGCTGGCACTAATTTGAAAGACTGGACTGAATCCCTTTCTTTCCCTGAGACTCTGTTCCCCTGGCCCGTAAAGCCAACTTCATTATTCTTATCTAAGTCTTAGACAATGAGAACAAGAGTTTTTAAAATAGAGAAGTTAACCGGGTAGTGGTGGTACGTGCCTTTAATCCCAGCACTGGGGGGAAGGGGACAGAAACAGGCGAATCTCTGTGAGTTCAAGGCCAGCCTGGTCTACAGAGCAAATTCTAGGACACAGTGAACTGTCTTTTAAAAAAAAAAAAAAAAACAGAGAAATTAGACAGGAGTCTGGAAAAAGACTAATTAAATCTGAGACACAGAATTTGGGGCCCACTAAATGGCTTGTCAGTAAAGGTGCTGTCAAGCCCAATCACCTCATGTTTAACCCCCAGAATTAACATGGTGGAAGGAAAGGACTCAAGTTATCCTCTGCTCTTGACATGAGCTCTGTGGTACACAAGTACACATGTACGTGTACACTCACTCAAACACACACACACACACATGCACACACCAAAAAATAAATACATTCACACATATGCATACACAAAGAGAAAGGGAGGAAAGAAGGAGAGAGAGAAGAAAGAAGGAAAGAAGGAATGAGGGAGGGAAGCAGAAGGAAGGAAGGAAAGAAGAAGCGGTCATGCTGAAGGAATCTGAGAACAGCAGGCAGCTCCTGGAACTTCAGAATTGCAGAAGCAGACTTGGAGTGGGGGCTACCAACAATTCTAGCTACCCCAAGTCTTGTTTGATTTGATAAAACCTTGACCAAGCAAAAGATATATTAACAAACTAAATATCTCACCTCTGAAAGTAAAAGTAGAGTTAGCAAGACGGCGAGGCACTGGCTGCAGCCACGCCTGACCGCCGGAGCTCAGCCCCGGAACCACACAGAGAAAGGAGACAAGAGACTTCTGAAAGTTGTCCTCTGACCTCCATAGGCACACTGTCCTGTGGCACACACGTGCCCACAGACGTACACGCAAAATACACAAATAAATGCAATTAAAAATAAACGTCTTAAGAAAGACAAGAGGCTGTTACGAAACGGCAGCAGTGGTGGCAAAAAATCATGAGCAATCCATTCCTAAAAGCCACAAAGGACCGAAGGAGAAAAAGCTCAAGTCTTCGTGAGATCGGATCAATAACAAACTGAAGCAACCAGGCCTTTCTTTTCTTAACTGCGAAGCTGTCAGCAGTGACATTAACCCAAAACCCAAAGGCATTCACTCTTGGCTGGGGGAGGGTGACGGTAGGGCAGGGATTAGTAGGAAGGTGGGGACATGTATACCTCAAATAGTGATGACAGGTCCACCCTGCCCCATACACCCCAACACACCCCTGCCCCGGTCTGATAGAGACGTCCCCAGCCAAGCCAGGAATCAGTCTGCCCCTGCCTTTCCCTCTTCCCAGCCTTCCTGGAGTCTGACAGCTACTGCCCCCCTCACCAGACACCCTCTACCCTCATCAGACCTAAATCCCACTTTTGATGAAAGAATCCTGGAGCCTGTGACAAAACCAGAACATATTGGTAAGGTGTCTAGTGCGTGGGGACTGTCCCCAGTCCTAAAGGAATTGCTCAGCTCAGATTTGAGAACCCCGTTGTGGTTCATCTTATCTGCCCCAGCCTCTAGCAAAACTGTTTCCAAAGGATTTATTTTAGTAGGTTCTTGTGCAATACAACATTATATTGGGAAAAAGCCATCACCAGTCATATCTGGATCAATAACCTTATTTGATATAATCGGAAACTGAGGCACAGAAGGATTGTGGTAGATCCTGATCATATAGTCAATCAGATGGCACTATAAGCAAGGTCTCTTGACTCAGAGCCCAGTGCTCTTTCTGCTCAGTCACTGTGGCTGTACTTCCTGTGAGCCAGACTTGTATCTTCCATCCCTGTAATCTACCAGACCTCATTACCTCCCTGAGGATGGCCAGTGGCCTCACTTATCCCCTTGAGGAAGGAAGTAGCCCTGAGGTTTTTTACAATGTACATAGATCATTTAAAGGGAGAAAACACAACAGTCCAGGTGTCTGGAGATGTAGCTCAGTTCGTAGAGTGTTAGCCTAGCATGCATAAAGCCCTGGGTTTGATTCCAAGTACCCCGTAAACTAGGCATGGTGCCACACACCTGCAGTTCCTGCACTCAGGAGACTAAAGCAGGAGGATCAGAAATCCAAGGTCACCTTCAGCTCAAGGAAAAGTCTGAAGCCAACATTGGCTACATGAGACTCTGTCTCCAAAAATGGGGTGAAGGGAGCAACATTTCTGATAAGGAATAATAAAGAATTAATAATATATAAATACCAGTCAGTACATAAGTAATAGAGTTAGAAATCATTCCAGGAGCTAGGCAGTTAATTTGGCAGGAAAGACCTCTTGCTGTTCATATACTAGGACCCGGGTTCAAATCCCCACCACCTTACAAAACCCAGGGGTGGCCAGGTACCTGTTAATCCCAGAGCTGTGGGTGTTGACAGGTCACTGGGGCTTCTGGCCTAATTCTAGGTTCAGTGAGATGCCCTGTCTTAAGGGAGTAAGACATAGAGACCAGGACACAGAATGAGAGAGCAGGACACACGCATCCTCCTCTGGCCTCCAGCTTCCAACACCCAAACACACATCATTTTAAATAGTATTTTAAAAACAAAACGTTAAAAGCTTTATGATTCTGTTGTAATGTACAGGGCAGGTGTGAGGGCTTGTTCTTATTTCATGCTGAGCAATCCCATTGACTTGTTTGGGGAGGGATGCTGGGAGGAAGGTACTCCAGGCAGAACTCGAACTCAAGCCTACATCCTGCTTCTAAGTGTATATCTCAGATTGAGCTGATACTCTTGAATTCCCCACCAAGGCTGTGAAGAGAGGGGCTTTCTGTGGAAACAGGTCATAGCTGCTGTGGCCTTGTGAGTCACAGCATAGAGGCAGTGACTCAGCTCCATTTCTGTGGCTAAAAAGCACCCATAGGCAAACCATAAACAAAGGAACATCCCTGTTCCGTACCATCTTGCTCTCAAAAACGGGCCAGGAATGGGATCATCATCCCCCCTGCCCCCACCCCCATACCGCAGCTTGCCAAACCATGTCCTGATTAGGGGTCAGGCTTCCTGGAATCCCAGCTCTCTGCTTCCGCATGTGTGCAGCCTGAACAACAGATGGCATTATTTGAGTCTCATCTGGAAGGAAGGTGATAATCACACCTGGCCAGCTAGCAGCTGCTCCCTGGGTTACTACACCACACAGGCCTGTTGCAGGTACTCGGTACTGGGATCCAGCCTACATCTGATCTAAATGACCCCTACAACCAAACAGGTGACCTTGGGATACTGGCTCACTTTCATCCTCCTTGTAACAGGAAAGGAAACTAATATTTACCGGCACATGTTTTTACCTGTCCTCAACTCTCAAAACAGGTTTAGAGTCATTAGTGATCCATATTGCAGAAAGGGAAGTTGAGTGACAGAATGCTGAAGGACCACTGAGCTAGAGAGTAGCAGAAACCAGATATTTAAACAGAGACTGAAGTTGGCGGAGTACTCGTCTAGCATGCTTGAGATCCTGGGTCAGTCCCCAGAACCACACGAACTGGTCATGAAGGCATGGCGGTGCGCACCTGTAATGCCAGCACATAGGAGATGGAGGCAGAAGGAGCAATAGTTCAAGGTAGTCCTTCACTATAAAGTGACTTTGAGGCCACTCTCAAGAAACCATGCCTCAAAAGTAAATAAATAAACAAACAAAGTGTCAAGGTCTTCAAAGCTTGCTGCTTTTTTCCCCCTAAAGTATTTTCTTTTTCTATTCAAGTACATCTTAGCCCTAGAAATTGAGCACAGTAAAGCTGGGATTTCCATGTTTACAAGAATTCCTGCATCCTGCTTGGCCTCTGATCTCCTCTCTCTTCTCTTCTCAGCCATGGGAAGACAGCTCAAACATCCAGAGGGTCTTGGGTTAATGGGACCTCCACCTACCACCCCTGCCCAAGAGCTTAAATGCTGTCCGTGAAGACACCCCGCTCCACATACCCTGTGTCCGAGAGCACACAGCACAACCCTGTATCACGTTTCTCCTTCCACTGGATGTGCTCCCAACATTTTGTGACAATCTTCGCATCTCTTGGGTGCCTAGCTCTGCGCTCAGCTCATGGCGCCACCTCTCCCTAGGAACGTGATGCGGAGGTCCTCCTTGCCTTCCTGCAGCCCTGCCCTGGGACAGCTGTGGTATGTCCCTGCCCCAGGAAAACTGTGGCTCTCAAACCACTTTCCAGCCCAGCAGGGTGAGATGTCATGCCGATGAGTCAGTTCATGCCCGAGATAGCATCTGCACACCTCCAGCCAGGGGCAGCAGGTGAGGCTTACACTGGAGGGAAGGGTTTGGGACACAGCAGAGCCTTCCCTGGGGCTGGGAGCAGGGGAGCTGGGAGAACGTTAACAAAAAAGGCTCCTCCATTCTCCATTGAGAAAGGAGTGGCTGGGTGTGACTGCTACAGACTCTGGCTCAGCAGGTCCAGGGCAGAGAGATATGATGGGCAGAGCCAAAGAGGAAGGGGAAATGTTGCCCTACCCACAACAGAGTGCCTCCATGGTATCTGAGGCTGAGGAGAAGGAGGACCTAGTGATCCCTTAGGATCACTCTGGGAGCACTGAGAATGACAAGGCCTTAGCAGTCTAAGCCCTGCACACTTGAGTTCTCTAGACTCTGCTACCACCCTCCTGTGCTGTGAGGCCAAGTTCCTGTCCTCCCTGGCCCTCAGTTTTGCTGTTTGCCCCTGAATAGATGGCTCTTCTCAGACAATCCTGTCCATGAGCCCAGCTCTGTTTCTTGCTAAGTGTTCAGGTCTCCCTTTTCTCTAGAGAGATGAGAAAGCGTGTCACAGGCCTGGTGCTCAATAAACACTGGTTGTGATGGCTTCCCAGAGGTGCCTTTCCAATGCGCACACCATTTGAGGTTCTACAAGTGGGACTGACACAGTGGGGTGCATGGGTAGGTGCCCTGTTAGTGGGAATGATGGACTCTGGCCACTTCTCTCCCTGACACCCTTTCCCCTCAGGTGTCCTCAGGCAGGAAGTCTTCTCTGCTCAATCAGCTCAAGTCTGTGCATGTTCCAAGGCTCTGCTGGATTGACAGCCACTGACCTCTCCCCCGTCCTATGGTGTAGCCTCTTTCTGAAGCACAGGTTTGGTAGCCACTATGTTCTATTGTTTTGGGGTTTTTTAATATATATTAATTATATATTATAGTGAGTTTTATTATGATGTTTTCGTAGTTGTATGTGGTGTGTTTTGATCTTTGTCCTCAGCCTCAGAAAGCACCCTCTTTAGCCTCGATGAACACACAGTCACACGAATACACATACACTCACTCAAGCACATACACATTAATTAATTGATTAATTGATTAAGGTTTTTAAAAACTTGTATGAGGGGTTGGGAAGATGGCACGGTGGGTAAAGTATCTACTGAGCAAGCGTAAGGACCTGAGTTCAGGCACCCAAGAACCCATGGAAAAAGAAGCCAAGCACAGCTATGCACACCTATAATTCCATCACTGAGATGCAGACACAGGAAGACACTGGGGGCTTGCTGGCCAGACATTAAAGTTGAATCAGTGAGCTCCAGGCTCAGTGAGGAAACCCTGTCTCAAAATATAATGGGAAGAACCAGACATAGGCATTCCTTTAATCCCAGCACTTGGAAACCAGAGGCAGATAGACCTCTGTGAGTTCAAGACCAGCCTGGTTTATGTACTGAGTACCAGAACAGCTAGTACTATGTAGAAAGGCCCTGTCTCTAAAATTAATAAATAAATAGGTAGAAGTGTGCTAGAGGAAGACATTGTTAACCTCTAACCTGTGCACACTCAGGAACACATGAACATGTACACATGCATATACCACACACACACACACACACTCACCCCTGAATGGTCTGAAAATATAGGTCAGCCTATATTTGCATAGCATGCATAACCCTGAGTTTCACCCACAACCACAACATCTCATAAACTGGGTGTGGTAGTGCATGACTGTAATCCCAGCATTCAGGTGTTGGAAACAAGAAAATCAGAAATTCAAGGTTACTCTCAGTGACACAGAGAATTCAAAGCCAGGCTCAAAATCTCAAAATTTTAAAACTCAAATGATAAAAATAAATTAAATTAATTTTTATTTTATTATTTATTATTTTTAAATTAAATTACAGTTTTTAAAATCTCAAAATTGAGAAGAACGAAGAGAAAAGAAAAGAGGGCTGGACAGACAGCCTGTTTATCAAGAGGGACTTGGCACAGTGTAAGGCAGACATCCTGACTTTTCTTCCTAGCACCATGTCAGAAGGCTCCAGATTCATGGAATCCAACACCCTCTTCTGGATTCGAAGGGCACCTGCACTCTCCTGTGCATATCCACACACAAACACAGACATAGACATAGACACATACACATAATTAAAAAATAAGCCAGGAGTAGTAGTACACACCTTTAACTCCAGCACTGGGGAGACAGAAGCAGTCAGCTCTCTCAGTTCCAGTCCAGCCAGGGCTACATAGTGAGACCTTGCCTGAAATGAAGTAAAATATAAAATGCAAAATAAAATAAAAATTCTTAAAGAAAAAAAAGAGGCCCAAATATGTAAAATTTGGACTTGGTAGATGAAATGCATGCTAAGACACTGGGAGGAGCCCACTGTCCAATAAGCTTGTCCCAGATGGAGAAACGGAGGCTCAGAACAACAACAACAAAAAAGCAGGTCTCTCCAGTCCTCAGCATCTTCACATGAAGCACACATACCCGTCACTCACTGGCAGGGTGTGGCTTGAGAGATGCCCACAACCCAGGAGACCACAGCCTCCAGATGCCAGGAATCCTCCTTCAAAACCTTGCTCACCATCTGTGTGCATACATGCACCATGAGGACACATAGACACTCACAGCTTTTCTCAGCCCACCCCAGAAACAGTTCACCCACAGAGGCCTGGTGCTGGGCCTCCCTGTCAAGTGAGATAACCTCTCCCAGGGGCAAATAAACATCCAGTGGATGTTGGGTCTGAAGAATGCAGTGTTGGATTCCTTCCCTCCCGAGCCTTGGATGTCTGCCAGACCGTGTCAAAGCTGCAGAAGCCCCGGGCCCTGCGAGTCCTGTTGGGCACAACCCTTGTTTTCTTATTAAAATGACGTCTCTGCCCTCAACAAAAAGTCTTCTCCAACAGTGGTCGTTTCATGAGCTCTGGGCTCATGCCTCCTGAGCCCACAGCATCCTCCTGTGGCTCACAGCCTGCAGCAGGGGTGGCCAGCTGTGGCTGGCCTATCTCGGTATGTCAACAAGGAAGCTGTGAGACATTCTACCTACAGAGAAGTGGTTTGAATTTAGCAGGAGGACACAGAAGAACTCATTAGAGACTTCATTTGTGATGAGTAGATATTTGTTTTGTCCTGCTTTGTGTTCACACAAATCTCAGAAAAACAGCACGGAGCATACAATTAAGCAACACTTTCCCCTTAGCAACATTTTTGTCTGGTGTTTGACACGGAACTCAGAACTTTGTAGAGCTAGGACACACTGTCCCCGAGACACAGTGGAAGCTGTCAGGTTTGTTCTTGGTTTTAGCTTTTGTTTGATTTTTTAAGGTTTTGGGGGTTTGTTCTTTTTTTTTTTTTAAAGACTTTATTTGTTTATTTACTTATCTTGAGTCAAGGTCTTACTGTGTAGCTCAGGCTAGCCTGGAATTCACTATGTAGACCAGGCCAGCCTCAAGCTTAAGAGCCCCACCTGCCTCTGCCTCTTGAATGCTGGAATTAAGGGAATGTGCTACCACTGACTTTTTGAATTTTGAATTATTAATGTATGTATTTATATGTGTTTGTGAGTGCCGGTGCCCCGAGAATCCAGAAAAGGATGTCAGAGTCCCTGGAGCTGGCGGTGCAGGCAGCTGTGAGCCTCTCGACATGGGTGCTGGGAACTGAACTCAGATCCTCAGGAAGAACAGAAAGCATCTTAACTGCTAAGCCATCTCTAAGGTCTCTTGTTTGGCTTTTTGAGACAGAATCGTATGTAGCCCAGGCCAGCCTGGAACTCCCTAGTCTCCATTTCTCAAATCCTGAGATTACATGTGTACGTCATCATGCCCTCCTGGTTTTGGTGTTTTGTTCTGCTTTGTTTCATTGTTTGGTGAGGCAGGTCGTTGGTTGTGGTGGTGTTGGTTGTTGTTGTTTTAACATCTTATTAACTATTTATGTATTTACTTATTTGTGTGTGTCTTATAAGACATACCTGGCATATATGTGTGAAGGTGGGCATGCGCTTGCCCAGGCATGCACGTGTAGGGCGTGTGGTGGAGCAGAGGACTTCTTCACTGCTTCCACAGAGCGTCTGAGGATCAAACTGGGATTGTCGGGCCCACACCACACATGCTTCTAGCCACTGAGTCATCTCTCCGGCCTTACTTTTTAGTTTTTTGAGACTGGGTTATACTCTGTACCCCAGGCTGGCCCAGAACTCACACCACTTCTCCTGCCTCAGCCTCCCGGCCGCTGGGATTACAGGCGTGAGCCATCACAACTAGCTTGTTTGTTTGTTGTTTGGTTTCATCTTTAATTCCAAATACTTGGACAACAGAATCAGAGGAGCTGGAGAGATGGCTCAGAGGTGAAGAGCCCTTACAGCTCCTGTAGAGGACCAGCACTCATGTTGGGTGACTCATAGCCGCTTGAAGCTAGAGTTCTAAGGGATTCAATGCCCTCTTCAGGTCTCCCAGGGGTACCCTGACACCTGTGCCCATACCCACGGACACACATGCACACACATAAATAAAAATAAAACAACCTTTAAGAAGAAAGCAGAGGGCAGAAAGGCACTGAAGCTCTGTTCACACCTGAAAAGAAGTGGCCCAGATACCCTGGACGCCTGCCTGCAGTTGTGGATTGCTGCACATGGCCTCAGCCCTGAGGAGGCAGAAGAGAAGCACCCAGCCAGCACTCGCCTCGAAGTTCTACGAGATGCTGGCAATGTCTGGAAAGGGAAAGGCGAACCCCACCAGCCATCTTTATTCAATTCTCCCTGCCATTTGCCAGTTTCACTTAATCTTAGGACAAGTACCAGGATCAGTTCTGGATGTGGATGCCGTGGCCTGGAATCCGTTTCTGGAAACAGAGACTGTGTCATTGAATTACATGATACCCTTGCATGGCCAGTGAGCACATGCCTGTGTGCACACACATGCATTTGAGCCACTCAGCTCTGCCTCCTCCCTCGGCCACACCCACGCTCCACAGCCTGCAGAGATGCCAAGGCGGGTCCCTCTCTGCAAGATCTGATTACATTGACTGCACATCAGAATTACATGTGCAAATGAAAACCCACTGCAATCACCGAGAGAATTCAAAGGCCCCTCCACACTGACAGCAAAAGAGAACAGAGCCTGAACTCCTTGGAGCAAGGCTCTCACAGAACCTCCTTACAGTGTGGCTTTGAGAGTTAAAGTTGAGTGCCTGTTGCTGGGCCCAGAACACAGGCAGTCCTTAGTAAATGTTTGATTAAATATATCACAGCAGGAAAAGTAATGACAGAGGTGGCCTGCTGTAGTTTAGAAAAGTGATCCCCAAAGCCTTGTGCCGTTAAAGGCATGACTCTAGGAAGGTACTGTTGGGAGGTAATGAAGCCTTTAAGTGGAGCCTCAAGGGAGATCTTTAGATCACTGGCTTTGCACCCTTGAAAGGAACTGTGAGGCCCCTGCCCTCTTCACATTCTCTAGGTTTCTTAGCCATAAGATGAGAAGTTTTGTCCCACCATAAGCTCCTATCCCTTTAGGATTCACCAGGGACCCTAGAAATGAAAGCTGAAGGGCTCTCTTACAAGTTTTGAATACTATATGATGCCCTGGTGCCTATGTGACGTCCAGGTATCTGTGGGTCAACTCAGTGCCTGTGTGATGCGTGGGCATCTTCGAGATGCCCTGAGGCCTGTGGGATGTCCTGGTACCTTCAGTACATCTAGGTGCCTAAGTTACGTTCAGGTGCCTGCTGGAAGCCCAAGTGCCTGCAGACTTGGGCAGTGAGGCCCAGCATTGGGTGGGAATTTGTCATGCTTGGTCTCGGGCTAGTATGGATGGAGTGAATGTCCATCATCAGAGCAGCCTGCTGCCTCCAGGAACCATGGTCATGCCCATGACTCATGTGCCTACCACACTAGCTGGAGTTAATTTTCTTTTCTTTTCTTTTTTTTTTCTTTTTGAGGGCACAGGGGTAGAAGGGTGGAACAGGGGAGAATGGGAAGATGGTGTTATCAAGATACATTGTATAAAACTCAAATTATTAATAAAAATATTATTTAAAATAGTTATGAATGGATACATATAATTGATGGTCATGCTCTCGTTCTTAGTGTAGATTCTAAGCCACAAAACTGTGGAGTCCTTGTCTGGAGCAAATACCTTAGGAGTTAGTCTTCCCAACTGGCCCACCATCTTCCTGAAAGATGACCACCCAACCTCCTGAAGGCTTCCCACACAATGAGGAGTGAGAGGGTCCAGCCTGGGTTGGACTGAAGCCTGTCTTCCACACACGTCCTCCAGCAGTGACCTATATCCACTTCTTAGGACTGTAGACAGAGGTAGCTAGTGAGTTCTGTGAAAACATCTTTGGGGCTCAATGTTGCCAACTCCATGCTGGCTCAGGACCAACTAGAAAACCATTGAAAAGGGAAGAAAATTCTCCCTTGTTGTGGCACAAATAAACTCCCGGGAAATAGATATTTTTTTCATCTGCCAAAAAGTTATCCCAAGTTGTTCCCAAATTTTCAACTTGTAGCTAGAGGGAGGGGTGTCATATCTATCTCCCAAAGCATAATTTGTTATTATTATTAAAGGAGAAGGGCACGCTGGAGCAACAGCTCAGCTCTTAAGAGCACCTATTGTGCTTGGAGAGGACCCAAACTATGTTTTCCAGCACCTGTGTCAAGCAATTCACAATTGCTTTTAACTCCAATTCTGGGGGGAGGGGAGGGGCTGTTCTCCAGCTCCCTCTTCTGGACTCTCCAGGCACTGCATTCATATACACATACACATGATTAAAAATAAAATATAAATTAGGACTAGTGAGATGGCTCAGAGATTAATGGAAGTTGATGTTCTTTTATTGTTTGCTTTGTTTTGGGTCTGTTTTTATTTTTGTTTTTTCTTCGAAACAGGATTTCTCTGTTGTAACTCATTGTAACTCTGGCTGTCCTGGAACTCTGTAGATCAGGCTGGTCTCGAACTCACAGAGATCTGCCTACCTCTGTCTCCCAAATGCTGGAATTAAAAGCGTGCACCACCACTGCCCGGCAAGTTGATGTTCTTAAATAGGACCCAGTTTAGGTCCCAGCATCCATGTCAGGTGGTCCACAATCAGGTGAACTTTAAATCAAAACAACTCTTCCTCCCTGAAGTTGCTTCTGGTGAGATTTTCTGCCATAATAATTTCAAAGTAAGTGACATACGCCAGTCACTGGTCTTTGTAGTTTTTGAAATTAAGAAAATCGAGGTCAGTCGGACAGTGGTGGTGCACACCTTTAATCCCAACACTCGGGAGGCAGAGGCAGACGGATTGCAGATCCCCCATGTGGAACAGCAGGGCCTGGCTTCGGCATCCCTGAAAGGGAGAGGTTCTGGAGCCAGTAAGATAAAGAACCTGGGACAGCTAAAGGAACAGAGAGGGACCTGGGACCTGGGCAGCAGTCAGGGAGAGGGCCACACCATGTCTGTGTCCTCAGGTGAAAGGCTCTAAACCCAGCTGCGCTCTGCTCATCTTGTTTACAGATTAAAGGACTCGACATCTATATCTAAATTACGGGGGTGACTTTCCGAGAAGTCCCACCGAGTTCAGAGGCCCAGGGAAGAGGCAGGTGATTATGCCTTAGCCCACTCAGCCCATGGCTATGTCTAGCTCCGCCTCCACAGGCGTGAGTCACTCTACAGTCACTTCTGACCCTGGTGCCCTTCCTGCAGGCTTGTAGCACATTTTAAAGACTTCACAGGCAAAAAGTTGGGGCACTTTTAGGGAAGGCCACTATCAGTCTAAAGTGAAAGCAGAAAAAAAAAATTGACGTGTGGAGATGACTAAGTTGGTAAAGTGTTTTTCTTATAAGCACAGGGGCTGGGTTCAGTCTCCAGAAGTGTGTGTGTGTGTGTGTGTGTGTGTGTGCTTTAAAGCTAGGCGTGGTGGCACACACTTGTAATCCTGATACTGAGGAGACACAGACAGATGGATTTCTTGGGCTGCTGGCCAGCTAGCCTAGTCTACTTGGCTAGATGTAGACCAATAAGAGATTTTGTCTCAGAAATCAAGATGAGCTGGGCATGGTGGTCACACCTTTAATCCCAATACTTGGGAGCCAGAAGCAGGGGGATCTCTGTGAGTTGGAGACCAGCCTGGTCTACATAGAGAGTTCCAGGACAGCCAGGGCTACACAGAGAGACCTTATCTCAAAACCAAAAAAAAAGAAAAGAATCAAGATGAATGGTGCCTGAAGAATGACGCCTGAGGTTGTCCTCTGACCTACACAGGCGTGTGTGCATGCACGTACGCACACACACCACACCCACAGGCACATAAACCCTCAAACACAGACACACACATGCACATAAAGAAATAATGAAACATGACATGCCAATAGTAAAAGAACAAAGTGGGAAATTTTTAAGCGAAACAAGACTATAAAAAGTGATTAATCTTGTTAGCCTAAGAGAGCTGGGAGCCCTAGGAGGTTAGAAAAGTCCACCTCTGGGGAGAGTGATTTCCTCTAGGCTGGGGTCCGGTGTAGACATATCCTCTCTCTTCCCCTCCCTCTCTCTCTGTCCTTCCTGTCCACCAGAATGTGAATAACACTATTCCACCAAACTTCCCTACCATGATCCGAAACCTTTGAAACCATGTCCAAAATAAATCCTTCCTCCCTTAAGTTGATTCTGTCAGGTTTTTTTGTCAGTGAGGGAAAATCAGACAAGCACATAGTGTGTGTGTGTGTGTGTGTGTGTGTGTGTGTGTGTGTGTGTGTGTTGTTGCTGAGGATGTTATACAAACTAAGCACAGGCTCAACTAAACTGCCAGCCTAAGGCTGCCATCTTTGTTCAGCTGAATGAATAGCTAGCCTCTGTGGGCTGCTGACTGCGGGCCAGGCATCAATCTACCTGTTGTTACACAAACGATCCTTAGACTTCACAGCACATTTGTGCGATAAGTAAGGTGGCCGCTCCTGTTTCACAGACCTGGCCCTGGAGCTCAAAGCAGAATGATAGCCAAGCTTACAAAATCCGAATTCTAGCAGTGAAGGTGAGAGTCAAATCCTGACATCCCCACACCGGGGCCATGAACTCTTGGCCTCCATCATTCCTGTTCAGTCTTCCTTTTCTCCACCCAGGGCTCTTATAGATACACAAGCAGAGGAGCACAAGGCAGGAGATGCCCAAAGCGGGAAGTCAGTGGTGCTTAAGGGTGACCTTTGCCATGCAAGGACGGGATTCGCCAGGCAGTGGTGGTGTACACCTTTAATCCCAGCACTCGAGAGGCAGAGGCAGAGGCAGGAGGATCTCTGTGAGTTTGAGGCCAGCCTGGTCTACAGAGTGAGTTCCAAGACAGCCAGAATTACAACAGAGAAACCTGTCTCAAAAAAACAAAAAGACGGGAGATAAAAAAAAAGAGAAAAGAAAAGGAAAGACCAGGATTCAAGTCCCAGTTCTGACACTCACTAGCTGTTAACGCAGGTAAGTCACTTTAACGTTCTGGGCCTTGGTTTTCTCATTTGTGAAATAGAGTCACTGAACTGATAGGGACCGAAGCTGAGTTCTCTGGTGGTGAAGGGGGCACCTCTGTGTGGGAGAGCGAGTACCCTTCTGGGTATTTGAGCAACAAATACCATCGTGTGATGCACACACAGTGTGCCTGCGGAGCCCAACACTGCAGTAAGTGCTCCATCCGTGGCAGCCCAGGAGCTTGGCGCTCTCACACACACACACACACACACAGATGGAGTAAAGAATGGGAGTTGAAGTAAATTATTTTTTCTCCCTTTCAAAATTATTTTGTGTCTTATTTGCTTTTATTAACATACTAATTTGACACAATAAGCGTTTTATTATGCATTTTCATTCATGTACATAATGTATTTTCTTCATATTTCCCCATTACTCTCTCTCATCCTCCTCCCACAATGCCTTTCTCTCTCCCTTCTACTTCATGTCTTTTCTTTTTTTTCATAACCCAGTGAGTTTTACTAGCATTGCTTACAGGATCGTGGAGAAAGGGTTACTCACAGGAGTATGGGCACTTTGCCAATCACTACATTATTGAATGTCTCTCCCACCCCCAGCACCCGTCAATTGCCTATAAATCCTCAGGGCAGAGTGGAACCCCTCTCCGCACTCTCCTGTCTCAGGATGATGATGGGCTCCATCTTCTGCAGATAATCACAGCTTTCGTGTAAATTCATAAGTGCAACAACCATGTCACAGCAACACTCGGAGGCCCCCTTCCTCTGGCTCTCACATTCTCTCTGCCCTTCTCCTGTGTTTCTTGAACCTTGGAGGGAATGATTACAGATGTCCCATTTAGGGCTGGGGACTCAACAGCACTTTGATTAGGTATGAATGTAACCACCACTAGGAAACCATTCTGACCAAAGCTGACAGTAGCACTATCCGCGGCCATAAACATACATATTCAGAAGATGATTTGAGAGCCACATCATGTCTATTCAGTAAAACAAACAGTAGTTTCCCTATTAAGGCCTATGACCTCAAAAAAACAAAAAACAAAAAAAAAACCTGGGCGACGATGGTACACACCTTTAATCCCAGCACTTAGAAGGCAGAGGCAGATGGAGGTCTGCAAAGTGAGTTCCAGGACAGCCAGGACTACACAGAGAAACCCTATGTCAGAAAAAAAAAAAAAAAAAAGACCAATGACCTTCCCAGCCATGGCCTTTTGACCAAGTTTACAGTACTAAGCACAAATTCCCCTCCTGTGACGTAAACTTCAAATCCAATGAGAAAACAGCTGGTTACAACCTAAACAGTCATGCTGCTATTGCGCAGCTGGCACATCTCACCTGACAGGTTGGGACTGCAGCCCACAGCGTCCACAACTAGGACAACTGGTGACAAGCCCCCAGCAGCCTGCACGGTACCTTCGGGCACCATGAAAGCTGGCCAGCAGAGGGAAGTTTCCAGGTCAGTTTCAGCTTGATTTTTCTTTTCTACAACTAGAACATGTGATGACTTCAGAAATAGGGTTTTACTCTCTAGTGGCAGTGGGCAACCAAGCGCAGTGGCAATAGCCTGTACTGTTTTGGCCTCCCTGGCCAACAATTTGTAAGTAGGTAGCCTACATGTGGCACTGGGGTTTTCATTTAATAATCTATGGTGTCTGGGGCGCCCAGAAAAACACCTTGGTGAACAGCGGTGGTGTGCTATTGCCTGCCATTCCGTACCCCATCACCTGCACTCAACCACCTTTCAGGCTGAGAAGAGGTCTGGCCACCAACTCTGCGAGGTCTCCTCAGTGCCTCTCGTGACCGAATCATAACAGGTCCTCAGAACGTGTTTAAGGAGTTGGTGTGTTGATGAGCAGATAAATGGCGGATGGATGGGTGGGTGAGGGGATGAGATGAATAGATGATGGGTGGGCAGGTGGGCAGGTGGGTGATGGGCAGGTGGGCGGGTGGATGGGTGGGCAGGTGGATGATGGGCAGGTGGGCAGGTGGATGATGGGCAGGTGAGCAGGTGGGCAGGTGGGTGATGGGCAGGTGGGCAGGTGGGCAGGTGGGTGATGGGCAGGTGGGTGATGGGCAGGTGGGCGGATGAGCACGAGAATAAGAACGTGTTTGGGAGCCAGGCATGATGGTACACAGCTTGAATGCATGAATGGCAGCTGCCTAGTGAGTTTCAGGCTCAGAGTTTTTGCCTTTGTAGTGTCTTCTGCCTGGATTATTCCCTGAGATACTCCCTTGGCCTCTCTCTTTCAGCTCATTTAAGGCTCTGGTTATGCGTCACTTCCTCAGAAGTTTTCCATGACCATCCAAGCTGAAACAGTTCCGTTCTTTGTCCCTATGTCTGCTTGCTTTTTGCTCTTTCTTTCCTCTTTTTTTTTTTTTTTTTTTTTTTTTTGGTTTGGGGTTTTGTTTGTTTGTTTGTTTGTTGAGACAGGGTTTTTCTATGTGACAGCCCTGGCTGTCCTGGAACTCATTTTGTAGACCAGCCTGGCCTCAAACTCACAGAGATCCACCTGCCTCTGCCACTACACCCGGCGCAGCTTGCATTTTTCACGCAGTGTCTCCCGATCCCTTGTCTAGTACTTGCTGGGTTTCATGTCCACCCTCTCCCATTAAAGGCTAGCCCCATGGTGGCAGATGCTGCCTCTATTTTTTTTTCCTTCCCTGTCATAGCATCTTGCACAGGATTTGGCACACAGTAGGCCTTCATTAAACATTTGTTGGATGTGCTGAAGGGTACAGCAAGCAGCTAGGAACAAAGGTCTGGTCTTTGCACAAGCTGAAAGCACACTCTACAATAAATGACAACACCGAATCAGCTCTCCAGCCCCTACAAGTTGGTTTTTTACCTACATACACCGTGACACACGTGTGCCCCCTCCCAGAAGTATAATAAAAGTTTTAAGAATAAAATAAAATAAGAGAATGAAAGCTGAAAATGGTGGCACATGCCTGAGAATCTAGCGCTCTCAACGCGGAGGCAGGAGAGTCAGGAATTCAAGGTCCATCCCCAGCTACTCAACAGGTTTGGGGCCAACCTGGGTTCATGAAGCACTGTCTCAAAAACAAAAAGGCAAACAAACAAACAAAAACTAAATAGATGAGTAAAGCTTATCTCCTGTAGTATCTGGGGGAGGTTACAGGATGACACGTAAAACACGCAGTACAATGATTACGCTGTGAATGACCGTTAATAATATTACTGTTCATGACGTTCCCATTACTAGCTGTGTGGCTTTAAGTACAACTTTAACCTCTCCCGGCCCCGTTTTGTGATCCCTGGGTCCACTATAAAAATATAACCACAGGGGCTGGAGAGATGGTGCTGAGGAAGAGGTCATACTGCTCTTGCAGGGAGGGGGGCCTGAGTTCAGTTCCCAGCATCTACATCGGGCAGCTCACAACCACCTGTAACTCCAGCCCCAGGAGCATCTGACGTCTCTGCCCTCTGAGGACCCCTGCACTCATGTGTGCACACCCACACACAGGTACGTAATTAAAAGTAAAAATAATATTTAAAAAGATATACAAAAATGCAGTGACAATAAATGAATGCTTATCAGTGGGCAGTAAATGAAATAAAGTATACACGGCACCCTGAAGAGAGGCTCACAGTACTCACAACAGCCATTGTTATAATGGATTTTTATTATTATCCCTGTCAGGATTGGGCTGGCCAACAGATCCCTACAACTCTGAAGCCATCTGCCGCTCCCTGCAGAGGGCGGGTCCCACCAGAGCCTCTTCCCACCCCCACCCCTGGCTCCTTTGAAGTCCCTCGAGGCCCAGACCATGATAAATGTCCTAGCCCTATAGGTTATGACGCGCTGCCAGATTTGACGTTAACCATCACGCCCTGGCTGGGTGTTTGAAGAAAGTGGTTAAATGCTTCGGCCTGATGGGGAGATAGCAGCTAGGGAACTGGGCTTTGAAAGGCCCTGCCGGCTGCCCGGCGAAAGGCAGCAGCGAGGAGGAGGCCGGCTCCACTCAGCTGTTTAGTCTACCAATCATGGTGGTGACACCGAGTCTGCCCTGGCACCGGGGCTAGCTGCCTGCAGCCACCAAGGGGCCCCTGAGCTTTCCCTCCCTTCTTGGGGTGTGCCTGCGGCTTCACACCTTTGTCAGCTGCAGAGAAACATTGGTAAGAGAGGAACAGCCTGAGATTGAGATCAAAGCTCCCTCCCTCTTTGTCCCCCAGGGAGGGGATTGTCCCCTGCAGAATGAAAAGCATGAAGAGGGTCATATTCTACACTGTACCCGTGTCCCCCCAAATCCTGACTCTGCCTCTTCTCTCAGTGAGCTATAGGGAAAGATCCTTCATGCCCTGAGCCTCAGTTTCCCCAGCTTTACAACAGGAATAATTCCCAGCGTCGCTCTCCCAGGGCCCAGTGAAGATGTGTGCAAGCATCCTGTGTATATCCTGGCCCACCCCATGAATTGCCA
Organism: Cricetomys ansorgei; assembly: GCA_026225945.1. Classification (NCBI taxonomy): domain Eukaryota; kingdom Metazoa; phylum Chordata; class Mammalia; order Rodentia; family Nesomyidae; genus Cricetomys; species Cricetomys ansorgei. The sequence continues at coordinate 627,079 of JAMJFZ010000573.1, read as the reverse complement.
GGTGGAAGGTGACCTCCACCATCAGCATGGACGTAGTGGGAGCACTGCTCCGAGACAGCTGACAGCTTCTGTCACCCAGCTCTTTCCCACTCATTGATCCTCCCAAACAACTTGCTGAGGAGCAACGTAAAGAGAATCCTAGGCAGGCACTGCCAGGATGCTGGCCCGTCACAGCTGGCCGGGATTTGAGCTTTATTCACCTACTTGGATGGGGAGTCCACAGGGATCAAACTCAGGTTATCAGCCTTGAGAGTCAGTGCCTTCACCCACCTGAACCACCTCTCTGGCTCTAAGCATCATTATCAAGCCAATTTACACTCTAAAGCAGGACTTATGTAGCCCAGGCTGACCTCACTGTAACGCATGCTGACCTTGCACTCCTGAGCCTCCTGTGTCCTCTAGAGTGTTGGCATTGCAGGTGTGCACCACCGCACACCGTGTCTGTAGTGCAAGTACTCTGCCAGCTGAGTCACGCTCCTCGGAACTTATATGGAAGTAAGAGTTGTGCACTTTTCCAAGAAAAGAAAAAAAGTCGTTCTTAGACCACCAGATGGTGGCAATGTCTCCCCTGCTTGGGAATTTAGTGTGACATGCTAAAACCATCTTCTGCACACAGCCTGGGTACCTACCCAAAGTGCAGCACCTGCGAAGCACAGTGGTTCCTGCCTGTAATCTTAGCATTTGGGAGGTGAAAGCTGGACGACCAAAAGTTCAAGGCCAACCTGAGCTGCAGGAGATGCTGTCTCAAAAACCAAACAAACAGAAAGTATGCAGGGGCTGTGGTATATACATCTTTAATTCCAGCAAAGGGGAGGCAGAGGCAGGTGGATCTCTGTGAGTTCCAGGCCAGCCAGAGCTACATAGTAAGATCCTGTCTCAAGAAAGGAAGAAAAGGAAGGAAGGGAAGGAGGGAGGAAGGAGAGAAAGGAGGAAGGGAAGGAGGGAAGGAAAGTACACAGGCGCAAGTTTGTCATAACCAATTGCACTAAGGTCTGTGGGGGTGTTTTGAGGTAGTCTGCATTTTAGCCCGACCACCTTGATGTTCCCCAACTTGGAGACCCTCTGTGATGAGGAAGCTCCCAGTCTGGCAGCCTACTCCAGAGGCACAGGAAAGGAGGAGTGCTGAGAGCCTTCAAGGCTGGACACTCCTCTCAGCCCTACTGCACAGGCCCACTCGCTCCAGGTATATAGCAGTTCCAAGAACGCCACTTTGTGAAACGAAGGCTGCCAAATCAGCCTACAATGTCTCTGTAAGCTCTGCAAGGACACGGCCTGTGTTCAAAGTCCAAGCTGGCCAGAGACTACAGTAGCCACCAGGCCCTGACTGATAGGACCCAGCATTCCTTGCTAGAAGTAAGACCAGGAGGCCTGTGAGCCCCATTCTAATATTAGAGGCCAGACTCAGGCAGGACCCACATCTAGTCCCAAGCCCTGGGCCTTGTCCTGTGCTTCCCAGAGCCTGCTACTCTGTAAATATGGGTATTGAATCCCTCCCACATACTTCCCCAGGTCCTCAAACATACAGTCTCTTATGCTAGGGGGGAGGGAGCCCTCAGACTCCCAGATCCCAGCCAGACTATCCGAGGAGCCATGACTATCCGAGGAGTGTGTTGACTGAGGATTCTAGGGTCTATGGCCAATGAACTGGGATCCCAGATCTGCATTTTAACAAATTCTAAGGAAATTCTAGTCTCAGATGAGTCCTGAGCCCCCACAATGTGCCCATTTGCAGTACATGATAGACAGATGGCAGGCATCCTGACACCAAGATCCTGTCCTTGTAGTGACTCTATCCCAAGAGGATCCTTCCCATCACCGATTCACCCCTGCTGCCACTGTCCGGATCCACTGCTCCCAGTGCCCCACTGTCCAACAAATCCATTGCTGCCAGTGCCCCTGGCCTGAGTCCACCAGGGGCCTGAACCAGGTAGGTGGAAAAGCTTAGTGGGTCAGGAACCTGAGGCAGGAACACCTCTGCTCGGTGTTGCCTGGAAACCTCTGCTTCCCACTCTTGGAGAACAGGCTGCCATGGAGTTTCTCTCAGGTAGAAGGATCAAGGCCAGTGCTTAGCAAGAAGAAGATAAAGCTTTAGCCCCTGGTCTGCCCAGAGCCCCTTCTGTAACCCTGCTCTTATTTGTTCTCTTTCTTATAAAGGGCCCCATAAAATCCACACAAAGAGGAAGGGTAACATTGGCAGGCTGCCGTCTAGAGAGCCATTGCCACCTTGCAAGGGTGTAGCCCCCAAAGGTACCCTCAGGATTTGATTCTCTCACTTTCCCACTCTCCCCCAGACACCTCCCCCAACCCTCTGCTGGTGGGGAGCTTATCAGCAAGGAGTGGCCCTCTGCTAATCACCCGGGCTCCAGGCCCAGGATTAACCTTGCAGACCTGGGGCCAGGGTCAGCAGCCCTGGCTACCAGTCAAGCCCCAGGGTCTTAGCTGCAAGAGGGGGGTCAGGATGGGGGCTCCTCCACTACCAACTGGAGCAGAAAGGCAGCCTCTCAGTCTCCACTTAGAGCCCTACAGGGGTTTCCCTCCTTCTGGAATAGAATCCAGACCCTGCCAGCCCGCAGGCCTCTCTGACATGCCCTGGCTCTGGGGTACCCCTTCCCCTCCCTCCCCATCCACTCTTGGTCTGGGACTTGGGCTCTGGCTGCTCCTAAGTCTAAACTCTTCTTCCCAGGGCTTCTAAGATGTCCTCTCTGCTGAATCTTTCGCTTCTCACCCCAGGGAAACCTCCCTGCTGCACCTCCCCTCCCCTCTGTCACATCACCCTATCTCCCTGGATGGCTTTTCTATCAGCTCTACTAACTGCCTTTACCTTGAGGAAGGGAACAAAGATCATCACCCTCAAAGCTAGGGAGAAGCTCCGGGTGGGACTCTGTGGTGGTTTGTGGAATTCAAGAATGAGGGCAGTATGCCAGTCCAGGAACCCTGGGCTCCAAGCAGGCTCAGGGTCCCAACAAAGGGTACTGAGCCAGCACTCACTGGGATAATAGTTGGGCAATATGTGAAGCCAATGTGAGCCCCAGGGTTGGCCTGGAGACCAAGCTCTGTTCCTGGCCTCCTGTGAGAATCTCCAAGGAGCTTGTTACAGGGGACTAACTACTTAGGCTTCCCCTCTGACGGAAGCAGAGGAGCTGGGGTGGAAAAGTACAGCTGTGGGAATGGGGAAGACAGGAGATCACAGGGAGGGGCAGGCCTGGCAGTGCTGAGGTTGGAGCAACAGGTCATCCTCACTCATGGCTGCCAGGTACAAGATCCCAGTGTGCTGAGAATTACCGGTGGGCTGAAGAAAAGACCCTTCACACAAGACCTTACCACCTCCTGCCACAGGGGTAGTTCCGGCCCTGGGCTGAGACAATGGCCCTGCCACACACAAGTCGGGGAGCACAGGAAAGTTACTTAGAAATCTCAGAGCAGTAAATGGTGGCTTGTCTCAAGACAGAAAGAAACTCGTCTCTGAGCCTTTTTCCCCACCCGTATAGTGTCATGAAGACGGTAATGAGAGAGTTAAACAAGTTGATAGAAGAGGCTCTACACACCTGCCCCTTTTCAGCAGCTCGGTCCTCAGACCCGGCCTGTCTAACTCTGTCCTCTAGTGCCACCTTCTGGCCTGGCGTGGGATGACATTCGCTGGCCTGGGTCGGCCATCGGGTCTGTGCGACTCCAACCCGGAATTTCGCCACAGGTGCTGGGGCCACCAAGGTCTTGCTCTACCTGGAGTCCGCATCCTGTGGGACTTTCAGAGCGTCTCCGGGCAAGGGACACGTGCCATCAAAAGAGACCTGCTCGGCTGAACTCAGGCTGCTGCTACCATGGACGAATGTCCTTCAGAGAGCGGACCACAGTCTGTTCCCACGTGTGAATACCCGGAAGTGGGCCCAGGACTCGGTATGCCGGGTCAGGATGGGTTGACCTCGTCCTTCTCGAGCCAGATGCCAGGGAGCTCAGACGGTGGAGACTGCTGTGTTGCACCTGCACTCAGACACACGCAGGCACTCACTCCCACACCCCTGCGCCCAGATTGACGTTTCTTTCTTTGTTTATTATTTCTCCATCCTCCTGCAGCAGCCGCTGAAGACAGGGCAAAGTCTCCAACTGTGTTGCCTATGCTGAATCTCAAGAGCCGACTACTGTTTTTGTTTTTGTTTTTTCACGTGTTTATTTTGTGCGTGCATAATATGTGTGTGGACACACGCTCCCCTACAAGCTACAGAGGTCAGAGGACAACTTGAGGGAGTTGGTTCTCTCCTTCCATCATGTAGATCCCAGGGATCCAGCTCAGGTCGCCAGGCTTGGTGTCAATTGCCCTTACCAGTGGAGCCACCTGGTGGCTCCTCAATTAAAAAACATGGCAGCATTCAGCTCTCACCTGTGCTGACTGGCACAGGCTGCCTGTCTGCAGACTCAGAGCTGCCCTCCTGCCAGACACAGCACCACAGAACTGGCACATGCCTGCCATTGAGGTTAGTCTTGCTCATTCAGGAGGATGCCTTCCCCATGGAGGCTTCCTCAGACGCAGGGAAGTGCCCTATGATGACCGTGAACTCATCTGCATCCATCCCTGGCTGTGTTTTATGGTCTCTGTAAAGGAAGGGACCTTAGGTACCCAGAGACAATGGATGGAATAGGCAAGCTAGTACTAGAATTTTAAGACCGATTGGTTGCTCGCTTGTTTGCTTGGTTTCAATCTAATGTATCCCAGGCTGACCTCAAACTCACTGTGGTCAAGAGTGATCTTGAAACTTTTACGTTGTTCTTGTTTGAGTAGTGTGAGGACTGAGCCTTGAGCCTCATTCACCGTAGACACGCGCTCTATCACTGAACTTCCTCCTCAGCCCTGTGTGTTTACTGAGACGGGATCTTGTGTATCCCAGGCAAGCCTTGAATTCTTTGTGTAACTGAGAATGACCTTGAATGCCTGATCCTTCTGCCTTTACCTCCTAAGTGCTAGAGTCCTAGGTATGCTCCACCACACACAGGTGTATGTGACACAGAGTTTCACACACGCCGGGGAAGTATGCTGACCCACGGAGCCACATCCCCAGCCCACTGGAGCAAAGATTTGGTTAACCTTCTGGCGGTGAGTTTCTTCCAACCAATCCATGCACCCACTCTCCTTTCTACAAGGCAGAGTGGGGTCCCCACTCTCTGTTCACCCCACAGTCCTCCTCAACTAGCCAGCTAATTCAAATGGGTGTCAACCTAAGATCCCACACAGGCCACTGCACTCCACTGTTTGGCTCCCAGCAGGGAGCTGAGCACAAGTGCTTTGACCTGCCTGGGTCTCCCTCTCTTCGAGATGTGGGTGAGTAATGATAGTTCTGAATGCCCTTGGGAAGTCAGCAAGCTGGAAGGGACAATGCAAGCCAGGCGATATGGTGCCTGGGACCAGAAAGTGCTCAGAGAAGGGACCAGAGGGATTCTCACTATATGGCTCTTTGGGAACAATTTTGAGGATTATGTTTATACTGAATATAAGAGAGCTGGAGGGGCTGATGGGGACCCCTGGTCTATCCTGGTCACTGTAAGCCACAGATGGAACCCAGAGAGCCAAAGGCACTTGCTCAAAGCCACTCTCTCTGTCAATGGGAAAACTCTTGAGAATTCAGTTCTTAGTTCCATGTGATGGTGGATGCCTGTAATCTCACGGAGGCTGTGAAAGGATTGCCTCAAATTCAATGCCAGTTTGTGATAGATAGCAAAACTCCATTTGAAACAAAGGGGGCCAGCAAGATGGTTGGAAGAAGAGACAGCTCAGCAATTAAGATCATTGGCTGCTCTTCCAGAGATTTTGAATTTGGTTCCCAGCACTCACAGGGCAACTCACATCAGTCTGTAACTCAGTTCCATGAGATCCAGCCCCCTCTCCTGGCTTCCTTGGGTGCTAAGCACTCATGTGGTGCACAGACATATAAGCAGGCGAAACCCCCCACACATAAGGCCTCTGACTGTTTAAGATTGTTTTTTCTGATCTGGGGAGTTTGAAATAAGGATTTTGCTTTCTTCCTTTGAGACAGTCTCATGTAATCTAGGCTAGCCTGGAATGTAGCCAAGGATGACTTAGAACTTCAGATCCCCCTGCCTCTATCTCCTAGGAGTGCTAGGATTGCAGGTGTGCATCACCAAGCTGGGTTTGTCCTGAGCTAGGAGTCTTATCCAGGGTTTCATGTGTGCTAGACAAGCGCACTACCAAACTGAGACCCAGTGTGCTGGTTTGTCTTCCTTTGTGTTTTTGTCTCACAAGCCTAGAACTCACAGAAATCCACCTGCCTCTGCCTCCCAAGTGCCGGGATAAGTGATATGCTCCAACAACACTCTGAGTGAGGACTGTGGTGCTCTGATTTCAGTTTCTGCTGCTTCTGTGAGCTGGTGAGGAGACCCCACACCCACCTAACCTCCCTGCTGGATCTCTCTCCTATATCTCCATCCCTGGGCTCAGAACTGACTCCCCCAGACTCCTGTGTTTCCAGCAGAACCTACCCTAAGAGCCCCACTGGCCCCAGGCTAGATCCTATTGCCCTCCTGGGCCCCGTGCTGGGCTCCTGGCCTCTGAGCTGGCTTCTTTACCTAAGTGTCAAGACAGGCACACTCACCTCCAGGATGTCTTCAGGCTTGACCTGGTCCCCCACCTTTTCTGAGAGCAATTCGTCCCAGGTCCTGGGTAAGCCTGGCGGCTCCTTTTTCTCTCAGAACAGCCCAGAAAGGAGAGTGTCCTTCAATAAACATGAGGTATGCCTGCATGGGCCTATGAAGTCAAAAGAAGTAGAGTTGGTTTTGGACCAGACACCAGAGCCTTGCTTGTTTTGTTTTGGTTTTCGAGACAGGGTTTCTCTGTTGCCACTCTGGCTGTCCTGGAACTCACTCTGTAGACCAGGCTGGCCTCATACTCAGAGATCCACCTGCCTCTGCCTCTTGAGTGCTGGGGCTAAAGGGGTGAACCTCCACCGCCTGGCAGAGCCTTGCTTTTGACAGCTGAGCTGTACTGTCTGTCCAGATCCTCCTCATCATGGTCCTGAGAGGAAGGTCCTACAGGCCCATCAGTGAAACCCCTGCTGCATCCATAGCCCCTGCCCATCTCTGGCTCAGCCCAGACTCCTCTGAGGCCAACAAGTGAGAACACAATGTCTGAGGCTCTGGTGGAGCTGGGGCACGAGCAACAGCTTTAGCCAATTAACATTCCTTCAGGGTTTGGGGCTGCCCCCTTCAGCAGCACCTCATAAATGTCAGGAGGTGATTGGGAGGGACCCCAGCTTTTGTGGCCTGGCTGAGGCGGGCACCTGAGCTTCCAGGGGCTGACAGGACTCCGGTGAGAATACTCAGACCAAGAGTTCTATGGGTTCCAGGAGGGACTGGCTGTGCTCGCTGAAGGCTAAGAAGTTCCCCAGACTGCATTGCACTGCCCCTCCCTGGGAAGGAAGGCCCAGCTTAGTGTCTGTCCCACTGCATGTGGACAAGAAACCAAAGCTTTTCTTTCCTTCCCATAAGGCCCAACTGCATCATGTGGGTGAAATCTGTGTCAGCCTGGCAGCCTCCTGGTGACCAGGAACTTGATTAGACATCATTTCTGAGACTGTGAGGTAAGACTAATGTTTGAATTGGTGGCTAAGAAAAGCAACTGCTTCCCTCTAAGATGGGCTCATCCAACCTAGGGGAGGCCTGAGTAGAACCTAAGGTGAGTCACAACACATACACACACACACTCACACACACCACACACTCAAGCATAGGCTAGGAACTCTTGATATCTGAGCTCCTGACTCTTGGATTCACAGACTCAGCCCTGAGTCACCAGGGCCTCATCTGTTGCTCAAGAGTCCAGCTGCAGGCCATGGACTCTCTGCCTCCATCATCTGGGGACAGTTCTTCACAGGAAGTCTCTTTCTAGATCTGAGGTATGCCTCTCCGAAATATGTATGGAGATTGAAACCCCAAAGCCTTATTTCAGTGATGTCTGCCGTTGAGGCTTCTGGGAGGTGACTGGGTTCACAAAGGAAAGGATCCTTTTTTGGGTTGATGGGAGATTGTGGGAGTGGCCCTGCCAGATAGGAAAGCTTGCTTTGTCTATCTGGTGATGATCCAAGTCAGGCCTCACCAGACGCTTGACAGATGTTGGCATTGTGTTCTGGAACTTCCCGAGAATCAAGAGCCAAATAAAATACTTTTTTTTTGTTTTTTTTATAAATCCCCCAGGCTAACAGAAAACCCTAAGACAATGTCTAAGAATTAGGTGTGATGGCTCATACCTGTGATCCCAAAACTAAAGAGACTGAGGCAGGAGGACTGCTACAGATTCAAGGCTAGCCTGGGCTACACAGTGAGTTCCAGGCTAACCAAAACAACATAGTGAGATTCTCTCTCAAAAGACAGACAAGACCATTGAGATGGCTCAGGGGATAAAGTCCTTGCTGCCAAGCCTGGCTATCTGAGTTTGGTTCCCAGGACCCACACTGTAAAATGGATAGGCACTCCTGGACTGGCCAAAGCTGCTGACAAATGGTGGGGAAAGGACAAAGGACAGGACTACACATCCCGTCCAGAGGAGGCGGGGACAAGGTAGACATGTCCTTCTGATGTAAGAATTGCATGACCCATAGCAAACTACTTCATCTGTCTATGCCTCAGTTTCCCTATTTGTACAACAGGAAAAGTGATCCACATCCAGTCTGTGGACAAGAGTAATTAGGATGTTTTACCAGGGCACACTTCATACATGGTGTGTTCTTTTTTGTAGGCAGTGTCATCGTGGGAATAACAGTATGATTTTGGATGCCGGAAGGAAGGATGCGAACTTACATCAAAAGCTGCTGTGTCGTTTATTTTTTTCCGTTGCTGTCATAGAATACTAAAGAAGCATGTTAAGGAGGAAGCGGGTGCTGGAGAGATGGTTTAGTGGTTGAAGGGCTTGCTGCTCTGGTAGAGGACCCAAGTCCAGCTGCACCCACACCAGGCAGCTCACAACACCCCGTAACTCCAGCCCCAGGGGAGCCAATGCTTTCTTTTGGCCTGTGTGAGCAATTAGCTTACACGTGTACACGCACACATGTGCGCACTCTCCCACACACACAACTGAAAATAAAGTGGGGGCTGAAGAGATGATAGCTCAGAGGTGAAGAGTACTGTTTTTGCAAAGGACCCGGATTTAGCACCCACGTGGCAGCTCACAAGTGTCTGTAACTCCAGTTCCAGGGATCTGACACCCTCTTCTGGCCTCTGAAGACACGTGTCATACATAGTCATAAATGTAGGCAAAGCACTTATATACATAAATAATCTTTAAAAAATAATGTTTTCGATTTTTTTTTCTCCCCTACCCCTTTGTTGTTTTGGTTTGGTTTGGTTTTTTGGTTTTTGGTTTTGGTTTTGAAGACAGGGTTTACCTACGTGGCTCTGGCTGTCCTGAAACTCCCTCTATAGACCAGGCTGGCCTCAAACTCACAGGGATCCACCTGCCTCTGCCTCCCAAGTGCTGGGATCAAAGGCGTATGCCTCCATCACCAGGCTTATTTTTCGAGACAAGGTTTCTCTATGTAGCTCAGGCTGTTCTGGAACTGGGTTTTTAGACGAGGCTGGCCTCAGCCCCTGCCTCTGCTTCTGCCTCTGAGTGCTGGGGCTAAAAGCGTGCACCACCACTGCCCAGCAATGTTTTGAAATTTTAAAGGAGGGAGGTTTTATTTTGGTTGATGGTTTCAGAGGGCTCAGCTCATCACTGCTATGAGAGGAGCTTGCAACATGGTTTCTTAAGTCTCTGACCAGGAAACAGGCTCTGGTCAAAGCGGGACGAGCCTGGAACCTGTAAGGCTACAGTGACTCACTTCCTCCCAGGAGTCTGCGCTGGCTAAAGGTTCAACAACCTTTCCAAACAGCGCCACCGTCTGGGGACGGACTGTTCAAATGTATGATTCCCTAAAGGCCGGCCCACGTTCAAACCACAGTGGTGTGACGCAGGTAATGTGTGTCCGCTCAGCTAAAGATCTCTGAGTACCAGGCCCTGGAAGATGTGGCCATAAGAGGCTCTCAGAGAAACGGGCAGGCCCCCAGCAAAGCAGAGGCTAGGACCCCATCCTCCGTGGAGGAAGTCAGGCAGTTTCCTGTTTTACAAAGGTGGGCAGTTTCCTGTTTTACAAAGAAGCTGGAAATGTCTACATTACTGCCCGATTTAGGGGTTCTGTTTAATTTGTTTGTTTCTTTTGAGACTGGGGTCTCACTGTGTAGGCCACGCTGGCCTCCAACTCACAGACATCCTCCTGTCTCTGCCTCCTCAGTGCTGGAATTACAGTTTTACACTACTGTGCCCAGCTTAGTTTTGTTGGTGGAAAGAGAAAGAGAGAGAGAGAGAAAGAGGGAGGGAGGGAGGGAAGGAAGGAAGGAAGGAAGGAAAGAGGGAAGGAAGGAAAGAAGGAAGAAAGGAGAAAAGGGAAGAAAAAAGAGCGAAAGGTTGGAAGGTTGGCTTGTAGACAAGTCTGACTGCCATTTTCTTGATTGATGACTGATGTGGGAGGACCCGCCCACTGTGCTGGTACCAACCAGGTGTTTCTGGTTATATAACAAAGCAACTGAGCAAGCCGTGGACAAACAAACCGGTAAGTAGCATTCCTACATGGCTTCTGCATCAGCTCCTGCCTCCAGGTTCCTGCCTTCAGTTCCTACCCTGGCTTCCCTCAATGATAGAGTATGACCTGAGAGTTGAAATCTGAAAGAAATCTTTTCCTCCCCAAGTATTGATATTTATCACAAAAATAGAAACCTAACTAAAGAGTGGAGAGTAAGTGTGCAAGCAGAATCAAAAATTCAAAGTCAGCTGGGTGTAGTGGTGCATGCTTCTAGTCCCAGCACTCAGGAGTCAGAGGCAGACAGATCTCTGTATCCCTGTGAGTTCTAGGCCAGCCTGATCAATGTAGCAGGCTCAGGACAGCCAGGACTGCAATAGTAGGTTCCAGACAGCCAGGACTACACAGAGAAACCCTGTCTCAGAAGGAAAAAAGTATGAATAATAATACTTTTTTATTTTAAAGAGGCTGGACATATGGCTCCGTGGTGAAAAACAGAATTGCTCTGGTGGAAGACCTGTGTTCAGTTCACAACCACCTACCACTCCAGGGGATCTGACTCCCTCTTGAGGCCTTCTCAGGCACATATACAACTGTGGTGCGCACGTGTACACACACACACACACACACACACACACACACACACACACTGAAATAAATCATTGAAGAAACAATCTTACCCAAGCAAAGCAGTCATGGTGGTGCACACCTTTAATCTCAACACTCAGGAGGCAGAAGCAGGCGGATCTCTTTGAGTTCAAGGCCAGCCTTGAGTGAGTTCCAGGACAGTTAGAGCTGCAAAGTGAGACCCTTTCTCAAACAAACAAAAAAAAGACAATGTTAGCAAGCCCTGAAATATGTGCTTTTTCACATCTGGCCAGTAGGGGGCAGCAAAGACATACAGATGAGTCAGCCTTCTCCGCACCTAAGTTTGTTTTTGTTTAGGTGAAAATTTATTCCTGCACTGTTAAGAATTTAATGGGATGGATGCTAGGAAACCAACAATTGACAAGAAATAGTTGTGTGTAATCTCATCTCTGTGAACGTGCCATTGCTAGTTTACAAAGGAGGAAACTGAAGATAGACGTTGTCACTGCCCAAGGTCACAGAACTCTAAAGGTCTCCCTGTGTGACCCATACTGACCTCAAACCTGTGGCAATCCTCCTGCCTCAGCTTCCCCAGTGCTTCCCCAGCTTACAGCCCTGCTTCTCCACACCCCACAGAAATCCTGTGTTTGGCTTTTGCTCTGGGTTGGCGGAGAAAGCTTAATGACAGAAGAGTAGACATCTGCCACCCTTGACTGTGGGATTTCCATGGCGTGTGGGGTGTGAAGCCTGTGGGAGCAGCCTTAAAACACAATGTGAGCCTCCTCCTGTGGAGCAAGGCAAAGATAAATCACGCACCTGCAAGGGCTCAGGCTGACTCATCTCTAGAACCGAGGCTACTGACTTTAAAAGCTATTTTTGAAGGCGTGAGAAAAGGAAATTAAGAAGAGGACATTAAAAAACAACAACAAAGTTAAGATGGAGGGAGAGTAGCTCTGTGGGTAAAGTACTCGCCATATAAGCCAGAAGCCCTAGCTCCACCTAGACCAGGGAGTGACACAAGCCAGTAACCACAACTCCATGGGGGGGCGGGGGGCAAGAGTCAGGAGGTCAAGGTCATTCTTGGCTGAGCAGCTCGGGATGTAAGAGTTCTCTGGAAAAGGGTGGAGAATGGCTACTTGCTGTGAGAGCTCAGAAGGACCTGAATTCGGTTCCCAGCAGCCATTGCTCACAACCAATTGTATCTCCAGTTCCAGGGGATCCTACACCCTCTTCTGACCTCTGAGAACACCAGTGCACATACATCCAAGCAGGCAAACACTCATGCACGTAAAATAAAAATAAATCTTAAAAAAAAAAAAAGGTAGATGATAAAAAACAACTCAATAGGAAAGAAAAAGGAGATTGAGCTTGTGTATATCCAACCTGAAGATGAAATTCTTGTTTAAAATTACGTTTATTGTCCTGCAGTGGTGGCGCACACCTTTCCTCCCGGCACTCGGGAGGCAGAGGCAGGCAGATCTTTGTGAGTTTAAGGCTAGCCTGGTCTACAGAGCAAGTTCTAGGACAGCCTGAGCTATACAGAGAAACCTTATCTCAAAAACAAGAACAACAAAAAATTACATTTATCTATTTTTACTTCTATGTGCGTGAGTGCAGAGGCCAGAGAATGACTCTGTGAAGAAGTCTATTCTCTCCTTCCATGTGTCGGTCCCAGGGGTTGAACTCAGGGTTGTCAGGCCTGTGCAACAAGCCCTTTTCTTACCCACTGGACCATCTCCATGGTGATATTCATCTTGAAAAGAAAATGGTAAGTAAAATCACTTAACTTAAAAAAAAAAAAAAAATCAAGTGCTAGGATTACAAAGTATGAGCCACTTTGCCCTGCTGGAGCTGTCTATCAAATAACGCTAGGCTCCTCTCTGCAGGGAGCACTCAATACCAAGTCCAGGAAAATCAGCCTAGTGCTGTCCTCCCTCCTGTTGGGGTACACACGCTGAGCAGGTATCCATGTTGGAGGTCCCAGTGTGCAAGTCCCATGACTGCAGCCAGACCAGATACCCTCAAGCTGCTCTGGGGCTTTTATTGACACATGAGAAGTATACATGCTTTGAGATGTGGGTGCGTAGGAAGAGGACAGGAGACTGCTGGGAAAATTGGCTGGCAGGGGAGGATAGATGGAATCCCCAGCCCCCACTCTGTGACACTCTGATGACAAACAGGAGAGCACGGTGCCTCCTTGTAAAAGTGTGGGGATTTCCAGAGCAGAAGCTCTTCTTAGAAATGGGTCCGCCCCCACGTGACACTGGGTGACACGGGAGCTCCCTCGCTGCTCTGCACCCACTCAGGCATGAGCTATGCTTCCCCATTCTACAGATAAGGAAACTGGAGACCAGAGAGGTAGAGGTAATTACTAATATGGAAGAAGTGGCAGCTGGGTGTGTTGGCTCAAGCCTGTCACACCAGCACTTGGAGGATGGAGCCTCCATAGCAAGTTCCAGTTCAGCCAGGGCTACATACCAAGACTCAGTCTCACAAAAGCAAAGGCTGGGGGATATAGCTCAATTGGCACAGTGCCTGCGTAGCATGTAGAAGGACCTGGGTTCTATCCCAGCCCAGCACCATATAAACTATGTATGGTAGCCTGGTCCTATAATCCCAGCACTCAGGAGGCAGAGGCAGACAGATCTTTGTGAGTTTGAGCCAGCCTGCTCTACATAGTAAATTCCAGGACAGCCGGAGCTACAATAATGAGTTCAAGGCCAGCCTGGGCTACAAGAAAAGGGAGTGAGGACGTGGGGATAAGGAGAGAAGACAAAAGTTGTGGGTAGTGTGAGTGGGGAGGTCATTAAGTCCCACTTATTGCCTGGAGGGTCCTCTATACCTTCTGGGAAGATCCAAATATTCCAGATAGATTCCAAAGGCCCCTGAAGCAGCATCCATGCCCCACTCTTCCCTGGGGCTGTGGTCCCTCCTCTGAGCTTGTGCCAGCTATGTGCTTAAATGCAGCTGCAGGTTCTCACCCACTCTGACTCTCCCTCCCTGGCAGGGGCCTTTGGATGTGCAAACTAGTCCTGGTGGCCTTCTTGTTCAGACGGTTAGTGCCTAGGCAGGTGTGCATGTAGTATTTGGGGCCCAGAGGGTGCAACCATGTCTCTGTACATCCACTGAGGAGCCAGGTAGAGCCAGGAACCAGGGACACCTAGGCACTAGAGGTGGTCAGGATGGTTTCTGGACCCAGCCTCCTTCCTTTAAGAGAACTGGGCTGCAAACAGGAAATCCAAGAGAAACCTGAGACCAGAGGAGGCCTGACTTGTATCCAGACCACAGACACAAGTCGCACCTTTTCTGTCCTGTGGGTAGGGCCTCCCCTGCACCCCCAACAGCCCCAACTGCGCATCTCTCTACTGCAGACCCTAGGTCTAGATCTTTGACTGCTCCCATCCTCTGCCTCCATCTCCTGTTATCGATGGGACCTTGGAGCCTGCTGACTCTTGGGACAGGCCCGCCCTCCCTGGGAGGACCAGATGGATGAGTTGCTGTAGCCTGATATGCACCAGCTGGCCTAGAGGCCTCTGCTGGGCTTGGGGCTCCTGGGAGGCATACAGCACTGCTTAGAAGAGCAGGAAGAAAAGGCTCTAGGGCTTGGAAAAAGCACAGCTTTTGCTAGTACAGTCGCCCTCGCGTGCGCGCACACACACATGCATACACACACACAAGAATGCTTGAATTGCTCTCTGAGGACAAAGTGGAAGGTGACAGATGCAGACACTATAGAAAGTGGACAGACCCATGCAGCCACCTTCCAGACAGGATCCTGCAGCCCGGCTGGGGGCCACCTCTCTGGGTTTTCTTTCTACGCTCAGATTAACACTGAGATGTTTACCGAGCTGGGGTGTCTAGTCCTAACTATATAGAGGCTCAGGGATGCAGGCCTCAGTCACGTGGCTCCTCAGATGGCAGGAGGCACACTGCTTATCTCTCAGATCCTCCAGTTCCTCCCCCGGACACTGATAAAAATAAACACAGTAATGTCCTCCAGGTTCTGGGTGGGCAGGAGCCCACTGCCCAGCCAGTGCCCGGGAAACTTCAATGCTACTGCTGGCATTTGACAGCTGACCTTAACCTTTTAACAACTTAATGTTTCAGTTTGTTTTTGTTTTCATTAAAAATAGAGGGGCTGGAGAGTTGGCTCAGCTGTTAAGAGCACTGGCTGATGGTCTAGAGGACCCAGGTTCGATTCCCAGCACTCACGTGGCAGTGGACCACCATGTGAAACTCTATCTTCTGGCAAGCGTGCACCGGGCATACAGTGGTTCATAGACACACATGCAGGGAAACACCTTACACATAAAGCAAAGTAATTAAAAATTATAGTCAAAAACACTGCCAGGGGAGGGAGTGCTGACGAAAGCTTGCACGCATTTAATCCCAGCACTAGGGAGTCAGAGGCAGGCAGATCTCTGATCTCTGTGAGTTCAAGTCCAGCCTGGCCTACATAGAGAGACCCTATCTCAAAAAGAAAAAAAACAGGGCCAGGAAGATGACTCAGTGAGTAAAGGTGTCTCCTGATAAGTCTAACAGCTGAGTTCCATGCCTGGTGCCCACAAGACAGGAGAGACTCCTGTAAGTTGTTCTGTGACCTCCACTCACAGTCGCATACGATAGATAGAGAGAGAGAGAGAGAGAGGGATAGAGAGATAGATAGAGAGATAGAGAGAGAGAGATAGAGGGATAGAGATAGAGAGATAGATAGAGAGATAGATTTTAAATAAAGTAATTAATAAGTTAAATTAAAGCCTGGTGCAATGGTACACATTTAGTCCCAGGATTTGGGAGGCAAAGACAGGCGGATCTCTGAGTTCAGGACTAGCCTGCTCTACGTTGTGAGCTCCATCCAGGCCATGTAGTAAGACCTTTTCTCAAAATTAATTAATTAATTAAGATAAAAAGCCAGGTCTGAGGATTTTTTTATCTTTTTAAAAAAATGTATTTAATCTTATTTTGTATGTGTGGTAGTGTGGAAGTTTATTTTTTGTTATGTATAAAATAATTGGCTTATGCACTATTGAGTGAGGGACTGCCTAGGTCTTGGTGTTCTGTATTGTCTGCAGGTGTTGGATTTCTGTGGGAGAGGATTGATTGCTTATGATCTGCACCTGAGGAGTTCTGCATCAATAAAAATACCTGAGCTCAGATGCTCAGGTTCCACTGTCCCCTGTGGCATTGACCATGATCGTGGTTCCCTCTGCTGAGATCTGGCAGGGGTTGCACCAATGAAAAATGCCTCCTTGTCTTCTTTAGAGGTGAGCTGCCACAGCAGCTAACAACTACACATTAGTGTAAGGATGTCAGATCCCCTGAAACTGGAGTTATAGACAATTGTAAGCTGCCATGTAGGTGCTGAGAATTGAACCCAGGTCCTCTAGAAGAGCAGCCAGTGCTCTTAACTGCTGAGCCATCTCTCCAACCTTCTCTTCCCTTTTTTTAAAGATTTGTGTTATTTTTAATTGCATGTATGTGTGTCTGTGAGTGAGTATATGCGTGTGTGAGTTAGGTTGCCTAAGGTGGACAAAGAGGGTATCAGATCCCTTCAAACTGGAGTTACAGAAGGTCCTGAACTGTCTGATCTGGGTGCTGGGAACTAAGCTCAAATCCTTTGACAGAACAGTCAATGCTCTGAACTGCTGAGCCAGCTCTCCAGCCCCTGTTTTGTTGTTATTTGTTTGTTGTTGATTTGATTTGTTAAGACAAGACAGCTCAGGCTGTCCTCTAACTTGCTATACAGCCAAGGCTGACCTTGAACTGATTCTCCTGCTTCTGTCTCCACAGTGCTAGAACAGTAACTGTATACTATCTTGCCCAGCTAACTCATTTCTTCTGACAAATCCACAGTTCCATTATTTTTCTAATTAGCTTTATTGCAGTATAATTCACATACAATAAAATGTATCCATCTTAAGAGCACATGTTGTGTGACAAAACTTTTCCTGAGGAGTTACAACACACACAGATCTGCTCACCCCAGATAAGGATCCCATGACAGACCAAAGACCACCATAGTCCATCTTGGTGAACCAATGAGTTTTATTGGGGTTACTTACAGGAGCAGAAATCACTCAAAGACAGCTGCATTGCCAAGGCCCACCCCAGTGTAGAGGACAGCTCACAAAGCTGTGGGAACATGAAGCACACTAGACAGCCTGCAGGCAGCTCAACAGTTTGTAGAGTGTCCTTTCCAGGTGCCTTAGTTGGCTTAAACCTCTTCTGGGCAGCTTGGCTTGTTTTGCTTCTTCCAGCAGCTGGTCTGGGTCTGAGTCATTGCAGTTTGGATTGCCTGAGAGAGACTCTCAGCTTTTATTACTTACTCTGGAGTGGGATGGGGGTAGGGGGGGCGTGTCTAGTAAATCTGGTCAGTTTCAGGGACTTCCTGAAGCTATTCTAAATTGTTTACCTTCAGACTTAAGGAGCTTCCTGCAGAATGTTTTAGTCTATGAGGAAACTATTACACAGCAGTACAGTACAATAAATTTTGAAAAAGTTTGCAGCCAGTGTAGTCACTGCTCCAGGGAGCTGCAGAACATTCATCTTCTTGACAGTCTACCTCATGCCTACCCTTCTGTCTCAATGTATCTTTCTGCCTTGTCTAAAATATCACAGGAGTCTTACAACAAGTGACTTGGAATGAGGCTGCTTCTTGCAGTGTTACAGCACCAATAGTTCACTGCTTCTTTTTAAGTTTAAATTATTATTATTATTATTATTATTATTATTATTATTATTAAAAATGAAAATATGACTGCTCCCGGGTATAGTTGACAAGAAGGGTTTTATTGTAGATATGAAGGAGAGTTCAACCAGAGGCATCTAGCAGGATCCAGACTGAACTAGATTATGAAAGGAGAGAGAGGAAGGAGAGAGAGAGAAGAAGAAAAGAGAGAGAGAAGAGAAGACAGGCCATGAGGACCAAGAAAAGAGCTAAGAGGCCAAGAGAGCATATGGCCAAAATGGCAGGTTTTTATAGGAAAGAGAAGCTGGGGGAAGGGAAGCCCAGCCCCTGGGCTGGAGCGGCTTAGGAGAGGGGGAGGGGTGATAAGTGCTGGGAGGGACCACAGGTCCTGAGTGAGACTTGTCCCAGACTTCTTTGGGACCTGACTATTATTATTATTGCTAATGTTATTATTTGTGTGTGGGTGTGGGGGTGGGGGTGTGTGTGTGTGTGTACACATGTTTCTGGGCCATAATACACGTGTGGAGGGCAAAAAACAACTTTGGGTCCTGGTCGTTCCTCCTACTGTGAGATCCAGGGTTAGAACTAGTTAGCCACTAGGCAAACACCTTTACCCAGTGAGGCATGTCACTGCCCCTGGTTCTGCTTTCTGTGGCTGCCACAATTCCTGAATCCCTTCACCTGTTAAAGGCACCTGCAAGGCCATTTTGTTCTGTACTGGGTTTTTTTTGTTGTTGTTTGGTTTGGTTTGGTTCATTTCAGTTCGGTTTTGTTTTGAGACAGAGTGTCTCTATGTATTTCTGGCTGTTCTAGAACTTACTATGTAGACCAAGCTGGTCTCTAACTCACAGAGACATGCTTGTCTCTTGTCTCCTGAGAGCTGGTTAAAGGCCTGCCACTACAAATAGCAACTGTGGTTATTCTAAAGTTCACTTGATAAACTCTGATATGTATCTATCCCCTTAATTCTTTTCCTCTAGAAAACTCTGACTAAAACACCCTGTCTCAAAAAAACAAATAGGTGGCTCTTCTTTGAGAAACCTACAACACAGTCTCACATTCTTGGCTGTACTTTATTCTTTCCTGAGCAACTCTTTTTATTTACCTCTGGGCTTAAATCTATCTCTAAAATGTCCATTTAATAGACTTGAATGCTGCCTTTAATCCCAGCACTCAGGAGGCAGAGGTAGGTGGATATCTGCACTTGAGGCCAACCTGTTTTACAGAGTGAGTTCCAGGACAGCCAGGGTTATACAGAAAAATCCTATCTCGAAAAAACAAATAAAATAAAATAAATAAAATAAACTTCAGTGCTGCTTCAAAATAAATACATCAATAAACCTGGCAAGATAGCGCCTCTAGGAAGAGCACTTTCTGCCAAACCTGATGACCTGAGTTTGCTCCATGGAGCCCACACGGTAGAAGGACAGAACCATCTTCTCCAAGTTCTCTGATTTCCACATGCATGTGTGCCAACTGGCACACACTACAAGAAATAAATAAATAACGAGTAATAGATTAGGAAGCAGATAATGGAGGAGTCCTTGATGAGCAAAGGTGGCAACATAGTGATTTGGAGATGACCTGAACCAGAAGTTTGTTTCTGGTGACACCAGTACAATGTTCCAGGCTGGTGACTCCAAGCCTCTCTTGCTCTGTCCCTACCCTTCCTTCTCCCAAGTGTGTGTCACATCGGCCTCTGCCTAGGAACGTGTGTGGTTGCCTGCCGGATGTTCTCTGAGTCCAGGATGTAATCACACCTAAAAATGTGAGTTTTCTCCAATCATTTCTGGTTCCAGGAATTAGGGTCTGACATCATTTCTCAGTCTACTAAAAAAGGTAACAGAGTACACGCTTCTGGGCATTTCATTTATGGTGTGTGTGTGTGTGTGTGAGAGAGAGAGAGAGAGAGAGAGAGAGAGAGAGAGAGGGGGGAGAGGGAGAGAGAGAGAGAGAGAGAAGAGGGGGGAGAGAGGGAGAGAGAGAGAGAAGAGGGGGGAGAGAGGGAGAGAGAGAGAGAGAGAAGAGGGGGGGAGAGGGAGAGAGAGAGAGAGAGAGAGAGAGAGAAGGATTTATGTCTTTTTTCTAAGAACATGGAACAGCCACTCCAGGGCCCTTGAGCAGGGTGTGAGCACACATTCTCACCTATCTTCTGATCATTCAGCAGCTCTGCTTTGAGAAGAGGAGGCTGTGGAGGCAGGCAGGAAGAAGCAGGAAGCAGTGGGGGCTGTTGTAATAACCCAAGAGAAGAGGGCCACGGCTGCAGCTGCCGGTGGTGATCAGGGGAAGCATGGAGCTTAGTGACAGACTAGAAGGGACAGGGCTGCACCCTCCTCACCAGAAGAACTCAAGGCTGTCTGAAAAAGTAGTCCCAGAATTGTACAGCTGACAGCCTTAGAGGTCTTTTTCCAATTTTGGAGAAACTGTATTCCTAATAGAGTCTTAGACTTACCCCCACAGTGGTGAAAGTCTGGAGCTGGGGCTTGAATTCAATGAACTCAAAGAGGAAGAGACCAAGGCAAGGTGGCCCCAGACTCCAGAGAGGCTTCCTGGAAGAGGTAGAATGGATCAGCATGGAGATCTGATAGTGCTGGTGGGTGTGGTTCGTTATCTTCAGGCTGCTGGCAAGAAAGTCATCAGTTCAGGCCAGCCTGGGCTCCAGTGTTAAAACCTGACTAAGAGGGGGTTGGAGAGGTGGCTCAGGGGTTAGGAGCACTGACTGCTCTTTCAGAGTCCTGAGTACAATTTCCAGCAACCACATGGTGGCTCACAACCATCATTAATGGGACCAGAAGCTCATGCCTCTTCTGGCATGCTGGTGTACAAGCAGACAGAGCACTCACTTAAATAAAATAAATAAATCTTTTAAATAAATAAATAAATACCTGACTAAGGGCCAGTGAGATGGCTCAGAGGATAAAGATGCTTACAAACCTGGCAACCTGAATTAGATCCCAGAACCCACATAAATGTGGAGAGAACAAACTCCACAAAAGCTCTCCTCTGACCTCCACATGTGCACCTTGGTACACATACCCACACACATGCATCCGCACACAATAATACAATTTTTAAAAAGACTGACCACTTGTGTAAGGTCACCAATACATTAGCTCCCATGTAGAGGTTATCCCTTCCAGTGCGTTCCTGAGGCCTTGTGCAAAGCAGAATGGGCATGATCCAATCCCTGGAGCAACTCAGAAAGTCCCCAAAAGTTTGGGAGCACTGGGGCCTGTGAACTAGAATGGAAACAGTACCTAGCAGCTAAAGAGGTCCAAGGATTTGGTACGGTGAAGAACGAAAGTGTAAACTGGGAGAGATGAGCAAAATGAAGCTTACCAACTCCATAAAAATCACCAAATCTAGAAATAAATAAATAAAGTGACACATGTTCATTAACTGCCTGACACAGCCTGCAGAGATTCTGTCCTGTGTCTTTTGGTCGTGTGCCCTTTGATCACATAATGAAGTCCCCTCCCACTGCCTCTGGAGAGCTGGGGCAGCTGAGGGGCCCTTAGGTTAAGCCTCCAGAACTTATCTATAAACACATACATATGGGTTTGGTTTGTTTTGGGGGGTGGGTGAGACAGGGTTTCTGTGTGTAGCCCTGGCTGTCCTGGAACTCACTCTGTAGACCAGGATGGCTCTGCCTCCTGAGTGCTGGAGTTAAAGGCATGCACCACCATCACCTGGCTTTAGATATCTTATTTTTAACTTAATTAAAAAATTTTGGGGGGGCAGAGTCCTGGTATTTAGCCCAAGTTGGCCTTTAACTAGATATTCTCTTGCCTTAACCACTGGAGCACAGGGATTACAGGCATTCGGTGCCATAACCAACTATATTTATACTCTCTTCTGTCTTTCTTCTTGACAAGGTCTCACTGAGTAGCCCCACTGGCCAGAATCTCTGTAGCCAAGCTAGCCTCAAATTCACTGAGATCTACCTGTATCTGTCTCCTCAGTAGTAGGATTAAAGGCATGGACCTCACACCCAACCAGGCTGTTTTAATTACAAAGATGAAATCCTGCTGGGCAAGGTGACAAGTATCTTTCATCCTAGCACTTGGGAGGCTGAGGTAGGAGCTTTTCTGTGAGTTCTCCATAGCAAGCTCCAGAACATCCAGGACTATAGAGACCTTGTCAGGAAGGAAGGAAGGAAGGAAGAAAGGAAGGAAGGGAGGGAGGGAGGGAGGGAGGGAGGGAAAGTAAGGAAGGAGAGAGGGAGGGAGGGAAAGGGAGAGAGAGAGAATCACATAAGCTCCTACAGCATGAAATGGAACCACTTAGGCCCAACTCTTTTGTTTGGTTTTCTCACTAAGCCAAGAAAGCCCTTATAACAGAGTCCGTAGAGATGGGCCAGAGAGGGCCAGCAGGCTTGGGTGCTAACTTCAGGAATCCTTTTAAGTCCAAGGATGACTGTGAAAGCTAAGAGATGTGTATATAGTGCCTTGACATTAGTTTTCTGTGTCAAGGGCTTAGAGAAATTGGGTTAGGAGCTGGGGAAGTAACTCAGGGGTGGAATGCTCATTTAGCATGCTCAAGGCCTTATTTCACTCTGAGAAATAAAGTAGAATCAAATACAGATCTTCAGTTTGAGAGACTAGGGAGATAGCATAAGGACCTGAGTTCGAGCCCCAGTTCTATGATGGGGCCCACTGTGAAGTGCAGCTGAGGAGGAGCCTGTGGACCCTACAGCATTTTAATGGATCTATCACCATGAACAAGCACAGGCCTAGGGCCTCCTGCTTTCTCTTAGAAACAGCTCCTGTTGACATAGTGCCTGGTAGCTTTGGGCAGGCATGTACACAGTCCTGCTCCTCAAACATTTCAAACCTTCACTGAGGACATGTGTCGTCATCCTCAGATGAGTACCATAGAAGAGTTCAAAGAGAAGCCATGAAAGAGGCAGAACCAGGACAGGGGAGGCCCCCTGGTGTTTAAGACCTTGTCCTACTGAGCCCATGATGCTCACCCCAGACCCCCACTGCAATACCCCTACTTGGTGGAGAGCATGCAGGGCCTCCTTCTACTTTCGCAGTCCCCACCCACCTCCCAGAAGCCACCATGGGAAGCAGCCCACCATGAGATCATCATGGTAGATGAAAGGATCTAGAGATCCATCAAGGCACACAGTGCTGGGAGTGAATCCCAGGGTAGAGTGTTTGTCCAGTGTGCAGAGCCCTCAGCTTAATTCCCAGCATGTGTGCACACACTTGTGTGTACACACACACACACAGGGGAAAAAAAGAGAGTATGTGAACACAACATCACACAAGCTCAACACAACCTTACAAAGACATACGTGGCTCTTAATAAGGACACTGACAGCCAGGGCGGTGGTGGCATACACTTTTAATCCCAGCACTCAGGAGGCAGAGGTAGGCAGATCTCTGTGAGTCCGAGGCCAGCCTGGTCTACAGAGTGAGTTCCAGGACAGCCAGAGTTACAACAGAGAAACCCTGTCTCAAAACACCAAAAAAAAAAGGACACAGTCCTGAATTTACAGATTCCAGGCCATATACATATTTAAATACAAACCCAGGAACCCACAGATCTCTTATGCACACACTTAACACTGAGTCTCCCAAGGGACACACACACACATACACACACACACAGAAGCACACTCCTGGTGCACAAACTTGCACACAGCTACTAATGTACTTATTTACATATAGTATAGCTCTGCACATATCAATCAGTGGTAGATACCTTCAAAACACATGTGAACAGTCATACAAAGACATATTATAAAAGACCATCTAGGGCTGAGGAGAAGGCTCAGATGGTAAGAGCATGTGCTACCTTGCAGAGGACCTGGGTTCAGTTCCTAGCACTCATGGCAAACTCCAGGGGATCCTACGTCTTCTTCTGACCTCATGTGCACATTAGCCACACAGACACAGACACATAGACATAATTTAAACTAGCAAAATTTGGGCTGGAGAGATGGCTCAGCAGTTAAGAGCATGTACTGTTCTTCCAGAGGTTCCGAGTTTGAGTCTCCCATGTTAGGCAGCTGACAACTTCCTCTAATTCCAGCTCCCGGTCAGTTTGACACTTCTGGCTTATGCTATCACCTTTACATACAAATATCACACACATCTAACAGGGTGTTTTGGCTTAGCTGTTGTTGCTTGTTTTGTTTTGTATTTTTTGGGGGGTGTTATTATTCTGTTTCTGTTTTTGAGACAGAATCTCTCTAAGCAGCATTGGCTGTCCTGGAACTCACTATGTAAACCAGACTGGCCTTAAACTCAGAGATCCACCTTCCCTGTCTCTGCAGTGCTGGGATTAAAAGTATGCACAACCACACAGTGGTGGTGTGTTAGCATAAATCCTGTAATCCCAACACTGGGTTAGGGGAGACAGGAATAATCAAAATTCAAGGTCACCTTCAGCTACAAGGTGAGAGCCCTAAGCCAGGAAGAGATACATGAGACCCTGTCTCAAATAAATAAATATTCACAAAATGCTGTGCTTCCTAGATATATCCATCTTATTCTTGTTTATTATTTCTGTTTGTTTTTAAACTCATATGAGACCTTGATTTTACAATGTAGCCCAAACTGGCCTCCAATTCCCAGCATTCGTCCTACCTCCACCCAATAGACCAGGCTGTCCTGACAGAGATCTGCTTGCCTTTGTTGGGATTTAAAAACAGGCACCAGCACACTTGACCCTTTTTTTTTTTTTTTTTAATTTTACTATTTTACATTTTATTTTGAGGCAGGGTCTCACCACGTAGTACTAAGTGGCCTGGAACTATGTAGACCAGGCTGTTCTCAAACTCAATTATTCATCTATATTACAAAAAAAATTACTGTGAAAACTTTGCCCGTGCCTTCGAGATTCAGCCCGGGTGGGGGTGGGGGGTGAGGTGGAGGAGTGCAGATTCACTTCGCTTTCAGTTCCCACCTGCGGTACTCGGTGTGGACTGTCTAGGCCTGCGCGCCCAGGGGTGCCAGGTTGAGTCTCACCCGGTCTCCCCGCCCAGGCTCAAGCGTGGTTCGCTAGGCCTCGGCAGCGGGTGATCACCGAGGAAGGCCTAGTCCACCCTGACAAAGGCAGAGGGGTTGGGGGTGTGGCTACCGGCCGCGCGTGCACAAGGCGGAGGATGCGGATGAATGGGTAAGAGGCGCGGTACCCAGCTCTCCTGCGCCCACCCCCCACCCCTCGCGCGCTCTTCACCTCTCACTGCCTGAGATGTGCCTACCGCTTTCCTGAGTCAGGAGGAGTCCGGTGTCCTTCCTCCCGTTCTCCCAGTGCCCTCCCATTTCTCTCTCGATCCTCCGGTCCTCCTCCCTCCACCTTCCCCAGTCCTACTCTTGCCCAGCCCGGTCCCGCCCCGGGGCTTGGGCTGAGTCATCTCTGCAGTCCCAGCTAGCAGAGCACCAGAGCCTCAGCTTGGGGCTCAGTTAAAGCGCTCACCTGGCCACCGCCCTGACCCGCCCCTGAAGAGACTGCCTTGCAGTATTCTCTGGAAGGTCTCCCACACAGAATGGACCCACAAGAGTGCACGGAACGGAGAGTTGTACAGGCCAGGCATCGCGCCTTGGCAACCCATGGATACATCTGGCCTGCACCTCATCTTCGTCCCACAGAGTGTGGCCTTTGTTTTGAAGTCTTGACCACTTGCCAGTATTAAAACACAGTATATTTGGTAGGGAAAATCACATTCCCAATTCCAGTAAAGACAGTCTTGTGTGTGTGTGTGTGTGTGTGTGTGTGTGTGTGTGTGTTTTATTTGTTTGTTTTGTTTTGGGGAGGATGGAGTTCAGCCAGCGTCTCCTCCAACTCACTAGATAGCTGAGAATGACCTTGAACTCCTGATCCTCCTGCCTTCACCTCCCAAAGTGCTGGGATTATGGGAATATGCCATCATACTGGCATGCTTCCTTTCCTATACAAAGCTAAGACAGAGAAATGGGCTGCAGAAATGATGAGGGGTCACAGTGAGCCCCAGTTGGAAGATGCTTTGGATCGATTATTAACCTAGAAGACAACACCTTCAGATATATTCCTGGAAGAGGGCAGGGACTGTTGGGAGCCTGAACAGGTGTGTGGGGTAGCTGCCCCCCACAGTTTACCTTGGAGTAGCAACGGAGACAAGCTTGGGGCAGACTTGTACGTTAACAATGGATCTGGCTGCCACAAGTTATTTCATGGTCATCTCACCAGTGAGGATCCAGGCTGTGGTCTCAGGGCTGCAAAGACAAAGGCTGTTTCACTTGACGTTGG
Source organism: Cricetomys ansorgei (assembly GCA_026225945.1). Taxonomy (NCBI): domain Eukaryota; kingdom Metazoa; phylum Chordata; class Mammalia; order Rodentia; family Nesomyidae; genus Cricetomys; species Cricetomys ansorgei. Next base: position 601,009 of record JAMJFZ010000573.1, on the reverse strand, counting down.
ACATGGAGTGTGTCTCAGGAGCTGGTGCTGAGGTGGTAGGTTGGGGCTGATTCAAGCCTCCAAGTGATGATGTGCAGTTCCAGACTCTGCCTTATGTGTTGAGGCCCTGGCTCCTGGACCCTGATGCAGGGTGGCAGACCCGGAGGTCCTGGCCTGAGTAGCCAGCCAACCTCACCCTCATCATACTCTCACCCATTCAACTGGAAACAACCCTTCCTTCAGAGAACAAGACTGAACACGCTTCTCCTAGTAGGCTCTCTAAGTGAGAATTCTTTATTTTTAACTTTATTACTGTCATTTTAAAAATTACTTATTTTAAACATATGTGTTGAATGCAGGCATGCTCATACCACAGTGCCTGTGTGGAAAAAAAACTTTTTGGGAGTTGGGCCCTTCCTTATACCATGTGGATTCCAAGAACTAAACACAGGTCCTTCTGCTTGTAAGGCAAGTGTTTCTACCCACTGAGCTATCTCACCAGCCCTATTAATTATTAATGTAATATAATAATAATATATAGTAATATAATACTATAATTATTATTGTTGTTGTTATGGCTATTATTATTATTATCATTGTGTGTGTGTATGTGTGTGTTGTGTTTGTGCACCACAGTGCACATGTGGAGGTAAGAGACAATTTTGTGGGTGGGAAGTCTGATTAGGGAGGGAGATAGAGAAGAGGCTTCCAACTGACAGTCAAACCCCTCTCTGGGACCTTCCAGAAGTGCTCACTGCAAACGCTCCTCCTTCTCTGTCCACCTTTCAGCCACAATGCCTGCTCTTAGGTCCTCAGAGGCCTCTGTAGAGTGATTTAGTTAAAGTCCTGGTTTACAGGCGGATGGAGGAAGGCAACACCACCCTGCTATTCTGCATCAGGCGCTGTATAAATCAGTAGATCAGTCACGCAGGTGTGCAGGATTTCAGCCCTTGCCTGCCTCCAAGCTGAGTGCCTATGTAAGGTGTACAGACTGTACAAGCTGATGTGGCAGCTGGTATCACAACTGTCCTGGTTACCTGCTTAATCCTTAGTGCCTGTGTGACACCTCACAGCTGGAAGCATCTTGAGCGTTGTATTAGCTGCTCTTCTCCCTGTGGCCAACATCCTGACACACAACTTAAGGCAGGACCAGGTCAGTCCATCATGTCTGGCTCCTTCGTTTCTGTGCCTCTTGGGAGGCAGATCCCCACAGTAGAGGAGGTTGCTCACCTTATAGCAAGCAGGAAGCAGAGGGAGGAGGAAGGGACTAGATATGATTCTGAAAGCCTCATCCCCGCTGATCTGATTCACATTTGATTTTTTTTTTTTTTTAAACTTAATCCACCTCTACCCAGTCCTACCCTGCTGGCAGAGTCCTTTATACTGTAGAAGTTGCTGCAACTCTGGCAAGGAGGGCCAAGAGGCTTGTTTTAGGGCTTTTAAACGGTCTACTTCAAAGGTGGATGGGTCCAGGATTGGAAAGAAGGACAGATGAACAGTGCTCCCAGAAGACTGGAGTGTGGTCCCAGAAATTTCTGATCAGGGATGCAGGGTTGACATTGAACATGTTTTTATTTGGCCTCAATGTTTTCAAACACAGGCCATTTATGAGCCAGCAAGATGATCCCTTTCCTCCAGCAGAGCAGGGTGCCCTCCTGCCTGCCCAGTCTTACCACATAGCCAGAGTGCACTGCTTCACCAGCATCCAGCAGGCAGCATCAAGCCTCCTGCCAGGATGCCACTCACCAACTATCTTCACCTACTTGCATTCCTGCCACAAAGCTGTCCCTTAGTCTAGCCTAGGTGTGTAGGAATCCCAGGGACTGGGGGAGCTCACTAAATACTCATAGAGGCAACTAGAGAATCCTGGAATGCAGGACAGTTTGCGATGTAACTGTTAGGATCTCTTTAAAAGATTTATTTCTTTCAGGAGCTGGAGAGATGGCTCAGTGGTTAAGAGCACTAGCTGTACTTCCAGAGGATTCCCAGAATCTAAATAGTGGCTCACAACTATATATAACTCCATTTCCAGGGGACCCAACACCCTCTTCTGAATTCTGTGGGTACCAGGCATGCATATGTTGCGCAGACATACCTGCAGACAAAATACCTGAACACAAAATAGTAATAATAATAGTAAGTAATGACAATAATAAATCTAAAAAAAATGAGGTGAGTGAGACATGATCTCGGTTCTCAGTGTTCACATAAAGCACTTTATAAAAAAAAGGAAGACAAAAGATTTGCTCATTTCAATTTTGTGTATAGATATTTTGCCTGCCTGCCTGGGTACCATATCCATGCAGTACCCTAGGAGCCAGAGAGACTGATAGATCACACAGCTGTGAGTCTGCACGTGGGTGCTGGGAACCTGGGTCCTCTGGAAGAGCAGCCAATACTCTTGACTGAGCCATCTCTCCAGCCTCTGACTTCTAGGCTCTAGATGTTTTGTTTTTAAATATTTTTATTATGTTATGTGTATGAATGTCCATATATGTTCACCGTGTGTGTCCATGATGCCCCAGAGACCAGAAGAGGGCATTGGATACCCTAAAACTGGAGTTACAGAAAGCTGGAAGCTACCATGTGGGTGCTGAGAAGCCAGCCAGGTCCTCTTTCAGCCCCTCTTTTTTTTTTTTTTTTTTCCCTTTATTTTTTGAGACAAGACCAAGGTGGCTGTGAACTCACAGATACCTGCCTGCCTTTGTCTCCTGGGTGCTGGGGTTAAAGGTGTATCTCTTTTACCCCCTTCTTGTCTTGGTTTGGTCTTTTCTTTCTTTCTTTGTGCTGTTCTTTTGTTTGACATGGGGTTTTGCTATGACGCACTGGCTAACCTGGAACCCCATTTACAGACAGGCCAGGCCATTCTAGAACTTGCAGTGTTCTCGTCTCTACTTCACAAGTGCCAAGCTACAGGTGCGCACCAAAGCAGCTCACTTATACCGTATGAGCCTGACCTGTCTATCCACTGTGCTAAGGACCAGCTGACGTATGCGCACACACGTTTTAACTGACACTTGGTGGTATCACCTATTTATTGGGGGGAATCATTGTTTAAGCAGAGCTGAGGGTTGATAAAGACATTTTAATATAGGCTTAAGCTAGAGAGTTATGAGAAAGAAGGATGTTCAGAAAGAAAGAAGCAGATGACAGAAACCTGCCGCACTTCCAAAGCCTGGATGGATTCCCTGGGTGCGCTGGCTCTGCACTCCCAGGAGCCCATTACTGTACTAATAAGAAACCTGAGAATTCAATGAATAATTCCTGAGCTTGCTGGGTCCTCTCTGGAAGGAGAGAGCCACACAGTCACTTTCTTCTAGAGAGAAGTGTGGGGTTGTAGAATGAGGGGAAGCCAGGGTGCTCAGTCTGGAAAGGGCCCTGAGACCTCACCGCCATATAGTTCTGTTGGACATTTAAGTGGGTTCACTGACTGCTCCTTTACAGAACAGACTGGTCCCTGTCATCCTAGCTCTTGGGAGTGGAGGCAGGAGGATCAGGAGTTCATGGCCATTGCACAGTGAGTTTGAGGCCAGCCTAGAATCTATGATACCCTATCTCAAAGAACAAAGATAAAGAAACAAGCAACGACAAATTTCTGAGGCTCTCTGGGAGTAACCTCATTGGTAAACACCCAAACTCTTCAGTGGATGCCAACAAGTTGGCAGGAAGGAAAGAAGAACTTGATCAAAATACAGATTCTGGGGGAAGGGGGGATTGGCTCAGTGGTTAAGAGCACTGGCAGCTCTTCTACAAGACCTTAGTTCAGTTTCCAGCACCTACATGGCAACCCACAACTGTCTGTAATTCCAGTCCCAGGGGATCCAACACCCTCCTCTCGCCTCCAAGGTAGCCAGGCTCTTAAGAACTACATAGATGCATTTGATGGTTTTATTCTTGCTCAGGGTGTGCACAGCTGCTCCTGGCTTAACAGATATATTGCCACTGGCCACAAAGATGCTAGGCTTTGCCTTCAGAGACACAGCCTCTGCCTCGCTAAGCTAGCTCTCAAAATACAACAGAGACACCATTTTGAAACCTGTAGGTGAGGAATTAGATATGAAGGAACCCACAAAAACTGCAGGTGTGTCATAGTAACTCCATCTGTGGTTAAATGTCCTTAAGGCTGGGAAGTTTTTTCCCACTGTATGAAAAACTAAAGCACCAGGATGTTTTTGCACATTTTCCTTAATGAAGGGTCTGCATCGGCAAAAGACTGGCACATTAGCATACCATTTACATTGTAGATTTGGCCTCCCTTGTGGGTTTTTCTAGCTGATCATGGGAAGAAATAACAAAAGGGACATCCAGTCTGTCATTATTTAAGAGAGAAAAAGAGTCACCCAACAAATAGGCCACCCACTTCATAAATATTCATAATTTAAAAAAATACAATATAGAACCCACTGGACTGCACCCCATCTTTGGGCTGCCCACTCCAGTCTCTTTCTCTCTCAAATATATTTTCATAGCATGTTTTGCCTGCTTGTATGTCTGTGTACTACATGCATGTAGTCCCCAAGGAGACCAGAAGAGGGAATCAGATACTCTAGAACTGGAGTTTATATATGATTGTGGGTCATCATGTGGGTACTGGGGATTGAACCCAGGTCCTCTATAAGAGTTTCCAGTGCTCTTAACCACCAAGCCATCTCTCTAGGACCAAACCAATCTCTATTTACAGTTCCTGCTTTGCTAAATGAACTTCTGCTTAAACTGAGTCCTGCAATTAGATTCTTTCCTTTAAGTAGACAAGCTTAAATGAAGTGTCACACAGCTTTTCTCTTCCAGACTTGGCCCACTTTCATTTCATTAAAAAAAAAAAAGCCTCAGTCGGTGTTCTATTGCTACCAAGAGACACCATGACCACGGCAACTCTTATAAAGGAAAGCATTTAATCGGGGCTGGCTTACAGGTTCAGAAGGTTAGTCCATTGTTATCATGGTAGGAAGCATGTCAGCATGCAGGAAGATGTGGTGCTGGAGAAGTTGCTACTTCCGGATCCGAAGGCAACAGGGAGAAACAATGGGCCTGGCTTGAGCTTTTAAAACCCAAAAGCCCATCCCCAGTGCACACCTCCTCCAACAAGGCCACACCCATTCCAACAAGGCCACACTTCCTAATCCCTCTCAAGTATCACCACTACTCGCTAACGACCACACATTTAAATATATGAGCCTATGGGGGCCATTCCTACTCAAACCAACATACAAAGTGAATCAGGGCTGAAGATTTGGCTCAGTTAATAGAGTGTTGCCTACCATACACAAAGCCCTGGGTTTTATCCCCACCCTTACATAAAACAGGTGTAGTGTCACATCCCTGCTATTCCAGACTCAGAAGGAGGAAACAGGAGATTGTGAGCTGCCCAACCAGGGTGCTAGGAACCAAACTCTAGGCCACTGCAGCAAGTGCCCTTAACTGCTGAGCCACCTCTCCAGCTCTCCATATTGACTTTTAGCCTGGTGCTCTGGGGCCCAGTACAGCGGCTAGTCCAAAACTTTGGATATGATGGCAATGTGGTTTTGATGCGAGTCACCCTATTGAGCACCAGGGTTGATTCTGCTGCTCTGGTTGGCTAGCCCTCTGGCCCTCTGACCCTTCCTGCTTCCTGCATCTGCAGATGAGGAGAATGAGCTTCTCCAAGCTTCCCAGATGGCCAAGAGTATACAAGGATCTGTGTTTCCCTAACAGAACCTCCAAACAAGCACCCCCAAGTAGTAGCCCCTTGTAGGTTTTATTTAACAAAATCCTCACATAGAAGTTTGGGGTCACAGTTGTACCCACATGGCACTCAGAAGTTGTAGTTATTTGTTCTTCCAGCAGCTGGAGAGCCACACCCCATCCTTCGCCAGATTGAGATTTGTCAGAGCTAACAAATGTTAGCAGTTAAATAAGTGTGAATGAAAGGGTAAAAATACATTTTAACTGCTCATAATAAAAATTATAATGAAGGGGGCTGGAGAGATGATCCAGAGGTTAAGAGCACATACTGCTCCTTCAGAAGACCCAAGTTCAATTTGTATCGCGCACATCAGACAGCTCACAACTGCCTGTAACTCCAGCTCAAGGAGATCCGATGTCTTGGACTTGGTGGGCACCTGTACACGTGTGCACACTCACACTTGGTTAAAACTAAATAAATCTTGCCAGGTGTGGTGGCACACGCCTTTAATCCTGGCACTTGGGAGCAGAAGCAGGCAGAGCTCTATGAGTTTGAGGTCAACCTCCTCTAACAGAGAGTTCCAGGATAGCCTATGGAGACCTTGAGCCTTTGAGGTGGCTGTCTAGCCTGGCAACCTGAGTCCATTCCCCAGGAATGGTAGAAGGATAGAACCAACTCCTACAGATTGTCCTCTGCTCTCCACAATAAATATTTTAATTTTTTTCCTAAAAAGAGAGCACTAGAGACTCCAAAAACATTTTCATGTCTTACTCAAGCAAATAAGAAAAGCGCCTACACTAGCCAATAGTGGCACACATGTTTAATCCCAGCACTGGGGAGACAGAGGCACACAGATCTCTGTGAGTTTGAGGCCAGCGTGGTCTACAGAGTGAGCTCCAGGACAGCCAGAGTTACAACAGAGAAACCCTGTCTCGAAAAACAAAACAAAACAAAAAAAAAAAGGGGGGGGGGAAAGAAAAAGAAAAAGAAAAGCGCCTGTTTAAGTGGCACGTCCTGTGACATATTCACTAATGTAGTTGGTGTTTAGACATGACAGACCTTTTCAAGAGAAAATCATAGTCCTTCACTGTTTGGTGTTTTCTAGGGCAAAATGAGAATCTTGGGAAAGTGAATAAAGCTGTGTTTATTTAGGGGAAAAAGGGGAAAAATAGTATACTTGATGTCTTCCAACCTGTCAATAACTGTCCTTGCTGATGCTCAGATCCTCTTGACTCACAAATGAGCATGTCTTTATCCCAGTTGACATGACTCCAGCTTCCTTGATTGTGTCACACTGGGTAGTTTTCTTCAGCAAAGTTAGAAGCAGCTATTTCCTTCTTCCCGGGTGATCTGCCATAGTGGAAAAATCTCATTTAGAGCCCACAGTCTGTGCAGGGAGGTGCTAACAGCTTGCCAAAGGGCTGGCAATTAGGGAATGTGGCTAGCTAGGGCTTTGCTTTCAAATGCATAGAGAAGTGGCTGTGTCCAGGGGCCTGGGTGTGGCTCAGCATTGAAAGTATTTACCTAGCCTGGGGGAGGCCCTGGGGCCTAACAATTACCGCTACTTGGTGATGGGAAATTAAGCAGCTCCTTTAAAGCCAAAGGCAAACTTCTGAAAGCAAAAGTAGGAAGAACTCAGAATGCACCTGTGCTGACCCCTGTGACCCCAACCCCTCCCTCACCCCTCACACCCAACAGAGTCTTACATGTAGCCCTGTCTGGCCTGATCTCTACTTTCTGAGTGCTAGAACTAAAGCTGTAAACCAACAAGCCAGGTTTGTGCTGTGTCAGCATATAGTCCCATACCCACTTTCCAACCCCCATCCTCCCCCCTCCCTCTCTGTCTTTCCTTTGTTTTTTGAGACAGCGGTTTCACTAAGTAGGCCTAACTGTTCTGGAACTCTTTGTAAACCAGGCTGGCCTGGAATTCACAGAGACAAGGCTGCCTCTGCCTCCTGAGTGCTGGGATGAAAGTCATACACCCATGCACTGGGCTCAGTCTCCTTTTATTAATGCATAAGGAAATGGTTCTGCGAGGTGACTGGGGTTTGTGCAGGACTCCCTCCTGCAAGCGCCTCCTTCCCTCCTCTATCTCTGTGCTAGGGAGAGAAATCAAAACCCAGAGCTTACTCGCACTACCAGCCCGGCAGTCCTGCTCCAGTCTGCACTGCCCCAGCGTCATGCCCCTCCCACTCACTACACAAACCACCCCAGCTGGGCAAGGAGATCAGTTGGTAGATGCTTGCCTAGCAATAGAGAAGCCCTGAAGTGACTCACAGTCAGCCAGGGGAGGTGGTCCAGGGACACAATACAGGAAGCCCAAGGCAGGGGTGTATTCCCATTCTGCCCTACACTGTCTGCCTTCCTTCCTACTATCCTGCAAACTGGGCAGAACATCTTACCTCCTAAGACTGTATTTTTACTTTATTTGTGTGTGTGTTTGTCTGTCTATGGTGTATGCATATTCAGGAGATGCACAAACACCAGTGCAGGGGCTCAAGGCCGTCTATCCTCAGAAGCTCCAAAATTACTTCTCCAGTTTGTTGATTGAGGCAGGTCTACTTGCTGGTTCAGCTGAGCTAACTGGCCAGCAAATCCCCAGGATCAAACTGTCTCTGCACCACTGTTCTGGGTCATACACATGTGCCATGGTGTCTAGATTTGTATGTGGGTTCTGGGGATCTGACACCTCAGGTTCTCCTGCTTGTGCAGTGAGCACTTTACCAACTTAGCCAACTTCCCAGACCATCTGCATTAAGAACAAGGCAATAACCTGGGCTATGGAACTTGCTGAAGTCCTTCATCAGCTCTAAACACTGCAGTATGGGATGATGTGTGTGTGTGTGTGTGTGTGTGTGTGTGTGTGTGTGTGTGTGTGTGGGCAGGATGTTTGCATTCGTATGGAGGTGGATGTTTTGGTATGTGAGGGGTGTCTGTGTGGTATGAGTGGTGTTTATGTGTGTATGGTGTTTGTGTATGTGTGGAATAAGGAGTTTGTGTGTTTGTTTGTATGTGTGGCATGTGTATTTGAGAGAGGGTCTCACTCTGTAGCCCAAGCTGGCTTGGAACTCATTATGTAGCTCAGGCTGACTTGAATTTGTGGTAGTCCTCCTGCTCAGCCTTCCAAGAGCTGAAGCTATAGATAGGAACATGTTGCATGAAGATAACATAAATGTACACTCGAGTTTGGGGGGATTAATGGAGATCAAATCTAGAGCCTTGTACATGTTGAGCAAATGTTCTTTCACTGAGCTATCTGCCCAGCTTTCTATTTATTTGTTTGTTTTCTAAAGAGGTTTCATTTGGCCTAATATAGGCTCCAACTCATTATGACCTTGAGGAAGATGACTGAATTTCTGACCCTTTTGCCTTCACCCCCTGAGTGCTGGAATTACAGAGATAGATGACCACACCTGACAGTGTGGCCTTTTGCCAATTCTTTGCCCCAGATTGTTCCCTCGGGGTGGCATGAAGAAAGATCGCTGCTGTGGAGAGAGCAGAGTCTGTTGTTTACTCCCTGGAGTCCACACTCTGCCCCAGCCTGGCGTCTCTCACCTGCTCAGGTGAAGAGCTGGAGGAGTCCCATCAGCCAATGAGCTGAGGTGACTCTCTTAAAGGCAACTGGCAGCAAAAGCAGTGTGCCAACTGGGGTGCACCAACCATGCCAGGAGGCGGCTGTTGGAGCCAGAAGTCTCACACTGTGACCCCCATCATGACCCTAGGACCTAGTCACTCCTGAAGGCTGCCCCCACCTCACCCAGAGCTGGTTTCCCAGGAGGCTCTCATGCCAAGCCCTGGCCACCTCCCAGGAAGGAAAAGCTGAGTGGCCTTGGCAGCTGCCCCAGGAAAGGAGTCCACAGGTGACGTGGAGAAGCCATTTCCCTGTCCTGACTCCCTTCAGCAGCCCGGGTGAGTCCAGAACCCTGGGCTTTGCAAGCCTCAGGACAGCAGGGTTTGGTGGGATAATGCCTGTGTGAGGGGCAGAAAGCCTCTGTGCTGCCTCCAACCGCTGTGTGACCTTGAGCCAGTCAATCCAGCTCTCTGAGCCTCCGTGCCCCCACCTGAGAAAGGAGGAGCCCAGGTTTCCTTTTGCAGTTTTCCTCTGTTGGACCTTGTTTTGAACATCTTTCCTGCCAACCTGTACTTGTCACATAACACAGTAAGATGGACTTTCCACAGTGGTTGCTGCCCTGCAGTAGTAGCCTGTCGGTGTGTGTTTTCTGGTCAGTGGGAACCTACAACTGAGCCGATGCAAGGTTAACCAAAAGTAAAGAAATGTGGCATTTTAGTTTGTCTGTGAGATCCTATCAAGAGTCAATATTTGATTTTTACTTGACCTTGTGAAATATGAGAAAGAGCACTGTGAGGAGTGGAGGCCATGGCAGGAACCCCTAGAGGTAGCACATATAGGGTTGAAAGACACCAAGCAGAAATAGCTTTCCGTGTTGATCCCAGCTTTGGTGTCAAACGATGCTGTCTCAGATATGGGGTTCAGGGTTCATCCTTGCAGGTGGGAGGTGGGGCTGAAAGCCTCCTGCATGGGTATGAATTGCTCACAGAGGCTCCAAGTCGGTTCACCCAACCTCTCTGCCCAGGGAGCCCTGCTGGGTGCAGTTAATGCTGAAGTGTGGCTCCGAGACAAGTGGGACAGGTGATGGTTCTCATAGTCAGGGGCTCGAGGTGTCCTCGGCATCTGATCTGCATCCCTGGCTCTGTGACCTCAGACAAGCTACCTAACTTCTCTGAGCCTCAGCTCTCCAGCTGCAAATGGGAACTGCAATTGGGCAATGCTTTATCACCAGGGTTATTCTTAGAGCTAGATAAAATAGTATATTACATGGAAAGTTATATTGTGCAAATTTAAAGATAAAAATTTGTTTTAAGGACCAGGTGTAATGGCACATGCTTCTAGTCCCAGCAGAAGCAAGCAGATATCTGTGAGTTCAAGGCCAGCCTGATCTATGTCGTGAGTGGTAGTGAGTGCCAAACCAGTAAGACATCTTCCCCCCTCCCAAAAAAAGAACCTTTTAGATTTGAGGAAGTCAGAGCCTAACACAGTGCCCCATACCTATAATCCCAGAACTTGGTCGGAAGCTCACAGTGAGCTGGAGGCCAGCCTGGGCTACACTGTGAAACTCTGACTCAGTAAATAAAAATAGCAAGGCAGGGGCTGGAGAGATTGGTTCGGCAGTTAAGAGCGATTGCTGCTACTCCAAAGGACCTAAGTTCAGTTCTCAGCACCCTTGTCAGATGATTCACAACCACGTGTGACTCCAGCTCCAGGGGACCCGATGCCCTTTCCTAGCCTCTGAGGGCACCTGCACTCATATGCATTAACATACACAAACACACATAATTGAAAATAAAA